>CM045734.1:32116063-32421063 GCA_024760905.1 Plotosus lineatus | reverse complement strand
GGGCCTCCATAACACCTCAGCAGTGCCACAGGCTGCTTGCCTCCATGCCACACCGCATTGAAGCAGTCATTTCTGCAAAAGGATTGCCAACCAAGTATTGAGTGCCTAACTGAACACAATTATTTGAAGGTTGACTTTTTTGTATTAAAAACACTTTTTTTTTTTTTGGTCGGATGAAATGTGCTAATTTTTTGAGATAGGAATTTTTGGTTTTCATGAGCTGTATGCCAAAATCATCAGTATTAAAACAATAAAAGCCCTGAAATATTTCAGTTGGGGTGAAATGAATCTAAAATATATGCAAGTTTAATTTTTATCAGTACATTACAGAAAATAATGAACTTTATCACAATATGCTAATTTTTTAAGAAGGACTAGTATATATACATATAGAGATAGATAGAGAGATAGATAGATAGATAGACAGACAGGCAGACATGTATATAGAAGGTCTTCGTTATTCTCGGAGCTTCGGTTCCGGCCCCTTCCGCGAATCAAGATAATCCATGAGTTCTGTACCCGGAAGTAAAACCCCATATACAGTGGTACCGCACCTTACGAAAGACCCAACAAACGAAAAATCCAATTTACGAAACACATTTACCTCAAATTTCCATCTCTGGATATAAAAAAATTCACGTTACGAAACGTGCCATCTCAAAAATTCAAACAATGCAGGAGTTGCTCTCCGATTGGCTATCTCCCAACACCCCGCCCCACTGGCCTCCAGTTGGCTAGGAGGGAGCTGTAGCTCCACAATACCCATGATGCTTTTCGTGTGCCTTTGATCCACTGTTTGTCACGGAGATGCAGCTCACTTCCATTGGCTATTGTGGAGCTGCATCTCTATAATACCCATGATGATTTTCGTTTGCCTTCAACCCATTGTTCGTCACGGAGTTCTAACACGCGTAAAGGACAGAGTTACTGTTGTTTCTTGAGTTTTTCGTGTGTGCTGCAATTTTGTGTTTTGGCTCAGGCTTTTAACCTTGCACAAACATTTGTAAGAGTATAACTCTGCTAAGAAGACATGGTCCACACGCGCACGCACACACACACACACACACACACGTGCGTGTACACACAACACATGCGCGCGCACACAAGCCCGCTTCTTATTTTCACTTGCACCGGAAATCACACGCGCATGTGTGAGTGTGCATGTGTTGACCATATCTTTTGAGCAGAATTATCTTACAAATGTTTATGGAAGGCTAAAAGCCTGAGTCAAAAAATAAAGCAATGAGCACACTAAAAAAACTCATGAAACAACAGTAACTCTGTCCTTTACAAGTATTATGGGAGATGCAGCTCCATAATAGCCAATGGGAGGGAGCTGCATCATTCCTCCGAGCCAATGCGAGGCCAGCGGGGTGGGATGTTGGGAGATAGCCAATAAGAGGAAGCTGCGTCATCACTCCTAGCCAATGGGAGGCCAGCGGGGTGGGATGTTGGGAGATAGCCAATGGGAGGGAGCTGCGTCTTCCCTCCTAGCCAATGGGAGGCCAGTGGGGTGGGATGTCAATGGGAGAGCAGCTTGTGCATTGTTTGAATGGCGCGTTTGGCACGTTTTGTAAGGAGAATTTGTTTCGTAGACAGAGGCAAAAAATTTTGGAAAATGTTTTTCGTAACCTGGATTTTTCATTTGCTGGGACTATTGTAAGGTGAGGTACCACTGTGTATATATGTATACAGTACATATATATTTTCATTTTGTATGTATATTATCATCCAGTTACGCTCTACGATGCCACTCAAACGCCGGCTAAGTGCCAGAAAAGGTAATGGCGTTGGATGTCGCTTCTGAAGAAATAAGACTTTCTCATGAAGAAATGAGTTTCCTTTCCTTTTCCTTTGGAGTGCCTGAAGAGGAATAATAACCTGAACTGTACTAAGTATTGAAGTTTTTTTCAACTATTATTCCAGTAAAGTACAGTTAATGTTTATAATGTTTGTGTGTGTCTGTGTTCTCCCTGCTCTGGCTGAGGGGCGTTCACACCTGAATTAAGTCCTCTCATCTACTCCCTATAAACACAAACCACACACTCACCTCAATAGACCAAATTCGCATTACGACTGCGCATGTGCAGGGAACGTGACCCAACCACTGGTCCAAGTGTCACTGCTGCCAAACTTTCTTGTAGCCACTTGCTTTTGTATGTAAACACATGCTAACAACTGCCGCTTAAAGCCTGCCTTAAGCTTTAAATTACATGTACTGTTATGCCAGGTGCGCATTCATCATCTCGAGCGTTGGAAAAAGGAAATTTGCAGTATACATGCCTGCAAGTTTGGGACTAACGCGTGTACATGTCTGCAGCCATTCACATTATTTACCTTGCCTACCAAGCTGAAGGATCCGGCGGGACGCAAACGTTGGATTAAAGCAGTAAGTTTATAATTAAAGTGTTCTTTATTCGAATTCATAGACTTGTTATTTACCTGTTAAATTACCATAAAAATCGGCGATGCCATAATCATTACATATCATAGACTTAGATCTTGAAAATGACTGTTATGTTAATTTGTAAAATAGACAAACAAGAGCTGTCAGATCACTTGGTCACAGCTGTCAAACTTGTATTTACCTTCTTTGTAGTCATGCTAGTAGGGGTGCCTCGTCCTTCATTAACAAAAAAATCTTAACAAAAAATCCACTATGTCAGCGTACATACATGGACGCCACTTCGATAAGGTGTCATTTTCTGTCTCACAGCCGTCTTCAAGTCCCAAGGGGTCGGGAATTGTTGCTGTCCTCATCCACTTCAAATGTCAACAAGCTGGCATAGTCACGTTGGATTTGTTTAGATTCTTCGGCCTTTGACAAAACTATAGGTAGCTTTTGTAGCATCGCAGCAAATGCAATCGTACCAAGTTCATCTTTACTTATGTGGGAACAACCGGGAAGACCCCTACATATACAATACGCTTGAAGGTCGGACACTTTCCATAAATTGAACGTATGGATAGTGCAATTCTCATCCACATCAAGGTTTATTTCCGCCATATTGATAGCTTGTATGGTAGTCGCGACCCCATGATCCCTTGCGCAAGCCGAGATGCGAATTTAGTCTATTAAAGCGTGCTGCTTAAGTCCTTCCCCTTTGAATGTGAGGCGTTTGTCGCAAATGAGCCGAGGCGCCGCTTAACCGGACTTCCGATCTTTCAAGCGAGTCAATACTGTACTTGCTTAGTCCACGATGAAACAATGCTCACATGAAAAAGCCGGATAAGAGGCTCATCAGGCCGGTTCTTATCCCCGGTTTCCATTGCGTGAAGCGACCAGGAGTTCAGCTCCTCCTGGATGGGACGCTAGTGGATAAGACCTAGTCCAGGGATCTTAGCACAGTGAGGGTCTAACTGGGATTTGAACACATAACCTCCCAATCATGAGCGCAGCACCCAAATCACTACGCAACTTACATCCGACGTAAAAACCTATGTCAAATCAAACATGCGAATCAGATGACTAGCTGTGGCGACTGCTAAAAATAGAAAAAAAAAGGGGGGAAAGCCGAAAGAAAAAGAATAAAGACGACGACTCAGAAGCCCGAACATTACATCCCACAATCACAACAGTTATTTTACTATTCAAGAAGGACACGGTTGGGGGAAAAAACATGCTGTTTGAATAAATATGAGTTTTCTACTTCTCAATTGGGCCTTTTGGTGAATACTTTTCTGATAATGATCAGTTTTAGTCCCCAGTGAGTCATGTGGTAGTGAAGAACTGAGAGGGCAAATCTGCATCATCAAAACTACACCCAGACAGCACTAAACCTGACTCGGCCTGGGCACGGACTATCAACTCGCCAAACTCACACAACACTTTTCATCACAGCGACAAATCAAAAATAAATACTTACTAATGTTGCGAGGTCTTGTTTAGCCAAATGAGGTTGCCCCAGCGTTACTCCAGACTCATCACCCGCCATCTTGAAGGAAAAGAAAATGGAAGTGTGCCCACACATTGCCTGATCATTTTACTTAACCAAAAACACAATTGTATAAAATACGAGCATTTAAACATTTACATTTAAAACACGAAACAAACGAAACGCCATAAACGGAGAATGAATGTAAAAAAAATTACGAACTTCACACCAAACTGAAAATACCGGCACACAGGCGAGGATGATGCAATATGGAAACATGTGTTTGGCAGAAAATGACAAAAACAATGTTTACCTCAGTTTTATGTCGTCTCAAATTTCGAACAATGTGTTTATTTTTAATCGATAGTACTTATTAAGGCAAAACAAATTCCACGAGTGTTTAATAACCGTATAATTATTTTTAAAGCGCGGCGAAATTGATGCCGACAGTTATTGGGGTCCGTCGCATATAAACGACGTCATCATTAGTTTAGGTGCTCAGTCCTATCCCACTTCCTCTGTGTTCTTTATTATCTTTCATTTTTTATTTTATGGTGATTGTTATTTTTTATTTAAACAATTTCAGAACACGAAGGGGGGAGCGGCATGATAATACTACTACTACTACTACTACTAATAATAATAATATAAACAGACATTTAGAAAAGGGAATAACACACATTGATCAGGAATAACCAAAATATAATCAACTAACATGAAAAACTTAATACTTTAAAATGTTTATTTTAAACACAGAAAGGAAAAGGTTCGATGTGTATTTTGGTTTTTGATTTTCTTTTCAAAAGTGGGTGGTAATAAAAAATGAGAGATGTATAATTTTGGCTTTAACCAACAAAAATCTAAATCGAAATACCCAGCGTCTTGTCTTTTTTCTGCTCAAAGGGCATGGGAAGAATTTTGAGATCGTTTGATTGTTATATTTATGACACCCCCCAAAAAAAAAAAAATTACTGGGACTGGATGTTGTCATTGATGAAAAACACGACATTCCCCAGTGCGGCTAACTGGGTTATCAAAGGCGGGCCATGTCTCTCACTGTCTATGGTGAGAGGCATGTAAAAGAACCATTGCTGACTTTCGTAAAGAGTAGGCTGCAAAGTCGTCAGCGTGTTTCTGTCCCTTGCTAAAAAGGGTTGTGTCAGGAAGGGCATCCGACGTAAAAAACCTCTGCCAAATCAAACGTGCAAATCAGATGATTTGCTGTGGCGACTCCCGAGTAAAAGGGGAAAAAGCCGAAAGGAAGACAGACAGATGAAAAACACGACATGTATACCAATGGATACATACGGACAGGTGTTATACCGCTCGGCGACACTAGTGGGCGCTTTTGCTAAGGGGCAGATTGAAGTCAAGTTAGCGACACAATTCATCATTCAGTGCAGATGACTTGTGAATAAATCTGCAGTGAGACAGGACACACTGGCCCAAACTCTGCCAAGCCTTACTCTCTCTCTTTTATCTGGATTTTTAAGTCTCCGTATTATAACATCCGCACTGTACATACAGTACTGTATTCACTTTCCTTTGTGTCGTGAAATCACCTATGTGAGGAGATTCCAGAAGCAGGATTTAGGAAAAGTCACCGTGACGCCATCTTGAAGAGTGTTCCTTGTAGGTTTTTGCTATAGAAACAGTGCGAGAAATGAATGTGAATTAACAAAGAAAATGTTTTAATGCCTGTAGAAAGTGATCTGTGTGTTTATCTGGCACATAACATGATATCATGATTTCATAATATCGGTGGGTTTATTTTATTGTTCTGGAATACAGAGTACAGAATCGATACACGTTATTTATTAATTAAAAACAATGTAATTATCCCACATACAAGTCATGCTATTTTCAAGAGGCAAACATTTTTATTCCAATGGTGCTGTATTTTAATTTTGTTTATTGTAGAAAAATTATTCCAACCTATTTTTATAAAGTTATTCTTTAAACATTACAGGTGGTGAAAGAATAACTTTATAAAAATAGGTTGGAATAATTTTTGTACAATAAACAAAATTTAAAAATTTAAACATTCCAAGTGGTGAAAAATGCAGCCATGAGGGAGGGACACAAGCCAGTGTCGCTCCCTCACGCCGGTCCCAAGCCCGGATAAATGCAGAGGGTTGCGTCAGGAAGGGCATCTGGCGGAAAACAAATGCCAAATAAAACATGCGAATCATATCAAGAAAATTCATACCGGATCGGTCGAGGCCCGGGTTAACAATGACCGCCATGAATGCTGTTAACCAACAGGGACTGGTGGAAATTGGACTATTGTTGGTCGAAGACGTCGAAGAAGGAGAGGCGGGAGGCGTGTTCGTGGGGCAGAAAGAGAAGAGGAAAGGCAGGAGTCTAGAACTGAAAGTAGGGACTTTGAATGTTGGAACTATGGCAGGAAAAGGTAGAGAGCTGGCTGACATGATGCAGAGGAGGAAGGTGGACATACTGTGTGTTCAGGAGACCAGGTGGAAAGGTAGCAAGGCTAGAAGCTTAGGAGCAGGGTTTAAGTTGTTTTTTCATGGTGTGGATGGGAAGAGAAATGGAGTCGGAGTCATCTTGAAGGAGGAGTTTGTCTGGAATGTTCTAGAATTGAAAAGAGTGTCAGAAAGAGTGATGAGTCTCAAGTTAGAAATTGAAGGCGTGATGTTCAATGTTGTTAGTGCTTATGCCCCACAGGCAGGATGTGAGCTAGAAGAGAAGGAGAGATTCTGGAGTGAGTTCGATGAAGTGATGCAGAGTACCCCCAGAGGTGAAAGAGTGGTCATTGGGGCAGACTTCAATGGACATGTTGGGGCAGGCAACAGAGGGGACGAGGAAGTAATGGGCAGGTTTGGTATTCAGGACAGGAACAAATAATAAACAAGATGTTGGTAGATTTTGCAAAAAGGATGGAAATGGCTGTGGTAAATACTTTCTTCCAGAAGAGACAGGAGCACAGGGTGACTTATAAAAGTGGAGGTAGGTGGGACTGCATCAACGGTCAGCTCTGAACCCCTTCTTGTTTGCTATGGTGATGGACAGGCTGACAGACGAGGTGAGACAAGAATCTCCATGGACTATGATGTTTGCAGATGACATTGTGATCTGCAGTGAGAGCAGAGAACAAGTGGAGGAAAATCTAGAGAGGTGGAGGTATGCCCTGGAAAGGAGGGGAATGAAGGTTAGCCTCAGTAAGACAGAATACATGTGTGTGAACCACAAGGACCCAAGAGGAACGGTGAGGAGGAACGGTGAGGTTACAGGGAGCAGAGATAACGAAGGTGGAGGATTTTAAGTACTTAGGCTCAACAATTCAGAGCAATGGAGAGTGTGGAAAAGAGGTGAAGAAGTGTGTGCAGGCCGGTTGGAATGGATGGAGAAAAGTGTCCGGTGTGATGTGTGATAGGAGAGTGTCAGCAAGAATGAAAGGAAAAGTGTACAAGACGGTGTTGAGGCCAGTGATGTTGTATGGCTTAGAAACAGTGGCACTGGGGAAAAGACAGGAGGCAGAGCTGGAGGTAGCAGAGATGAAAATGTTGAGGTTCTCTTTGGGAGTAACGAGGATGGATAGGATCAGGAATGAGTACATCAGAGGGACAGCACATGTAAGACGTTTTGGAGACAAAGTCAGAGAGGCGAGATTGAGATGGTTTGGACATGTACAGAGGAGGGATAGTGAGTATATTGGTAGTAGGATGCTGAGGTTGGAACTACCAGGCAGAAGGCCTAGAGGAAGACCAAAGAGACGATTCATGGATGTGGTGAAGGAGGACATGAAGGCAGTTGGTGTAAGAGAAAAAGATGCAGAGGATAGGGTGAGATAAGGCAGATGATTCGCTGTGGCGACCCATGAAGGGAACAGCCGAAAGGACAAGAAGAAGAAGAAGAAGATTACTGGTGGTGAAAACCGCCCAATGCATCACAGGGACTCCACTTTGTGCTATTGAGGTTGTCCACAAGAAGAGATGTTTTCACTGGACAGCATTCTGATGAACTCCTCTCATCCTCCCAAAACTCTTTCAGCTCCTCCCATCTAGAAGGTGCTACCGGAGCCTTCAGATAAAAACCATCAGGTTTAGAAACAGCTTCTTCCCCACAGCTGTCAACCTATTTAACTCGGTCCCCTGCCGAGCCTTCAGATCCACACTGCACCATATCACTACCATTCATATCATTCATATCATTCATATCATTCATATTATTCATGCACATGTACGTACATGTTTCCGCTGTTCACAGTGCTTTTCTTCCACTTCTGTTTATAATGCATAGTACACTGTATATGTCTATTTATCCATAATAATACATATGTATATTGTCCATATTACATCTATATATCTGTATATGCAGTCTCACAGAGCACATCTGTATATCTGCATATTACAACTTTATTGTTCTGTATAGTAATATAGAAAGTGTATATTGCTCCTATGTAAATTAATGCTAATTTTTAAACTTTTCACTTCCCATATCAGTACATAGCTGTTGACGTAACGTATTTATACATAATCTGTACATGACTATTCTCACCTTTTACACTGCCTTTATCTTGCTTTTAACTATACATGCGCCACATTCTTTATACTGTATATTGCACCTGATGCTCTCTGCACTTCTGGTTGGATGCTAAACTGTATTTTGTTACCCTGTATTTATATATGTTGAATGGCAATACAGTTGAATCTCATCAAATCTAATCCAATACAGCTCTTCTAACGTGGATTTACGTATATGGCTTTCTATGAATATCATTATCATTTATTTGTGAAATGTTATCCACACAGATCTACTTTGTTTATTCTTGTAATTATTACAGTTTACAACAAAGTATTCTGATCTGAAACGCTTCTCTTTGTTAGTTTTTTTTTTTTACATCGCCTTCTGTGCGAGCGATGCCAAAGTAACATTGTCCAAGATGGCGTCAAGTTGCCGCGGCACAGCACATTGACAAGCCACCGACCGTCTTATCTACGTATTTTCTTTGTCTATGGTCTCACTTGTTTAGTGTTGTTTCAAAAAATAACTGACGGGTGGAAACACGCTCCCAAGCATTGGTTCCGTCAGATTTCCACTCTCAAATTTAATAGAATGAAGAAATAATAAAGCCTGTCCAGTACTAATCACGACTCGGCGTTTTCATTGTTTCCTAAATAACTTTATAAATAAATCCTTAAAAATCACACAACCCAAACCTTAAGTGCAACAAGTGACAACAAAAATAAAAATAAAAGGCAAAAATGTTTGTGTTTGTAAATATATAAAACACATCGAATCACAATGAGAAACAAATTCAAGATTGATATCCTTCCTGATATAGACTGGGTAATAAGGAAAATAATGCCACATCATTTGAAGGAAATGAAAATTATCAACCTACAAAATGAAAAAGTACAAAGACATACCAAAATTCCTCAAAAAAGACAAACGTTTTGAACGATATTTATCCCAACTTTCAGCCATGTGGTACTGTTAAACACGACCGGTAAAAACATTCAGAACTCCTCCACTTTTCTGGGTTTTTAATATAATGTATGCAGTTTAGTGTCACGGTTTTATCTGGAATTTAAGAATATATCTAAAAACATTTTTAAGTAAAGAAGAAGTTATGTTTTTTTTCTGTTTATCAATTTAATCGTAAATTTTTACTCATCGCTGTCGCCACCTTTTGCAGATATTCCCGCTGAACACGCTCGCGGTAATATTCCCATTGGGTAAATAAAAATTTTTTGTGGAAGTTTCTATCCAACAGCATTTCAGAAGTTTCTATAACATGTGTTGCGTTTGTTGGTTGCTTTTGTCCATTTGATTCACTTCATCCCAGATCAGCCCGATGGGGTTTAAGTCTGGAGACCGTGCTGGGGTGGCACCATGATTTGAATCCTCACATTCTCTTCTCAGGTATTTCTGATACTTACACATGGGTCAAACTAGTCCTGAGCAGTGGCTGAGGGATCTGGAAGAAATCTAGTACTGTATCTCCTCTCACTGCAGAGATAGGCTTACCCTCATTTGTCACAAGAGACTGACTCCTGCTGCGGGCAAAATAGGGGACAGTACATTCCATATGTTATTCCCAAGTATCTGCGGGATCATCTCTGTTGATCTCTCCATCCCTTTCCTTCATTCTGAGGCTGTCTTTGATTGTCAATTAGTGCCAGCGTGTGGGCAGTGGTGACCTGGTGGTAAGGTGCTGGATGACTGAGCCCAAGGTTGTGAGTTCGAGTCCCAATCTCACAGGTTGTCACTGTCCCTTCCAGGGGAGCTAACTGGGTTATCAAAGGCCGGCCATGTCTCTCACTGTCTATGGTGAGAGGCTGTAAAAGAATCATTGCTGACTTTCGACCAGAGTAGGCTGCATAGCCATCAGCGTGTTTCTGCCCTGTGATGACCTGGTGAGCTGTCCAGAGTGTACTCTTCCCTCATACAGAGATGGCTGAGATGGGCACCAGCCTTCTCATGACCCTGATTAGGATTATGCGGTTCAGAAAATAAAAGAATGAATGAGTGCCAGCGTCTCTGCTGGTGTGAGCCCCTCAGGTGGAGGCACCCCACCCGTATCAATGGTCTGGGTCTTCCTCGCCGTGGCTACATTTATATAGCTTTCATTCATAAAATTTGAAAAACCATTGTGATGATCAAACCGACAGTTTTTGTAAGCTGTTTAACATTGTGTAAATTTTTTTATATTTTTACTTTTTGCCATGTTCTTTGCAGCTTACCTGAGTTTACATTTGGGACATGATGTCCATGAGTTCCACGATTCAAAAAAGCGGGGTGCTCCATGATTTCTTAGCACACGTTGCGAACAACTGACGTATCAAAAGCAGGCAGGGTGCATCAAAGACATGAAACTTCTGTTTCCAAGTTGACCAAGATCCCATACGATGACACGACTCTGTTAAGGTCCATTAAGCTCTACTACGCGCTACGATGATTGCGACCTTCTATCACGAACATGTGCAAATCATAATACATTGTAATAACAATCAACAATTTTGCCATGATTAGTGGAAAAGAGGCGAAGAAACGTGTGCAGGCTGGTTGGAATGGTTGGAGAAAAGTGTCCGGTGTGATGTGTGATAGGAAGGTATCGGCAAGAATGAAAGGAAAAGTGTACAAGACGGTGATGAGGACAGCGATGTTGTATGGTTTAGAAACAGTGGCCCTGGGGAAAAGACAGGAGGCAGAGCTGGAGGTAGCAGAGATGAAAATGTTGAGGTTCTCTTTGGGAGTAACGAGGATGGATAGGATCAGGAATGAGGACATCAGAGGGACAGCACATGTAAGACGTTTTGGAGACAAAGTCAGAGAGGCTAGATTGAGATGGTTTGGACATGTACAGAGGAGCGATAGTGAGTATATTGGTAGTAGGATGCTGAGGTTGGAACTACCAGGCAGAAGGCCTAGAGGAAGACCAAAGAAGAGATTTATGGACGTGGTGAAGGAGGACATGAAGGCAGTTGGTGTAAGAGAAGAAGATGCAGAGGATAAGGTGAGATGGAGGCAGATGATTCGCTGTGGCGACCCCTGAAGGGAACAGCCGAAAGGAAAAGAAGAAGAAGAAGATATCTGAAGTATGGGGAAAGAACAAATATGTTCTTGGGATATGTTATAGCCTCCCTGTAACCCTAGTAATATTAAATGTTCAGGCAAATGAATTAATTAATCACTCAGGACAGTTTGTCTTCTATAAAAACATCACTTGTTTACTTGATATAATACACCATGTAGTCCAACGACCAAAAAAAAAAGGCTCTCTACTTCCTAATGCATATGGTTAATGGTGCTTACAAGTGGCTAAGCAAGTAAAAATCCAATACACAGTCAAATTCATATTTATCTTTTTCATTTGCTGCCTTTCCACTCTTGATCCTCTTCAATGCCCTCCTCACTTCACCCTTACTAATCTTTGCTACTTCCTGGTCCTCAACAGTCACCTCTTCTACTCTTTTTTTCCCCTCTCATTTTTCTCATTCATCAGCTCTTCAAAGTACTATTTTCATCTTCCCAGCACACTTCTGTCATCAGTCAATAAATTTCCCTCTCTGTCCTTAATCACTCTAACTTGCTGCACGTCCTTTCCATCTCTATTTCTCTGCTGTGCCAACCTGTATAAATCATTTTCTCCCTCCTTACTGTCAAACCTAGCATACAAGTCATCATACACCCTCTGTTTGACCTTTGACACCGCTACCCTTGCCGTATGCTGTGTCTCCCTGTACTCCTGTTTACTCTCATCAGTCCTCTTTATGTCACACTTCTTCTTAGCTAACCTCTTCTTTTGTACACACTCCTGCACTTCCTCATTCCACCACCAAGTCTCCTTATCTCCTTTCCTTCCAGATAACACACCAAGTATTCTCCTACCTGTCTCCCTGATCACATTTGCTGTAGTTGTCCAGTCATCTGGACGCACTTCCTGACCATGCAAAGCCTGTTTCAAGTCCTCCTTGAAGACAACACGTCACTCTTCCTTTTTCAGCTTCCACCACTTTGTCTTCTGCTCTGCCTTTGCCTTCTTCACCTTCCTCACCATCAGCATCATCCTGCACACCACCATCCTATGCTGTTTGGCAACACTCTCACCCACTACTACTTTGCAGTCACTGACTTCCTTCAAATTACTGTCTTAACAGTCCCCTCTATTACCTGAACCATGTCCATTGAAGTCTGCACCAATGACCATTCTTTCACCTCTGGTGGTACTCTGCATCACTTCATCTAACTCACTCCAGAATCTCTCATTCTCTTCTAGCTCACATCTTGCCTGTGGGGCATAAGCACTAACAACATTGACCATCACGCCTTCAATTTCCAACTTGAGACTCATCACTCTGTCTAACACTCTTTTCACTTCTAGAACATTCCTGACAAACTCCTCCTTCAAGATGACTCCTACTCCATTTCTCTTCCCATCCACACAATGAAAAAATAGCTTAAACCCTGCTCCTTAGCTTCTAGCCTTGCTACCTTTCCACCTGGTCTCCTGAACACACAGTATGTCCACCTTCCTCCTCTGCATCATGTCAGCCAGCTCACTACTCTTTCCTGTCATAGTTCCAACATTCAAAGTCCCTACTTTCAGTCCTAGACTCATGCCTTTCCTCTTCTCTCTCTGCCTACGGACACGCCTCCCGCCTCTCCTTCTTTGACATCTTTGACCAACAGTAGTCCAATTTCCACCAGCACCCTGTTGGTTAACAGCACTGATAGTGGTCATTGTTAATCCGGGCCTTGACCGTTCCGGTATGAAATTTTTTGTTGTGACTCACATATTTTATTTGGCATTTGGTTTACGCTGGATGCCCTTCCTGACGCAACCCTCTGCATTCATCCGGGCTTGGGACCGGCGTGAGGGAAAGACACTGGCTTGTGCCCCTTCCTCACGGCTGCATTATACTTCAGATATCTGACTCAGTCTAAAGACATTCACATTAGGCTAATTGGATCATCTCTATTTTGTGTGTGTGTGTGTGTGTGTGTGTGTGTGTGTGTGTGTGTGTGTGTATGTATGTATGTATGTATGTGTGTGATCAGTGTTTATATGACAATACCCTCTAGTGGACATTATATCACATGCAGCTGTGAATATTTCAGTCTATGCAAGTAATTGTGTAGGATGCCCTGGTTTTCTCACATAAGTCTAAATAAATATTTAATAATTAGCAATTATGCCCGTCAGACTATGTGGTTATTCTGGGATGTCACAGAATATATGAGATTGAATATTAGAGGAATATTCATTTTGGCTACATCCACTGAGTCTAAGGTGCATAGCTTACACACTCACTCAATTGAAAAACTGCTTAATCCTTCAAGGGTCATGGTGTGGCCAAAGCCTATCTCAGCTAGCACTGAGTGAAGGCAAGTTACTCCCCGAACAGCTCCCCAGACTATTGCAGAACCTACATACAAACATTCGCACTCACATTCAAACCCCAGGGGCAATTTGGAACAGTCATTTAGCCGAATGTGCATGTCTTTAGACTGTGGGAAGAACATACCAAAAAGAAACTCAGAGAACATGTAAAGTACACAAACAGAAACATCTGAGCCTGGAACTTGATCCCAGGATGTTCTTGCTGTGAGGCGAATATGCTCAGCAGTATGCCACCATGCCACCCATGTCCATACCTATATATTAGTTATTACTATATGCTATAAGGGCACCTCACAAAAGAGCTCAATGAAAGACGTATTTTTCTAGAAAGCCAACCACTCAGTTTTGAAGTACATACTTATGAGTTTGTTTCCTAAAATATCAGACCAAATAGCACTGTTCTAGCATATAATTTTCTCTAGATCTCAAGATAACAAAACTTTTCTTGTGGAAATGGCATAATTAATGTGAAAGCTACAGATAAAAAAACAGTGTAGATTAGAAAATTAGGCAACATCACATTTCACAATTCTCTTTAATTAAGTCCTCATATAGGCAAAAAATAACTTTATGCTTTGCTTGAAATAATTTGTGATCACAGGACGTCTCATTATCATGGGAAAACAACATTTTTATCCTGAGAAAACAACATAAATATCCTGTTAACTCAAGAAAACTGGGGAGGGGGGGTTAATGAATGCATGTCCACTTAGGACCTGAGTAAATATTGTTTTTTAACTATAGAATACAGTACTGTATAAATCTGTGACTTGTCGGAACTATCAGAGCTGCTATTATTAAATCAATTAATATGAGCAATTGTGATGACATCACAAGTGGGGTGGAAAAGACAAATATAATCTCGACAGCACGCCTATCAGTTGTAAATCATCAGTTTCTGCACACATGTACACACAAATTCTTTTATTTATCTGTTGATTTCTAAAGGCGAACAGCCTGGTTGAAAGCTTTGAAGTGTTCAAGAACCTTGGAAACCTAGTGACCTGAAATGTGTGCACACTGACCACCACTTCATAGCAGGTGAGAGATAAATGTCAGTTAGTTCAGTCATTACACATCGCACAGCACTTTCACCTTGCTGCGCTTGCTACTTTAATTTAACTTATCAGTAGTTTAAACATCAAGGAATTTCACAATTCATGTGACTTCTTCCTCATTTTGATTTAGCTATACTGTACTGTATTAATCCCACCAGGGAAATTATTGTCTCTGCATTTTAACCCACCCAAAGTAAGTATGAACACTCGGAGCAGTGGGGGTGCCCGGAGGGCAGTTTGGGGTTAGCTACCTTGCTCAAGGGCACTTCAGCCATGAAGGTGTAGGAAGGGAAGGTGCATCTCACTCCCCCACCGCCCACACATGGGACCGAGAGTGAAACACCCTTCTTCCCAACCCTCCAAACTGTGGGCCTGGAAATAAGCACCTCCACCTGCAGCTTTTCTTCATACCTTTTTGTCATGGTCAGAACCTGGAGTTTACAAATAACATGAACTAGATTTAAATTTACAATCATCTTGAAAACCATAAAATAAAAATAAATTGAAACAAATGAATAGTATGACAATTGAATCTATATTTGTATATATGATAGCCTGGAAGACTTAGCAAACTGGGCTTTTTGCCTCGTAGTCAATACGCATGCGCAATTAATAATCGGAAATAAACAACACCGATCCCTCCTCTATCCTCTGACCAATCAGATTTAAGAATTCATGCTATACTTTATCTTTAGTCTATCAAAACCTGAGCAGTTGCCTTAGCAACACAGACATTTCTCAGCATGTTGTTTCATCGCACTGCGCAATTAATAACCATGACGCTTCCGTCGGCGCTCCGTCCAAGTTTGAAATCTTGTCCCGCAAACAATTCTCCTCGATTCTATTCGATTCTGCACTCCAACACTTCCACATCCGGTCGCCCGGATCTTCAACCGGAAATGACGTCAGTGCAGACAATAATATGGCCTCTAGAATGGCTGGGAAGGCTGTAGGCAAACATAATATTGTAATTCCGTCAAAGTAACGTGGGTTTGTTGCCGGCGAGGCTCACGCACGGAAGAGATGCCGCCATCGATCATGATTTTTTACGTCCAGGCTTTCTGATCTCTCAAACAAGTTAATCAGCGGCCCTCCATGTCAGAAGGATCCCGGGCTCCGTGGTCGAAGCGGGGTTGTGTGGAGTCGCATCGCCGAGGTATTTAAACTAGAGAAGAATAATCGGATACTACCAGCGCTCGTGCACGCTGTCGCGGGGATAAAATGACGTCATTTGAAAACATACGGTGAAGATGTGATTGTAACGCTGATTAACATCCAGTGCTGATGTGATTTTCCATGCTGGGGTACAGTGGAAGAGTGAAGTGGTCTTTTTCTCTTTCTACTTTGTGAAAGAATTATTGGCTCAGTGTTTGTATTCTTTAAAACATCTGGATAGATGCTGTGTTGTTCTGGACAGGTCACTGTGTCTTTTGTTTAGAGAGTAATGGAGAAGTGTGGATGTGTAAATCCAAACTGCATTTACCTCAAAAGTCACTTCTGTCACATTTATAATGCATTATTTTTCATGCTCCTAACACTCATCACACCTTTTGGAGATATCTATAAAATATGTGTGTATGTGTGTGTGTGTATGTATATATATGAATATATGTATATATTTGAGTGTGTGTATATATTTGTGTGTGTGTATGTATGTGTATATATATATATATATATATATATATGTGTGTGTGTATGTGTATATATACAGTATATATATATATATATATATATATATATATATATATATATATGCATATATGCACACACTGTATATACATGTGTGTGTGTGTGTGTGTGTGTGTGTGTGTGTGTGGAGTAAACATAAACTCACTTCTATTGAATATGCCATGGAATACTTGGCCTTGTTTGCTATTGCAACTTTCTAAATTTTGAGTATTGTGATATTTAAGGACACATTTATCCCAATTTATACTACAGTCAACATACTGTGTTATTACATGTATAATTTATTATGTAAGGAATAAAATATAACACTGTATTGTGCCATTACAGACTGACAGGGAAGTCATGTTGCGACTACCACTGTTAGACTCTTTATACCTCATATTTTAAGATGTTTTATTCCTCTCGTATTTCAGTAATTTGCCAACAGTAATAGTTTTTTAATTAAAGAACTGCATATTGTCATTTCATTCATGCTGCATGTTATGGAGTATCCAAAGGATAAGGTACTTATCAAGTTAGTTAGAACTACTGTATATAACATTTATTACATATCGCAGCTATAAACAGTAGTTCCCCCAGTAGCCTTTTTTTTATTATTGTTCCAAACAATTGTGCTTACCAGATTACCAGTTATTATAGAATACAGTTTATGAAATGAAATAATGATTTAAAAAATTGAAGACTGTGCATTTTTCTTTTTAACAGCAGGTTGAATGCAATAATTATTTGGATGAAATTTGTCTTATTTACCATAAAAGTCCCAATGAATTAGATATTAACACAGAAACAATAACATATAAAGAATATAACCTTCTGACCAGTCAGATTTGAAAGTTTATTTGTACTGTTAGAGCGACAGTTTCTGTCAGACAGTAGAGTGGTGTTTCTTTCAGACTTTAATCAATCTCATAACCAGTGAACAGAATTATAGGATTGCCTTTGTGAGTAAGGACTCATGTAACATTGCTTCTGTGCTACAAAGAAAAGTGTGCGGTATTTGGATAACATTTTAAGGTGTTCCTAATAATAACAGTATTGTTCAGTCTCGGGTTCCAGTTTGAGTGTACAGTTGAGCTGTTACTACGCTATGGTGTTTTTTTAAATTATGTCATTATTTCTGGATTACTAAAATGCAGTATTTTTTAATGTATAAGTGAGTTTGTTTTGTCAGTACAGTAACATACCTATCTTTCACTCATTAGAACAGGGGAAACACAAGCAAAGGAAATGTGAGCGTCCTCTCAGCACACTGACAGTGAAGCCGCCAAAGGGCCCGGACACCTCCAAAAGGTATGAGTACAAAGACCTTTTTCCCCTTTCTCCCCTTTTAGTACTTTTGTCATTTTAAACACTTCATAATAATTTAATTATAATTGGATAAAAAAATAAACCAAATAAGACTATAATAAGTAATTATTTGATGATTTGTGGGTGGGGTGGGGGGCCTGATAGCCTTTATGTCTGTTCAAGAATTTTAAGGCTTAATTTGGGGAAAAAAAATAATCAAACATCACACAGGAGATAATGTACAAGGCGAGGTGCATGTTGCTGGACAGTTCCAAGGACTGAACTTTAAAGCCTTGGTGAATAAATGTTTTAGTATATACTCCACGGGAATTTAGGAAAAGTAAACTAAAATCAAAACAGTATATTTGTACATCTCTTGAGATGGTGGTAGGTGAGCTCTGTGTAGTGTGGCATCTTTGTAAGTGCAATATAGTTTTAGTATATTTTTTATCATACTTTATTTGTGTAGTTTTCTTCATGTTTTTAGGATGGAATTTTGTTGAATTTCTACAAATATCAAGCATTTCCCATTAAGGATAATGTGTATTATTATTGTTACTATTATTATTATTATTATTATTATTCACTCTGAATATTTCCTTGTTCCTGATTGGTGTAAAGCCATAAATAATTCTTGGTATTGTTTTATGAGCCAACTTATCCTTTATTGACTGGATAAAATAAAACTATTTTTTATTAAAACAATAAATTATATGCAGTGGTATAATTTGACTTTTGGATGATATGGTGAATTATTCTTGGAGGAAGTTATCCAATTAAAACCTCACAATATGAAAAATTTTCCATATCGTACTTCATATCATTCGATAATTACTTATTATCCTACCAGTAGCAAAACCAGTTAGATTGCTCTGTTTCTGTGTAGTACATAGGGATCCCTCACTACTTTGCGCTTCACTTTATGTGGCTTCAGTGTATCGCCTTTTTTTTTTTTTTATATTCATCGAAATAAAAAATAAGGAAATTAAGAAAGAAAAATGGAAAATGTTAAGGAAAATGCCACAAAAACAAGGCCAATTATGCAAAAAAAAAACCTAAACACACACAAAACAAAAAAACAACCCAAAATCTCCCATCAAAACTGCTTACATCTTTGTGAGATGCATGTATTTATATTTTATTTACATCTTATGCATTATTTTTGAATGTTTAATTGTTATTATAAGCATTTATAGCATTGAATATGTATTATGATATTATATACATATGTAGGTACATATACGTCAGTTGGGGGGGGATTGATCTTACTTCGCGGATTTCAGTTATCGCGGGAGGTTCTCAGTCCCAATTAACAGCGGAAAGTGAGGGATCCCTGTATGCTAATACATACTATACAGTATTACTAATCATCTTTGGGTGAGATCATTGTGCTAGAACAACTTAATTCTAACTTCTGAATACCTTCAGTAATGCAAAGTTTAAAAATTAAACAAGGAATGAAAGTGTAGACCAAAGTTTCATGACGATTTGTATTTATGTACAGTGTCTATAAAAATGGGGTGGTATATTCATGTATTTTGACTTTATTGTTAATGTTTCACATGAACCTATTGACTCTGACATTTTGTCATGTAGAGATAAATATTTGTTGACTTGTCATTTAGGTGAATCCCTCAGAAAAGAGGTTTTTTCCTACGGACACAAAGGGCCACTGTCCTCTGATTGGCTCGGACACCCCCCCCAGTGACATGCCCGTGGCCAATCAGAGGTGAGTGTGCAGTTGTTTGTGTGTGTGTGTGTGTGTGTGTGTGTGTGTGTGTGGACAGAGAAAGTGTGGAGCAGCAAAGTTGTCTCTCAGCATCACAACCCAAACTGCTGAGGTGTGAATGTTCTTGAAGTCCTTCCAGAAGCTTCTTTAGCATCTGTCACTTTTTAGTGTTTGCATAAGCTTAAAATCACAATGACGTATAAATATATTAGGCTAACATTTGATGATTTGTCTTTATAAGAAGAAGAGACTTTTATTTTGCTGTGCTAGTAGCTTAGTAAACTATAGGATGTGCTTTTTTTCCTGGTCCTTTAGCATCTACTGCGGTGAATATTGGTTATCATTTCTGATATGTCATCAGTTCTTTTATTTTTATTTATTTTTTGTAATACATTTAAATACAAAGTATTAAAAGCAGTTATCACATGAAATAACATGCTTTAAATTTGTGCTTTGTCATGTACAGTGTTATGTACAGTTTGTCATGTATAATGTCAATAACCTTCTACATGTGTACTTATTAATTTCTGTTGTGTTGTTGTGCATGTTCATTTGTGCTCTAAAAATAGTCTGTTTTTCTTTTTTGTTTTTTTACAGGTGCTTAATGGCTGGGGACGTTGAGGTGTACCTGTCACAGGTGCATGATGGAAGCGTGTCCTCAGGCTTTCGAGCCTTGTATGAGGAACGCCTCCTTCTGGATGTGACCCTCTTGATAGAAGAACATCACTTCCAGGCACACAAGGCCCTGTTGGCTACACAGAGTGACTACTTCCGGGTAATGTTCACAGCAGATATGCGTGAGCGAGATCAGGACAAGATCCACATGAAGGGGTTGACAGCAGCCGGTTTTGGCCACGTCCTTCGCTTCATGTATTATGGCTCATTAGAACTCAGCATGCCTACGGTGCAGGAGATTTTGCAGGCAGCCATGTATGTGCAGCTCACTGAGGCTGTGGAGTTCTGCTGTTCTTTTCTGTTGGCCAAAATCTGCTTAGAGAACTGTGCTGAGGTCATGAGGCTGCTGGATGACTTTAGTGTTGCTGTGGAAGGCGTGCAGGAGCGGTTAAATGCCTTCCTGCTGGAGAATTTTGTGCCTCTGATGGCCAGGCCAGATTTCTTGTCCTACTTGAGCCTGGAGAAGCTGGTGGCATGTCTGGGCAGTGACCGGTTGAGTCGGTTCCCAGAGATTGAACTGTATGAGGCTGTGCAGGCCTGGCTCAGACATGATCGTCGCCGCTGGAGACACACGGATGCTGTGGTGCAGAACTTGCGCTTTGGCCTCATGACACCAACACAAGTGTTTGAAAAGGTATTAATATGATTGTCATGAAGTACCCAGTGCTGAGTAATTACACAGTACTAACCAAAATGCTAGATTGTTATTATATTGATTTTATATTTGATCCTGTGATTAGCGACACAATGATAAAGGTGTTATTACTGGTGCTTCACAACGAGCAGGTTCCATGTTTAAGCCTTATGTGTCTGATTAGGGGGGGAGGGAGAGAGAGAGAGAGAGAGAGAGAGAGAGAATGTGAAAGCGAGGATGAGTGAGGAGTGTGCATGAAAGTGAGAGAGAGAGTGTGTGTGTGTGTGTGTGTGTGTGTGTGTGTGTGTGTGTAAGTAAGTGAGAGAGAGTGAGTCAGTGAGGAAAGTGTCTGCATTTGAAAGAGAGAGAGTGTGTGTGTTTGTGAGAGTGAGGAAAGTGTGTATATGAAAAAAAAATGTGTGAATGAGGGAGAGATTGTGAGTGTGTCTGTGTGTGTTTCTGAAAGAGAGAATGAATGCGTGTTTATATGTGAATGAGAGTGTGTGTGTGTGTGTGTGTGTGTGTGTGTGTGTGTGTGAGAGAGAGAGAGGAAATGCATGTGTGTGTGTATGCGAGAGGAAGTGTGTGTGTGTGTGTGTGTGTGTGAGAGAGAGAGAGAGAGTTTGTGCATTAGCTGCGGAGAGTGTGCTTCTGTGAGTGAGACGGAGAGAGTGTGTGTGCACGTTAGAGAGAAAGTGTGTGTGTGTGTGTGTGTGTGTGTGAGAGAGAGAGAGAGAGAGTTTATGTATGAGAAGGGGAGAGTGTTCCCATTTGAGTGTGACAGAGAGTGTGTGTGTGTGTGTGTGTGTGTGTGTGTGTGTGTGTGTGTGTGTGTGAGAGAGAGAGAGAGAGAGAGTTTGTGCATGAGAGGTGGAGAGTGTGCCTATGTGAGTGTGACAGAGAGAGTGTATGCAAGAGAGAGATGGAGATGTATACGTATCAAAAGTGTGTAGAAGAATTTGTTCTTCAGTTCCTGCATCTTAATGAAGCATTCCTTTGAAGACAGCTGTGCATGCGCTCTGGATTGAGAGGGCAGATGTGTGAAGCTGTTTTTCCAGATTTTGGTTAATTACTGATATTTTTAAAGACTTTGATTGTGTGTGCATGGCCTGCTTTTATTCCTTAGGTGAAGACCTCAGAGTTTTATCGCTACTCACGCCAGCTGAGGCAGGAAGTGGACCAGGCACTTAACTACTTTCACTCGGTGAACGAGCAGCCGCTAGCCGAAACAAAGTCTAACCGGATCCGATCTGTTCGACCTCAGACGGCTGTGTTCAGAGGGATGATCGGTCACAGCATGGTGAACAGCAAGATCCTCTTGCTACACCGACCCAAGGTTTGGTGGGAATTGGAAGGTCCGCAGGTTCCACTTCGGCCTGATTGTTTGGCCATCGTCAACAATTTTGCTTTCCTGCTCGGAGGGGAGGAGCTAGGACCAGATGGAGAGTTTCATGCATCATCCAAGGTTTACCGTTATGATCCAAGGCAGAATTCTTGGCTGAGGATGGCAGACATGTCAGTCCCTCGGTCAGAATTTGCTGTTGGTGTGATCGGAAAGTTTATCTATGCTGTGGCAGGACGGACACGTGATGAGACGTTTTATTCCACCGAGCGCTATGACATTGCAGAGGATAAGTGGGAGTTTGTGGATCCATATCCAGTTAACAAATACGGCCATGAAGGCACGGTACTGAATGGAAAACTCTATATCACCGGTGGCATCACATCATCCTCCACCTCCAAACAGGTGTGTGTGTTTGATCCGGAACGAGAGGGAGCATCTGAACATCGCACACGCCGCAATCCCATTCTTACCAACTGCTGGGAGAATAAATCTAAGATGAACTATGCACGCTGTTTTCACAAGATGATCTCCCATAACGGGAAACTTTACGTGTTTGGAGGAGTTTGTGTCATCCTGAGGGCATCTTTCGAATCCCAAGGCTGCCCTTCAACGGAAGTGTACAATCCAGAAACGGATGAATGGACCATTCTTGCTTCCATGCCCATTGGGCGAAGTGGGCATGGCGTTGCAGTGCTAGACAAGCAGATAATGGTGCTGGGTGGATTGTGCTACAATGGCCATTACAGTGACTCTATACTCACTTTTGATCCCGAGGAGAACAAGTGGAAGGAGGATGAGTATCCCAGAATGCCTTGCAAACTGGATGGCTTGCAGGTGTGCAGCTTGCATTTTCCCGAGTATGTCCTGGAACACATGAAGCGTTGCAGCTGAGGATCTCTGAGATGGATGATTGGGGTGGGGTGGGGTGGAAAAACAAAACAGAAACGTTTACAAATGTAAAAGTAGTCTTCATTTCCACTTTGAAACGATTACTCTTTTAATCAGTAGGCCAGTGCTTATATAAAAACAACAAAAGTTCCGTACTTTTTAGGCAGGGGTGGGATTGGCTAATACTGCTGGTTAGGCTATGTAAGCCTTTTTTCCTCCCCCTTCCCAAAATTAAGCTTTCTTATTTAAAAAGGACTCGAATAGCAAACATTTCTATGGACTTTTTTTGGTGCATAATACAATAATACATCAGTTTGTTCTGTAATTGTAATGTCCTGTAAAATAATGGCATACCGCATTTCCAACACATTAAGTGTAAACTCGTCCTATTTCCCCTCTTCTTCTGTTTAATGGTGTTTGAGGAAGTTTTGTACTGTACTGTATGTGTACACACACTCCCACACACATACAGATACACACACGTGCTTCTTCCACCACTTCTAACTCTGATGCAATCTGCTGCACTTATCAACATCAAGACAAAACTAGACATTGTAAATGTCATTAACAAACACTTTGCTTTAATATTCATTTGTGTTGCTGTCATACGTGATGAGATGTACCAGGGTGTGGATTATGGTGATGATAAAGATAGTGACACTAACGTGATGTGGGGTCAATTTTGCACTCTAGAGAATTTTCTTTCTTTATTATTATTATTATTATCATTATTATTATTATTATTATATACTGCTAGGCAATAACACTGGTTGTCCACTACTGATAAAAGGGAAGAACCTGAGGAGAGTAAAGGCACTATGTACCCGTCCATCTCCTTTTAACCTCTGCCAGCTCTGTTAACACTATAACCCTGTTTAATTTATTAATGTGCTGCAAACTTGTGTTGATCCTACTAAGATAAACCAGCTGCTATTGTCATTTTTGTTGTTTCATGAGCAAAGGGCTAAAGCATATATGCATTTTTTTTCTTTGTTTTGAAGGTGGGGGATTGGGCATGCCAAAAAAAAAAATTTGTCTGCACTGAAACATGTGAAAATATTTCAAGGCCATTTCTGTTCATACAGTATTGTTTTATACATTTGATTGATAATCATGGAGAGGTCAATTTGAATGTATTTCTCAGGTCAGGTTACAATGTGTGGCTGGACAAATTGATCTGAAATGTTTAAATAACTAAAATGCAATTTAATTTTTTAACACCCCCAATATTAATCTTTTTTTTTTTTAATTATGCACAAGGCGATGTTGCACACAGTTGTCTTGACGTCATGCTACAGATGGCGGAGGAGTTGTTGGGATTGAAACCGGTGAGGAGTGAAAGGTCATTGATGTGCTGAGTCAAATAGACAAGAATTCTGAACGTAGCTCAATGTTATACAATCAACTCCATCAATATTGAAATACAGTAGCGAGTAGTGTCACAATATTTGCTGTTTTCAGTACATCACCACAATGAATTTAAAATCAAGCCATCATGATGTGATTGAAGTGTACACATTTAGCTTTAATTTAAAGACCACAAAAACATTTAGCATTAACCTTTTAGGAATTGCAGTCAATTATACGTATAGTCCGCCAATTTTCAAAGCATTAAAAAAAAGAAATAAACTATCATAATTATAAATAAGCATAATTTTAAGTGCTTGGATACAAATCCTTTTGTATTTAGTGATCACCTGCAGTTTGGAAATTTATTTGTGTCACCGAATGCTGTATCCGCCCTTGGGTTGCTTTGGCTGAATGCTTTGGACCATTATCTATTTACAGTACGTATTCTGCAAAGTGCCTTCCTATCAGCTTTTCAGAATTTGACTGAATCTGAGCAGAAAGTATAACTTGGTTAACACACTTCAGAGTTGAACCTGAATTCTTTCAGAAACCACATCATGTAATAAACACCAGTAACCCAATTCCATTGGTAGCTATACATGTCTATATTCATCAAGTGTTTACACTTCAATCACATCTAGATGGCTTCATTTCAGTTGTGGTGTCCAGGGGAAAAAAATAATATTAATTAATAAATAAATAAAGGTCGGGCACTGATGTTAGTAGAGGAGGCTTGGATCCCATCAGCATTCCAGTTTATCCCAAAGCTGTTCGGTGAGGTTGAGGTCAGGACTCTGCAGGCTACTCAAGTTCTTCTACTCCAAAACATGGCAAACAATTCCTTCATCCATTAGGGTTTGTGCACAGGGCAATCGTCATTCTTTATTCCACCAAAGTGAAACTAATGAGACTGCGTATAAGGACATCCTATAAAACTGGGCATTTTTAATTTTGTAACAACATTTTGGTCCAAGTGTTGTTGTCATGTGTATTGTATGTATGCCAAACCTCTGGCCATATAGTCTATATACTTAGATGACAGGACTACTGGGAGACATTTTATGTCATGATGGTAAATGTTTATAATTAATATGAACTGTACTTGTCTATAATCTCAAACCTTTTTGACTGTAATTGTAAAAGTACCTTTGAGAACCAAGTGTCTATGAGGGCACCACTAAGGTTTATATAAAACAGGTTCTCTTTATACGGAGCCTCACTCAATAAGACTCGGTCAGTAGTTATGAAATTACCTTTTGAAAAAATACTGAACATGTCAGCAGTCAAACTTTACCGACATTTTTTTATTATTATTATTATTATTATTAAATGGCTTAATGATATTTAGCCTTGTAATCCTGAACACAGATCAGAATGAAGCAGTTCGGTGGACAATCCATCATTATCTATATAAGGTGTACTGCGATGACAAGTCCACAGTTTTACTTCACACGCTCTTTTTGTCCAACTACACATTATTCATGAGACATGTTCTACACAGTCAGTTTTATGTAGTTATACAGTTCTCTTTTCTTCCTGTCTATTATGCTTTTCATTAGATATGTGCAGAACTTTGGTAGTATCTCTGGGCAGTGTTTTTGCCTTTAAGCTCATCTCTATTCAATTCAGAAGGCAGCTTTTTCTAAGGCTTCATATTTGCATTTGTTCTAGAAGACCACAATTCCATAATAGTTATGTTAATGTATAGTTCTATACATTCTAGACTTTTATAACTCAATTATTTGTTTTAATATCAGTACATGCCTACCTCATGTGTTGTTCTCCAAGGATTGATTGGCTTTGTACTGATATTGTATATGGTACTGGTTTGAACTTCCTCAAATACTGACTAATTTCCTCTTGTCTCTGTCTTTTGTCTCACACGTCCCTGTCCCCCCACAACCAGCTGTCAGTGTCATGTACATATAGACACCAGACTACAGCCTGATGAAGGTTTATTGCTGTGCATTTTGATGTAAAAAAATGCACAGGTCTATCCCATTTAGTTTTACTGTTATCACATAGAGCCCTCGGCAAAGTTAATCTGAATAAACAAATCCAGTTTAATAAAACATAGGCCTGTATCTAAACTGTACTTGAGCGTTAAATCAGATTACTGATGTATTTACTGTGATCTGATGGTTTATTGCTACTTGGAGACTTTGTAATTTCTTTCCTGAAATAAATGTTCCTATTGTTCAGTTTCTCGTGGTCTTGGAAAAAAAACAATTAATTGTTTTGAGTTTTAAAGTTGGTGAATTTTTTTTTTTTTTTTTTTTTAAGCTAAACATTATTCAGTCATTCAGAAAAGTCAACCTCATGTCTGAATCTACTGCTACGAACTGGTATTCTGTAGAATCTCCCCTATTAAGTCAGGACCCCCCCATGGACATGCTGAATACAAAATAAGGCCGTGGGTTTTTTACACCTGAGCCATAGCAGCTCATCAGGCCAGTGCTTAGCCCCGATTTCTGTAGCGTGAAGCAACTAGGAGTTCAACTCTTCTTGGATGGGATGCTAGTCCATTGCAGGTTACCTCATCTCATCTCATCATCTCATCTTCTTCCGCTTAGTCCGGGGTCGGGTCGCGGGGGCAGCAACCTTAGCAAAGAGGTCCAGACATCCCTCTCCCGAGCCACTTCCTCCAACTCTCCCGGGGGGACACCGAGGCGGTCCCAGACAAGCCGAGAGACATAGTCCCTCCAGCGTGTTCTAGGTCGACCCCGGGGTCTCTTCCCGGTTGGACATGCCCGAAACACCACACCAGGGAGGCGTCCAGGGGGCATTCTAACCAGATGCCCGAGCCACCTCAACTGGCCCCTCTCAATGCGGAGGAGCAGCGGATCTACTCCGAGCTCTCCCCGGATGGCGGAGCTTCTCACCCTATCTCTAAGGGAGAACCCGCCACCCGGCGAAGGAAGCTCATTTCAGCCGCTTGTATCCGTGATCTTGTTCTTTCGGTCATTACCCAAAGCTCGTGACCATAGGTGAGGGTTGGAACGTAGATCGACTGGTAAATTGAGAGCTTCGCCTTGCGGCTCAGCTCCTTTTTCACCACGACGGACCGGTACAGGCACCGCTTAACAGCAGAGGCTGCAGCGATCCGTCTGTCGATCTCTCGCTCCATCCTTCCCTCACTCGTAAACAAGACCCCAAGATACTTAAACTCCTCCACTTGGGGCAGGACCTCATCCCCGACCCAGAGGGTGCATTCCACCATTGTCCGACTGAGAACCATGGCCTCGGACTTGGAGGTACTGATCTTCATCCCGGCTGCTTCGCACTCAGCTGCGAATCGCTCCAATGAGAGCTGGAGGGCCCGACTTGATGAAGCCAAAGGACAACATCATCCGCAAAGCAGAGATGATATCCGATGGCCACCGAACCAGAACCCCTCATCGCCTCGACTGCGCCTAGAAATTCTGTCCATAAAAATTATGAACAGAATCGGTGACAAAGGACAGCCTTGGCGGACTCCAACTCCCACCGAAACGAATCCGAGCTGCTGTTACCAATACGGACCAAACTCTGGCTCCGGTGATACAGCGACCGAATAGCTCGTAACAGCGGATCCGAACGCCCGTACTCTCGAGCACGCCCCACAAGATCTTTCGAGGACACGGTCGAAAGCCTTCTCCAAATCCACAAAGCACATGTGGACAGATTGGGCAAACTCCCATGCCCCCTCCAGAATCCTGTGGAGGCGTATAGAGTTGGTCAAGAGTGCTGCGGCCAGGGCGAAAACCACATTGTTCCTCCTGAATCCGAGGTTCGACTATCGGTCGGATCCTCCTCTCTAGTACCCTGCATAGACTTTACCAGGTAGGCTGAGGAGTGTAATTCCCGATAATTGGAACACACCCTCCGGTCCCCCTTCTTAAATTGGGACCACCACCCCAGTTTGCCAATCCAGAGGTACAGCCCCGATGACCACGCGATGTTGCAGAGACGTGTCAACCAAGACAGTCCTACAACATCCAGAGTCCTGAGGTATTCCGGGCGGATCTCGTCCAACCCGGAGCTCGACCACCGAGGAGCTTTTTGACAACCTCAGTGACCTCCACTCCAGTGATGGGCGGACCCTCACCCGAACCCCCAGGGTCTTCCTCTTCCACGGAGGGCGTGTTGGTGGGTTGAGAAGGTCCTCAAAGTATTCCCTCCACCTCTCAACAACATCCCCAGTCAAGGTAAGCAGCTCCCCACCTCCACCGTAAACAGTGTTTGTGAAGAACTGCTTCCCCCTCCTGAGGCGTCGGATGGTGGCCCAGGACCTTTTTGAGGCCAACCGATAATCACTCTCCAGGCCCTCACCGAACTCCTCCCACGCCCGAGATTTTGCATCTGCGACAGCCTCGGCTGCAGCACGTTTGGCCTGCCGGTACCCGTTTGCTGCCTCAGGAGTCCCACAGGCTAATAAAACCCGATAGGCCTCCTTCTTCAGCTGGTCGGCCCCCTTCACCGCAGGTGTCCACCACCGGGTTCGGGGATTACCGCCACGACAAGCACCGACGACCTTACGGCCACAGCTATGGGCTGCCGCCTCAGCAATGGAGGCACGAAACATGGCCCATTCAGATTCCATGTCCCCCGCCTCCTCCGGAACGTGGTTGTAGCTCTGCCGGAGGTGGGAGTTAAAGGCCTCTCGGACAGGGGGCTCCGCCAAACGTTCCCAGCAGACCCTGATTACACGCTTGGGCCTGCCAGACAAAGTGCGATTCAAAACAGACCCCTAAGACATGAGAAAACAACAGAGGAATCAGTCTCCCTTGCCCGGACGCGGGTCACCGGGGTTCCCTCCTGGAGCCAGGCCCAGGGGAGGGGCTCGAAGGCGGCGCCTGGTGGTCGGGCTTATGCCCATGGAGGCCTGGCCGGGCCCAGCCCGAAAGGAGACATGGGTCCGCCCTCCATGGACCCACCACCCGTGGGAGGAGTTTTAGGGGTCGGGTGCAGTGTGAGTTGGGTGGCAGCCGAAGGCATGGGTTCTGTCGGACTGATCCTCGGCTGCTTACTCTGACCTTCGGGACATGGAATGTCACCTCTCTGGCGGGAGCCCGATTTGGTGCGTGAGGTGGAGAGATACCGACTAGATATAGTCGGGCTCACCTCAACGCATAGCTTGGGCTCCGGAACCATCCATCTCGAAAGAGGCTGGACCTTCTTCTATTCTGGAGTTGCTCATGGGGAGAGGCGGCGAGCCGGTGTGGGTATTCTTGTTGCCCCCCGTCTCGGTGCCCAAATGTTGGGGTTCTCCCCGGTTGACGAAAGGGTAGCTTCCCTCCGTCTTCGGGTGGGGGGACGGGTCCTGACTGTTATTTGTGCTTATGCACCAAATGACAGTTCAGAGTACCCACCCTTTTGGAGTCTTTGGGGTGTTGGAGAACGCTCCCTCGGGAGACTCGCTCGTTGTCTTGGGAGACTTCAATGCCCATGTGGGCAACGATAGTGTGACCTGGAAGGGTGTGATCGGTAGGTACGGCCTCTCCAGTCTGAATCCGAATGGTGTGTCGTTGTTGGACTTCTGTGCTCGTCATAGTTTGTCTATCACGAACACCATGTTCGAACATAAGGGTGTCCATAAGTGCACTTGGCACCAGGACACCCTAGGTCGCAGTTCGATGATTGACTTTGTAGTCGTGTCATCGGACTTGCGACCATATGTTCTGGACACTCGGGTGAAGAGAGGAGCTGAGCTGTCTACCGATCACTACCTGGTGGTGAGTTGGCTTCGGTGGTGTGGGAGGTTGCCTTCCAGACCTGGCAGGCCCAAGCGTGCAGGTTACCTTCCCAGTATATATATATTTTTTACTGGTACCCATTTATACTGCCGGGTGAACAGAGGCACACTTGTGGTTAAAACCTTGCCCAGGGGTCTTAGCACAGTGAGAGTCTCAGTAGGATTTGAACACACAACCTCCTGATCATGAGTGCAGCACCCTAACCACTACACCACCAGCCCCATGAATAACAAATAAGCAAATTATAAATATACTTCACGAGTTTTTTAGGCTGTGCAATGGACTGCTCAGGGTATAGGAGTCAGCTTCAGCCTCCCCATTACCCTCAGGGAATTAAATGGTTGTGCAATTGAATGAATAGTTATTTTAAGATAAACTGAGGGAATTGGGACAAGTGGCTCGGACTACGATATTTCCAATGTTTTGCAGTATTTATATCTCCATATTTTGGAGCCCCTGAGAAATCACTACTATATGTCAGTCATATTTCATCAGCAGGATTTATATTCCTTTTTATATATTGAATGGATGGGGGAAAATAATAAATGTAATAAACTCAAACAACAAACACAAAATCTACATAAGCATTTTGTGATACCCTCAAGTATATACACAGTAATGGGCACATGACTGTCCATAAATATTTGGACAGTCATGTGCCCATTACTGTGTATATACTGTGTATATACTGTGTACTGTGTATATATTGCTGGGCCAACACACATGTCACCACTCACACTTACCTCTCAGGAAATTCAGAACAACCATTTCGCCTTCTGTGCATGTTTTCGGAGTATGTGAGGAAACCCACCGTAGCATAGAGCTAATCACCGTGCGGTCAGTGTTTCTACTTTTAAAATTTCTCCGTGGTGATTTGCCACTGCAAAATTGAATTTTGATTTCAGCTCACTGACACAGATGGTAGAATCAGAATTTGGACCCAGCCTACTTTATGTCTATTGTTCAAATTGGTGGGGGTGTGAGGAATGTTTTCATGGCACACTCTGGGCCCGTTTACAGTACTGTATATCATTTACATTTACTCTTTGGGACATAACATACAATTATCACTTATATAGCACTAAGCAGTTGAAGCTTAAGGGCCTTGCTCACCCAACACGGGTGGAACTGGGGATTGAATCCCTGACATTCAGATCAGTGACCAGTTGCCTTAACCACTGATCTGTATAGCCAGCAAATTATCTCTTGAATGCCACGGCCTGTTTGGCTGTATTTTAGTTGTTAATTTCTTAATGCTAACAATTGACACATATTCCAATGACTACTTCAGCAAAGCAATCCACTCACAAACGATCACAAATTCATCCCACACTGATTTTATATATAACTGTGACTATGAGTCCTGTGTAGTTCAGTGGCCCCCCTGAGTCTGAATCCGGTAGAACATCTCTAAAATGTGGTGGAATGGGAGAGTCGTGTGAAATTGCATCTGGAAATATTGCAGAATTGCAGAAATTTACCAGAATCTTAAAAGAATGGTACCAGCATCTTGAGGAATTTACTGCCCTTCCTACAGAGGTGCTCAATGGTGCATGCATGCAAAAGTAAATACATAACAACAACAACAGTGACGATGACCAGAATCAGAATACGTTATTGATCCCAGAAAAAATGTGTGAATACAATTGCTTCATGCAGGTAGAGTTAGATGAGGATAAATTCTTCAGAAAGAAAATATAAGAAAAATACAGATATTGATATTTACAAATACCGTATATATCTGGAATCTATATATACAGTTTATAAAATATCTATATGCAAGTCTGAAATTCAGTTCATTAATATATTTTCTGTAACCGCTTAATCCTAATTAGGGTCACAGGGAGGCTGGCACCCATCCCAGCCGATTTCGGGCAAGAACAGAGTACACCCTGGACAGCTTGCCAGGCCATCGCAGGACGGAAACACGCTGACGACTTTGCAGCTACGCTTGTCGAAAGTCAGCAATGGTTCTTTTACTTGACCTTCCCACCATAGACAGTGAGAGACATGGCCGGCCTTTGGTAACCCAGTTAGCTGCACTGGGGGAGTCTGAAATTAGAAGTTACAAATATCTATATAAACAGATACCGAATGAATCCTGTCAGTAATATGTACAGTATTTTCTATATAAATAAACAGTTGAATGTAAATATAGACGCGTGTATGTTGTTGCTATATGGAGGGGCTGTAGAGTTTAATAGGCACAGTGAGGAATGATTTCCTGTGGCGCTCAGTGGAGTATTTAGGTGGTATCAGTTTCTCACTGAACCTGCCTCTGTGACTGATCAGCAGGTTGTTGAAGCAGGTGGGAGGTATTGTTCAATATTTCCTTATTTTGGACAGAATTCGCCTCTCCAACACTACAGTCAGAGACTCCAGTTCTATCCCCGCAATGTTACTGGCCTTGCAGCTCAGTTTGTTCAATCTGTTAGCGTCTGCTAGCCTCAGCCTGCTTCCCCAGTATGCAACAGCATAGAGAACAGCGCTGGCCACAACTGATTCATAAAACATCCTGAATCGTGTACGACAGATACTAAACGACCTTAGCCTCCTGAAAAAATAGAAACCCTCCTTGTAAAGTGTGGGCATGTTCTTCACCCAGTCCAGTTTGTCAATATGAATTGTAATCCTCCACCATTCCGACATCGATGTCCTGAATGGAAACAGAGGTCACCGGTGTTTTGGATTTCCTAAAATCTACGGAATCCACCGCAGCCCGATATTCCATTTCATCTCCTCCACTGATGCATCCCAGTACAGCAGAGTCATGAGAAATCTTCTGAAGATGGCGGGTCTCTGTGCAGTTGCTGAAGTCCATTGTGTAGAGGGTGAAGAGGAAAGGAGAGAGGACCATCCCTTGTGGTGCTCCGGTGTTACTGACCACCGTATCTGACACAACGTGCTGCAGTCACCCATAGTGTGGTCTTCAGGTCACTTAGTCCACAATCCAGGACACAAGACAGGCATCCACCTGCATCGACATCAGCTTCTCACACAGGACAGTCGGCTTCATAGTGTTGAATGGACTGGAAAAGTAAAGCTTACACCAATATATTACTAATAAATAAACTGATAAACTATTTACATTACTGATATAAAATGAGGTATTCAAGTATAGAAAACCAAAATAATATATAAAGTATATAAAAATAAAATAACAAGACTAGATAAGAACAAGTATCGATAATATATAAAATTAAGATTTGGTAACAACTAGTTATGCAAATGAAAATAACAAATACAATAAATAAATAAATAAATAAAAATGTTCACACATCTGCCCCACAGAAGGTCCTTGGGCAGACCAAAAACATGCACAGGAGGTTAATTGGCTGTTCCAGATCGTCCCCAGTGGTGAGAATAAAGGTTGGGTGAGTGTTGGCCCTGCTGTTAAGGGTGACCCCACCCTCGCCTGGAGTCGCCAGCCTCCACGTGACCAAAATTAGGCTGAAGCGGTTCAGAAAATGAATGAAGACAGAAAATAATGTTTAAGTCCCATTTGACCACAGCGCCTTTTCTTTTCCTGTATTTTCTCTAAGAAATATTCTGACATGTTCTGCAGATGTCTGATATCTGGGATGAATGAAATGAAGTTCTCACGTGTAGTTTTGGTGACCTTGCTTTCTCTAGCGTACTTTTATATATATTAAGATTCCGATTATATAATGAGATGCAAGACCCACGAGGCAGAGATGAAAATGCATTCTTGTAAAAAGATGCCTCGATGGGTGCACGTGGCGCCGTGGCTTAGTTGGTTAAAGCGCCTGTCTAGTAAACAGGAGATCCTGGGTTCGAATCCCAGCGGTGCCTTTTGTTTTCCCTGAGAAAAACTGTGCTTGAAAATGATCGCGTGTACAGTACACGCCTTCGCTACCAAAAATCGTGCACGTGACGATGTCATGACCTTTAATTGGCTGTTTGGTTTGATTTCCTTTGATTGGCAGCTTGATTGCAGAAAATCACTCATGGTATAGTTAACACTTAAGAGTTGGTCTAGGGCGCTATTCCTAAGGTTGGGGGTTCGAGTGCCAGAGTCCCACTTTCCACAAGGTTGTCATTGTGCCCCCAGCCCCCTCTGTCCAGGGTGTACTCTGGAGTTGGCTGGGATGGGTGCCTGCCTCCCTGTGCCCTAATTAAGTGGTTACAGAAACTAAACTTTAGATCCAGTTTTAATTTACTCACGTGGTAATGCATACAGGAAACGAAACCAAAATACCTTCAAACAATATTATACGTGACTGATATAAACAAGCAAGCAAAAATAAAGACAGTCATTTGTTTCATATTTCGGTAGTGAACTTGAGACTCAATCAGTACCCTAATATCAGTCTGACAGAACCCATGTCTTCGGCTGCCACCCAACTCACAACACTGGACACCTATAGCCCCTCCCACAGATTGCGGATCCATGGGAGTGCTGACCCATGTCTCCTTTTCTGGCTGGGCCTGGCTGGGATCCATGAGCAGAAACCTAATCACCAGACACTTGTCTTTGAGCCCCTCCCCAGCCCTGGCTCCAGGGGGACCCTGGTGACCCGCCAGGGAAACCATGTCCTTTTATGTTTGTCCATATAGGGGTCTTTAGAAACGCGCTTCATCTGGACCTTCACCTAGGATCTCTTTGCCTTGAATGACCCTGCCAGGGGCATAATGAACCCGACAGCATAGCTCCTAGGATCATTAGGACACATAAACCCCTCCATCACGATAATTTGGCGAATCAATTAGACCATTTCAAAGTAATTTTACTAATTATATTTTCCTAATTTTATAAATTACTTGGATCCCCCGAGTTCAGCTTACTGGGTTATCAAAAGCGGGCCATGTCTCTCACTGTCTATGGTGTGAGGCATGTAAAGGAACCATTGCTGACTTTTGTAAAGAGTAGCTGCAAAGCCGTCAGCGTGTTTCTGTCCCTTGCTAAAGGGTTGTGACAGGAAGGGCATCCGATGTAAAAACCTATGCCAAATCAAATGTGCGAATCAGACGATTCGCTGTGGCGACTTCCAAGAAAGGGAAAAAGCCGAAAAATTACTTGGATCCAGAATTTGATGTTACACTTTTCTTCTTTTCCCCTTTTCAGGGGTCACCACAGTGAATCATCTGATTTGCACATTTAATTTGGCATAGGCTTTTTTTTTTTTTACATCAGATGCCCTTCCTGTCACAACCCTTAAGTAAGGAACAGAAACACGCTGACGGCTTTGCAGCCTACTCTTTACGAAAGTCAGCAATGGTTCTTTTACATGCCTCTCACCATAGACAGTGAGAGACATGGCCCGCCTTTGATAACCCAGTTAGCTGCACTGGGGGGGACAGTGACAACCTTGTGGAGACTTGAACCCCCAACCTTAGGATCAGCGATCCAGTGCCCTATACCACTAGGCCACCACTGCCCACACTTGATGTTACACTTTTATCCAGCCTAAATTTGAGGTCTCAGAGGTAGTTAAAAACCTCCTCGGTGGTCAGGCTCCAGGGGTGGATGAGATCTGTCCTGAATGCAGTATCTCAGGGCTCTGGATATTGTAGGACTGTCTGGGTTGACACATCTCTGCAAGATAGCGTGGTCATTGGGGGCCGGACCTCTCGATTATCAAACTGGGGTGGGAGTTCCCCTTTTTAAGAAAGGGGATCGGAGGTGTGTTCCAATTATTGTGGAATCACACTCCTCAGCCTACCCGGGAAAGTCTAGTGGTGCTGGAGACAAGGATCTTACTGATGATTGAACGTTGGATTCAGGAGGAACAATGTGATTTTCGTGATAGCAACAGCACTCTCGACCAACTCTTTGCATTCTATAGGATTGTGGAGGGGCATATGAGTTTTCCCAGTCTGTCCTCATGTGTTTTGTAGATTTAGAGAAGGCTTTCGACGGTGTCCCTCGGACTATTTTATGGGGTGTGTTCCAGGAGTACGTTGTACCTGACCCGTTGCTACATGCCATTTGGTGTTTGTATTACCGAATCCAGGACTTGGACCACTTTGGTAACAACAGGTCGAATTCGATTCTGGTGAGGGTTGGAGTCTGCCAGGGCTGTCCTTTGTCACTCATACTGTTCATAATTTGTATGGATTGAATTTCAAGACGCAGCTGAGGTGTCGAGGAGTTCTGGTTTGGTGACCATAGGATCTCGTCTCTGCTTTATATAGTGACCAAAAGAATAAGATCGTGGATACAAGCAGCTGAAATGAGCTTCCTTTGCCAGATGGTGGGGCTCTCCCCTTGAGATGAGAAGCTCAGCCATCCAGGAGGAGCCTGGAATAGAACCACTGTTCCTCCGCATTGAGAGGAGCCAGTTGAGGTGGCTCGGGCACCTGGTTAGAATGCCTCCTGAATGCCTCTCTGGTGTGGTATTTCAGGCATGTCCAACAGTAAGAGACCCTGGGCTCGACCCAGAACACGCTGGAAGGATTATGTCTCTCGGGTGGTCCGGGAACGCTTCAGTGTACCCCTGGAAAAGCTGGAGGAAGTGGCTGGGGAGAGGGACGTGTGGGCCTCATTGATTAGGCTGCTGCCCCCGAGACCTAACGTCTCGTAATATAAGCGGAGGAAAATAAAGATGAAATATTATTATTATGTTTCTTTTCTTTTCATTAGTGATCATATTTAATTGTATAAGTGATTTTTTGTCGTTGTTTCGAATATCTATAAGTGCTGTTTTCTGACTACTATTTTACATACATGAAATAAACAATAATTCGTTCACTCACTAACTATCGTGTGACTGACAGCAACAATCTGTACACCATTTTGAATGGGAGGAAAACACATTATTCCATTCTGCTCTGCGAGAATACAGTTTGGAATTATGAATTTGGTAAATGAATCATATTCATTTATTTATGAATTTGTAATTATATTATTAATTATATTATGTGAAAATGGGCAGTGATGGCCTAGTAGTAAAGGTGTTGGATGTCTGATCCTAAGGTTGGGGGTTCAAGTCCCACTCTTGATGGGTTCTTACTGTACCCCCGGTACAGCGAACTGGGTTATCAAAGGCCGTCCATGTTTCTCACTGTCTATGGTGTGAGGATGTAAAAGAACCATTGCTGACTTTCGACAAGAGTAGGCTGCAAAGTCATCACTGTCTTTCTGCCCCGTGATGGCCTGGTGAGCTGTCCAGGGTGTACTGTGCCCTCACCCGGCGTCGGCTAGAATGGGTGCCAGCCTCTCCGTAACCCTAATTAGGATTATGCAGTTACATAAAATGATGAATTAGGATTATTTGAAAAATGAATTTTCTCATTATTTTACGAAAGTAATGCTCTCATCATGCCTAAAAGTTTTTGTGCAATGGGCTGTACATTTAATGTAAAGAAAGACAGTTGTTAAAGTTTTATATTGTGCCATGAGGTGGCGAAAGATGCAGAAAGTGGCTGAGAGCAACCAACCAGCCCACACTGAAACCGGGTGGATCAAAGCATCCAGGGGAGTTATAGGAACTTAGATCACCTTGTACTTACATTTATGGGCAGCATTTTATCACTGCTGAGTTTATATATTTCAGAGGCTTTGCTTTTGAGAAAGTAAAAATAATGGAAGCACAATTGTACTTGGTTTAATACTTACAGCTTTCATAATATGGATGACAAAAGATCTAAGACTCCGTCATTATAGCTTGGCAGTAATGTATTTTAAAACCATAGTAAACATTTTGATGATCATTTATTATTTGGAATCTGTTGGGGTGGCAGCAGACTATAATCCTTCATTATCCTGAAATGAAGGCTGAAGTTTCCATCTATGGTAACTCACTCATGGAATTGTTATATAAAATAAGTGTACTTGAAATTTCGAAGTTTCGAACCTAATGAAATGTTTGTGTACCAGTCTTTTGGACCATCTAGATTAGCAAATAAACTCGTGTTCATTGTTGTTTACTGTATATATATTTTTCTGAGATGAGAGTTTGAGTGAATATATGAAAATCACACAAAGAGGAGAAACGAAGGTTTATTTGCACTTTTAAAAAGATTGCCTGCTACACTGAGACAAATAATAACAATTACATTGGTGTTTTATTTCAGGGGCAGTGGTGGTCTAGTGGTATAGAGTGCTGGATCGCTGATCCAAAGGTTGGGGGTTTGAGTCCCACTCTCCACAAGGTTATCACTGTCCCCCCCCAGTGCAGCTAACTGGGTTATCAAAGGTGGGCCATGTCTCTCACTGTCTATGGTGAAAGGCATGTAAAAGAACCATTGCTGACTTTCGTAAAGAGTAGGTTGCAAAGTCGCCAGTGTGTTTCTGTCCCTTGCTAAAAAGGGTTGTGGCAGGAAGGGCATCCGACGTAAAAACCTCTGACAAATCAAACGTGTGAATCAGATGATTCGCTGTGGCGACTCCTGAGTAAAAGGGAAAAAGCCAAAAGGAAGCCAGACATTGGTGTTTTATTTCAGAGGGTTTGAGATTAAACAAATTCAGCAACAGAGGAGGCAACTGTAAACACGTATGTACAGTATGTAATGAGTTGCCTTGTCAAGACCCTGGGTAACTTGCCTCAGTCGGTGCTTATCATGCTTTACCAAGTAATACAGTTTGCAGGGATCATTCAAGCGGGAGAGGATCATTACGAGCTCGAATGTCTGACTCTTCATCTTTGGTGAAAAGAGACTCTGCTGGTTACATTAGTGTGTATAATGCCATTCAACAGAAACTGTGATGTGGCCGGTCCTCTGTTGGTGGCAGAGGGTACAAAAATGACTGCTCACATGCACACAGGCTCCATAGCTTTGCTCCCTGATCTATTACATAAAGGACCCTCAGTGACTTGGGGAATTTGTTTACCCATCTGGGCCGTGTATACTTGCAGAAAAATGTCACTGTGGCCTGTAAAGCCACTGAGAACCACAGCAGTTTTGTTACTTGTTGAAAAATCTTTCAGGAAGGTTGCAGTTTCACTAGTTACAGTAGGAACTGCCTTCATTTTTATTTTTATAGCTGGATATTCTAGGGAAATGTCACATTCCACTTTCATGGCTCAATCAGTGCATGCTGCAGAAGCGTAGCCATAACATACAGTGTCTTTCAATTTTGAAGTGAAGAGCTGTGGGTTCCTCCAAGCTTGAAAACAAAATGACAAATTTGATTTAAAATATTTTAAGAAATTAAAAATATTTCCTTGATTTAGACACAAGGCTTCTGAATTGACTTAGTTTAATGGCAGTTAAGTGCCATTGCAGTTAGAATGTTTCAATGATAACTAATTTCTCCTTTACATAAGTGCATATCGAAAGTCTAAAGGAAAAAGGCAGTCATTAATGCAAAGACCTTAAATTACACTGAATACATGTGTATTGGATTTTTGGTACTCTATGAAGGATTTTTTGAGTGACCTGAAACAAAGTCATTAACAACTTCATATATTGAAATTCATCATTCAAGTACAACTTATAAAATATTTACCTGGTTTTGCAGTCACATGTCCACCTCTCCCAAATACAGCCCATGGATGATGTGGTTCTTCAGTCACAGGGCAGGACAGCTTCACGCCAGCCTTCAGGATGCAATCGCCTGACTATGCCTTAAAGTGGAAAACCTTTGGTACTCAGCATGACAAATAACCTGTAGGCCTCGAGGGACTTGTAATTGGCCATATCTTCCTGTGACAAAACACTTGCAATTAAAAACAGACTGTCAAACTTGCATGTCAGGGACACTCAATGACTACAATGCAAACCTTACCTTCATTATCCACTAGGAAATTAACCTGGCAGTTGGTTCACCATAAACAAAAAGGTGTTAAGGTGTAATCTTGGCCCAAAAAAAAAAGAAAAAAGTTGTGTTGGAGGATTCAATGGGTCAGTTTTACTTTATATTCTTAAGTGATGCAATATTACACATGCATATTTGAACTTTTTGCCACCATGGATGCAGTGCACTTCTACTTCATCAAGCCATGTGACTGACGTCAGCTCACGTATGCGCAAAATCTTGTTTTCGTAATGCCGTACGAATAGCAAAACCTCATAGGAATACGGTGCCATACGGGTAGTCACTCCGTTAATTATATTTTTATATTGATATTTCGTACACGGACTTAGATTTTAATTAAGGAAATTGGTGAATCAAGTGAGCGAATACCTCAGACATCCAATTGTCACTCACTTCGTTATAACATGTTTGTGTGGATTCATGGAGTTATCCAAAAGAAACCAAGTCGAAGAGGGTCGGTTAGGGTAACCATTTATTGAAGTACACACACACACACACACACACACACACAGTGTATGAAGGTCGGCGGTGGCTCGCAGTGTGTAATATCTGGACGGTCCAAATTGGATTTCTTTGTGTGAACCTCATGGTTGGACTCCGTTAGTTTCAGTTGATGACATTCTGTAACTTATTACTGGGAATGAACTGCACTTAGCCAAAGAGCTAAATATGTAAACACTACAGCTGACTTAGTTTATAATGACGTGAACACAATGCTGTGTTAAACAATAAAACGAATCTTCTCTATAGATATTACTCATTAACACTAAAACCTCGACGTTTACAGAACATTTACAGAATTCCTGGACTTTTCACCTTTTGAAGTTGTCTTAACTTCCCCATTTGCTCACGGTCATATTGTATTCCCACAGTGACACAGAACGAGGACTGGGTGCGAAATAGTGCTGACCACAGAAACGCATGTAGCCCCAATCCCATCATGCATAGTGTGAGCCGAGACGCAAAAATGTTTTTTCATTCATTAATTCAATTTCTAAGCGGAAATATCTGAATTAGGATCTCAGGGAGGCTGGCAGACACCAGTATTTAAAATACTCACAAATGCTCACCTGCAGCACAAAAATGTAAGGATGCTTACGAGGAAATACTCGGGAATTGCCTTCAATTGGCCATTTGAAAGGGTTGCTGGTCCACTGGTCTGCTGGTAGCTTGTATGGGCAACACTCTAGCCAAACTAGAGCTAATTTCTGTGTATAAATCTCAAGAGCCCACTCACCCTGATATTGGTACATTTTTTGACTCGGGCTGACTAAAATAAGTGACCACCGAAGTCACTACATGTACCGTACACATGTAACCACTTCCTCTTCTTTTCCTTTGGTTTGTTCCCTTAGTGGTTGCCACAGCGAATCATCTGCCTCCGTCTCACCCTATCCTCTGCATCTTCTACTCTTAAGATAAGATAAGATAAGATACAGCTTTATTAATCTCACAATGGAGAAATTCACTGTTACAGGCTCTTGAGGTACCATCAGTAGGGGGTGCAAAAATAGATACAAGTACAAACATACACACATACATATATATTATATAAGTAAATAAATAAATAGATACATAAATAGTATAAATTAATAAAGAATAAAAGAACAGAATGGAGCAACTTTATAGACTGGCCTATATTAAAGTGTAAATGTATCTGAGGGCAGAGTAGATGGGTTGATATGGTTCACAGTCAGTGGGGTAGATGTGGTTGATTAAAGTGCACGGGGTTTTTATTGCACATAACCGGTATTTTCACAGACAGTTACAAAGTGGCGTTGTACAGTCTGACAGCGGTGGGAATGAACGACCTGCGGTAGCGCTCCTTCCTGCACTGAGGATGCCTCAGTCGTCCACTGAAGGAGCTGCTCAGCTCCTCTACAGTCTGGTGCAGTGGGTGAGAGCTGTTGAACAGGATGGATGTGAGCTTTGCTTACGCTCTCTTACGCCAACTACCTTCATGTCCTCCTTCACCACATCTATAAATCTTCTCTTTGGTCTTCCTCTAGGCCTTCTGCCTGGTAGTTCCAACATCAGCACCCTACTAACAATATATTCACTATCCCTCCTCTGTACATGTCCAAACCATCTCAATCTAGCCTCTCTGACCTTGTCTCCAAAACCTCTTACATGTGCTGTCCCTCTGATGTGCTCATTCCTGATCCTGTACATCCTTGTTACTCCCAAAGAGAACCTCAACATTTTCATCTCTGCTACCTCCAGGTCTGCTTCCTGTCTTTTCCTCAGTGCCACTGTTTCGAAACCATACGACATTGCTGGTCTCAACACCATCTTGTACACTTTTCCTTTCATACTTGCCGATACCTTCTTATCACACATCACACCGGACACTTTTCTCCAACCATTCCAACCTGCCTGCACACGTTTCTTCACCTCTTTTCCACACTCTCCATTGCTCTGGATTGTTGAGCCTAAGTACTTAAAATCCTCCACATTCTTTATCTCTGCTCCCTGTAACCTCACTGTTCCTCTTGGGTCCTTGTGGTTCACACACATGTATTCTGTCTTACCTAGGCTAACCTTCATTCCTCTCCTTTCCAAGGCATACCTCCACCTCTCTAGATTTTCCTACACTTGTGCTCTGCTCTCACTACAGATCACAATGTCATCTGCAAACATCATAGTCCATGGAGATTCTTGTCTAACTTTTCTATTAGCCTGTCCATCACCATAGCAAACACAAAGGGGCTCAGAGCTGACCGTTGATGCAGTCCCACCTTCATCTTGAACTCTTCTTTCACACCAACAGCACACTTCACCAGTGTCTTACATCTCTCATACATGTCCTGCACCACTCTAACATACTTCTCCGCCACTTCAGACTTCCTCATGCAATACCACAGTTCCTCTCTCGGCACCCTGTCATATGCTTTCTCCAGATCCACAAAGGCACAATGCAGCTCCCTCTGACCTTCTCTGTACTTATCTATTAACATTCTCAAAGCAAACACTGCATCTGTGGTGCTATTTCTTGGCATGAAACCAAACTGTTGTTCACAAATGTTGACCTCTGCCCTTAGTCTAGCTTCCACTATTCTTTCCCATAACTTCATCGTATGGCTCATCAACTTTATCCCTCTGTAGTTGCTAGAACTCTGCACGTCTCCCTTGTTCTTAAAAATGGGCACCAGCACACTCCTCCATTCCTCCAGGATGCTCTCACTCTCAAAGACCTTGTTGAATGCCCTCGTCAGAAAATCTACTGCTACCTCTCCTAGACACTTCCATACCTCTACCGGTATGTCATCAGCTGCCTTTCCACTCTTGATCCTCTTCAATGCCCTCCTCACTTCACCATTTCTAATCTTTCTTACTTCCTGGTCCTCAACAGTCACCTCTTCTACTCTTTTTTCTCTCTCATTTCCCTCATTCATCAACTCTTCAAAGTACTCTTTCCATCTTCCCAGCACACTTCTGCATTCAGTCAATACATTTCCCACTCTGTCCTTAATCACTCTAACTTGCTGCACATCCTTCCCATCTCTATTTCTCTGCTGTGCCAACCTGTATAAATCAGTTTCTCCCTCCTTACTGTCCAACCTATCTTATAAGTCATCATATGCCCTCTGTTTGGCCTTTGACACCACTACCTTCACCTTAAGCTGTGTCTCCCTGTACTCCTGTTTACTCTTTTCAGTCCTCTCTATGTCCCACTTCTTCTTAGCTAACCTCTTCCTTTGTACACACTTCTGAACTTCCTCATTCCACTACCAAGTCTCCTTATCTACTTTCCTTCCAGAGGACACACCAAGTACTCTCCTACCTGTCTCCCTGATCACATTAGCTGTAGTTGTCCAGTCATCTGGAAGCACTTCCTGACCACCCAAAGCCTGTTTCAACCCCTCCTTGAAGACAACATGACACTCTTCCTTTTTCAGCTTCCACCACTTTGTCTTCTGCTCTGCCTTTGCCTTCTTCACCTTTCTCACCATCAGCATCATCCTGCAAACTACCGTCCTATGCTGTTTGGCAACACTCTCACCCACTAATACTTTGCAGTCACTAACTTCCTTCAAATTATATCGCCGACACAAGATGTAGTCTACCTGTGTGCTCTTACCTCCGCTTTCACAAGTCACCCTATGCTCCTGTCTCTTCTGGAAGAAAGTATTCACCATGGCCATTTCTATCCTTTCTGCAAAATCTATCCACATCTCTCCTTCTGCGTTCCTGTCCTGGATACCAAACCTGCCCATTACGTCCTCGTCCCCTCTATTACCTGCACCAACATGTCCATTGAAGTCTGCACCAATGACCACTCTTTCACCTCTGGGGGTCTGGGGGTACTCTGCATCACTTCATCTAACTCGCTCCAGAATCTCTCCTTTTCTTTTCGCTCACTTCCTGCCTGTGGGGCATAAGCACAAACAGCATTGAACATCACACCTTCAGTTTCTAATTTAAGACTTATCACTCTGTCTGACACTCATTTCACTTCTAGAACATTCCTGACAAACCCCTCCTTCAAGGTGACTCCTACGTACATACATACATACATACATACATACAAATATTTATATAGCGCTAATTCTGGCACATGCCACTCAAAAGCGCTGGGGGTGAGTCTGAGAACTTATTGATAGGCATGGTAGGCAAGTGTGAACAGATGTGTTTTGGGGGGGAGGAGTGTTGCACCGGCAGGGTTTGCACCTCACATGAGCTCTGAGAATACTATTGAATTTCTCAGGTTGTACTTTTCTCTACCATCTCAGGTTTGGTACACTAGGGTATTATGTTGTTCTGATTTCAAATCTTTGACTCCTACTCCCTTTCTCTTCCCTTCCACACCATGATAAAACAGCTTAAACCCTGCTCCTAAGCTTCAAGCCTTGCTACCTTTCCACCTGGTCTCCTGAACACACAGTATGTCTACCTTCCTCCTCTGCATCATGTCAGCCAGCTCTCTACTCTTTCCTGTCATAGTTCCAACATTCCAAGTCCCTACTCTCAATCCTAGACTCATGCCTTTCCTCTTTTCTCTCTGCTTACAGACACGCCTCCCGCCTCTCCTTCTTCGACCTCTCCTTCTTCCACCAAAGGTTGTCCAATTTCCACCAGCACCCTGTTGGTTAACAGCACCGATGGCCTCGACCGATCCGGTATGGAATTTGTTTTGACGATTCGCATTCTGTCTTGTGGCATTGGTTTTACGTTGGATGCCCTTCCTGTGCAACCCTCTGCATTTATCCAGGCTTGGGACCAGCGTGAGGAAGCACACTGGTTTGTGCCCCCCCCCCCCTCACGACTGCATTACACACGTAACCACTAGTAGCGTAAACAACAACTTCTCCAGTTTAAGATGGTGGCAGGTTGCCAATTGATTGGTGTTGTCACATCTATAGCAGATGATTCTATGGGTTACTCAGCAGTGCTTCTCAAATAGTGGGGTGCGCCCCCCTTGGGAGGGGGAGCACGTATGACCCTGGGGAACATGCTTTTCTGCAATAGTGTACGAGAATTAAGTGTAATTGTATCTCCACTCCAGTAGTTGGCAGTGGCGCTCTCATTGTTGCACTACGGTGTAGCTGTTTTTCGCACGAGCAAACGATATGAAGCAGAAAACAAGCCCCTCAAGAAATGGTCGGGAATAACACGGAAACATTTCTAACAGGAATGAAGAGAACGGTGGAGAGAGACGGAGATATTAAGACATAAATACTGTAAGTTGAAATGAGTTTAAGTAAGGATGTATTTTTTTTATTCCAGGCACATTGGTGCACTTTAAATCTTTTCTGCTACAGATTAAAAGGCAATGTTAATAAAGTTTTTCTTCATTGGAAGTTGAACTATATTTCTTTCTTTTATTGTTTTAATGTCAATAAAGATACAACGTTCTGCAGAGGTGTACTGATAAATTTATAGACAATTACAGTAATACTAGTCGCTCACGGGCAATGGGGGGGTGAAATGTTTTTTTCTTCCTAGAGGGGGCGCCATAGCAAATAATTGAGAAGCAGTGGGTTGCTGCGTCTTTCGCTGGGTTTTTAGCCCCGCCTGCTTTGGATTTAGTGCTGCCTATTTGGATCTAACTCTTGGTGGAAAAATCCCACTCTTCTGTCAGTGGTCGTACAGGAGCTGATTCATTCGTGGTTTTCTCTTTGACCTTCATTAGTTTCGGATCCTGACACAATTTCGCGGTAAGTGGACTAAAAAAACCCAAACAAACAAACCCCAAACAGTTTTACCTCAGCGTGTTGCCGACTGCAGTTTGACACAAATGCTTTCGCTGAGCTCAGAAAGAAGCAGCATCAACATCCCTGCAAATAAATGCAACAGCAGCAGATTTCGAGGATAAACAACACTACCGAATAGTAGTTATTTATCTCTAAGAGTCGGTTTGTTCAATAATTTAAGTGCAATTACTAACCGGAACGCGTTGTGTGTTTGTGTCTGGCTGTGGGACGAGTGCAGTTTTCACAGCTTTGATTATAGTGTAGTTGTTATTAAACCCGCGTGCACAAAGATGGCGGCCGTGCTGGCGCGTCGCCTGGACACGTCCTCAGATCAGAGTTCATTCGAGCTCGTAACAACTTTTCTACCAGGGTGACTCGTATCACAAACTTTGAATCATCATGATGTTATTGGGTGTCTGAGTAATGTATGATTTTATTTAAATTTCCTACGTGTAGTACAAGACTGGTGTGTGTTACAACTGCAACTGGTTGGTTCTTTCTGAGATTGTGGGTTGAAGGTGTTTGCTGGGTTCAGGCCTCAGACACTTCTGGGTGGAGAACCCAACACATTGATCTTGTATTGTAGTAAGAACAGAGGAAAGTGATGCTCTGGTTCATCTGAATACATTTTGACTGCTGAGATGGTGATGTTGGTCGTTTGTAATCATCAGATAAGCAAGAGAAGTATAAATAATGCTTCTGGATTGATTTAACAAATAAATAATTTAAATATACAACAAAAGAACTTGAAAGTACAGTATCTGCTGCAAGTTTATTTCTGAGGCTGTGAGCAGCCATGTTTGTATGACGTCATGCATTAATCAATGATACATGGTGGAGTTGAAGCATGGGCAGTGGTGGTCTAGTGGTATAGGGGACTGGATCGCCAATCCAAAGGTTGGGGATTCGAGTTCCACTCTCCACAGGGTTGTCACTGCCCCCCCCCTCCCCCTCTCCCCAGTGCAGCTAACTGGGATATCAAAGGCGGGCCATGTCTCTCACTGTCTATGGTGAGAGGCATGTAAAAGAACCATTGCTGACTTTCGTAAAGAGTAGCTGCAAAGCCGTAAGCGTGTTTCTGTCCCTTGCTAAAAAGGGTTGTGAACAGGAAGGGCATCCGACGTAAAAACCTCTGCCAAATCAAACGTGCGAATCAGATGATTCGCTGTGGCGACTCCCGAGTAAAAGGGAAAAAGCCGAAAGGAAGACAGACATGGTGGAGTCGAAGAAGACAGCAGGTGGATCAGCAGGATGTATAAAGTTGGATGGTAGTCTGAGGATGGAAATGACTGGTTGAATCCATTAGCTGTTTTCTGTGAGCATTTTTACTTTCAGATGTTGTAGAGGTTATAAAGGCGAGAATATATCATGTATTAATTACACATACACAGTATGGCTGGAGGCAGTGGTGGCCTGGTGGTAAAGGTGCTTGATCACTGATCCTAAGGTTGGGGGTTCAAGCCCCACTCCCCACAGGTTGTCACTGCCCCCACCCCCATCCCAGTGCACAACCTGGGTTATCAAAGGCCGGCCATGTCCTTCACTCTCTATGGTGCGCGGTTCATGTAAAAAGAACCATTGCTGACTTTCAACAAGAGTAGCTGCATAGCTGTCAGCGTGTTTCTGCCCCGCAATGGCCTAGTGAGCTGTCCATGGTGTACTCTGCCCTCACCCGGAGTCGGCCGGGTTGGGCGCCAGCCTCCCGGAGACCCTAGGATTAAGCGGTTACAGAAAATGAAGGGATGAGTATGGCTGAATTAGATTAGATTCAATTCAACTTTGCCATTACACAATAAATACAAGGTAACAGAATTTGGATGAAGCTTGCATAATTTCCTCTGAAAAAGTATAATTTAAGGTCAGTTTGCTCACTAATTGAAGAGAAAACACATTTCATCCACTATACAGCTGTACGAAGTCCACTTTGTTCAATATAAATGCACAAACGAGTCACTGAGTCTCAGTTTGTGATAGAACTGAAGGAGTGTTTCCAACTTGATACTGTTTGTTAATGGCTCCCATGTAGCTTTGATGGTGAAGTGCACACAAATTTATATCCATATGGGGGTGGACTTTAACAACAAAAGCTACTGGCCCGAAGTAAATGTGAAATTATGAATCTCCTAGTCCTTCATATATACTTGACACCAACATCATCTTGTTTGCCCATTGGATTTATCAAGAGGCAGGTGGGATGACTTGCTAGCAATTTCACTCGTCCTACAGACTTTTCACTCACCACGGGCTCGCAGACCAGTGTTAATTTCCACCCCTGATGTGGTAGATGTTAATTATGTGGAATCTGAGTGTTTATGGAATTAAAAAAATGCTCACTGCATGCAAGTAATTTGAGTAAATACTTTGTGTAAATTCATCATAAAGTTTTTTTTTAAGCATACCATATAAAAACATATTTCAATTTTTAGATGGCAAATGAAGCCAGACCATGCCCGTGTGACATTGGGGACAAGATGGAATATGGCTGTCTTGGCGAGGAGGTTCAGATTGAGCACGTTAAAGCTTATGTGGTGAAACCTAAAGCGCCAACCAACAAAGCAGTCATTGTAATTCAGGACATTTATGGATGGCAGCTCTCCAACACACGATACATGGCTGATATGCTTGCTTCAAATGGATATGTGTAATATATATCTATATATATTTTGTGCCAATTAATCACAATTATGAGTTATGTTGAGTATGTTTCAAGATGGGCATTTATGAAATGTTAATTGTTTTGGGGGTGAAATTAAAATAAGTGCACAGTGTTAATAAATTTAACCAAAATTGGTATCTTGTGCAAGTATAGAATGGATTTTATGGGCTTATCCGTGTTTCCTCCCTGTTCTTTCTTGATTACAGTACTGTTTTCCCAGACTTTTTTCTTGGAAAGGAGCCATGGAGTCCAACAACTGACTGGTCAAACTTTCAGGAATGGCTTGAGGATAAAAAACCCACCAATATCAACAAGTTAATAATTATTTATGATGTTCAATCTTTGGCATTCCTTACATTTATACCTTGTATGGCCTAAAGTTTGTGGACACCAGGCCATCATATTCACATATGTTTGTAAACATTCCAATCCAGGTTTTATCCCCTGCCCCACCCTGTAATTATCAAAATTGTTTAGAGAACACTTACCATTAGGTTTTTGTAAATCTCCAGTGGGGATTAGTTCATTTTAGCACAAGAACTTTAGTGAGGTCAGGCTCTGTTCAGGATACACGATCTTCCATGCCAACATAGCAAACGATGGGTCATTGTTATACTGGAATAAGTGTGAGTCCCTCGGTTGCAGTGAAGGAAAATCATGGTGCTACAACAAGGCATTAACAGATTGGAGAAGGCCAGTGTATACTAGTCCTTCTAAAAAAATTAGCATATTTCATCCGACCAATAAAAAGTGTTTTTAATACAAAAAAAGTCAACCTTCAAATAATTATGTTCAATTATGCACTCAATACTTGGTCGGGAATCCTTTTGCAGAAATGACTGCTTCAATGCGGCGTGGCATGGAGGCGATCAGCCTGTGGCACTGCTGAAGTGTTATGGAGGCCCAGGATGCTTCGATAGTGGCCTTAAGCTCATCCACAGTGTTGGGTCTTTTGTCTCTCAGCTTTCTCTTCACAATATCCCGCAGACTCTCTATGGGGTTCAGGTCAGGAGAGTTGGCAGGCCAATTGAGTAGAGTAATACCATGGTCAGTAAACCATTTCAGGTGCCAGGTTGTGCTGAAAAATGAAATCTTCATCTCCATAAAGCTTTTCAGCAGATGGAAGCATGAAGTGCTCCAAAATCTCCTGATAGCTAGCTGCATTGACTCTGCCCTCGATAAAACACAGTGGACCAACACCAGCAGCTGACATGGCACCCCAGACCATCACTGACTGTGGACACTGGACTTCAGGCATTTTGGCATTTCCTTCTCCCCAGTCTTCTTCCAGACTCTGGCACCTTGATTTCCGAATGACATGCAAAATTTTCTTTCATCCGAAAAAAGTACTTTGGACCACTGAGCAACAGTCCAGTGCTGCTTCTCTGTAGCCCAGGTCAGGCGCTTCTGCCGCTGTTTCTGGTTCAAAAGTGGCTTGACCTGGGGAATGCGGCACCTGTAGCCCATTTCCTGCACACGCCTGTGCACGGTGGCTCTGGATGTTTCTACTCCAGACTCGGTCCACTGCTTCCACAGGTCCCCCAAGGTCTGGAATCGGCCCTTCTTTAACTTTTTCCTTCCCACAGACGTCCCACTGAGGTGCCTTGATACAGCACTCTGAGAACAGCCTATTCGCTCAGAGATTTCTTTCTGTGTCTTACCCTCTTGCTTGAGGGTGTCAATGATGGCCTTCTGGACAGCAGTCAGGTCGGCAGTCTTACCCATGATTGCGGTTTTGAGTATTGAACCAGGCTGGGAGTTTTTAAAACATCTTTTGCAGGTGTTTAGAGTTAATTGGTTGATTCAGATGATTAGGTTAATAGCTCGTTTAGAGTACCTTTTCATGATATGCTAATTTTTTGAGATCGGAAATTTGGGTTTTCGTGAGCTGTATGCCAAAATCATCAGTATTAAAACAATAAAAGACCTGAAATATTTCAGTTGGTGTGCAATGAATCTAAAATATATGGAAGTTAAATTTTTTTCAGTACATAACAGAAAATAATGAACTTCATCACAATATGCAAATTTTTTGAGAAGGACTAGTAGTTGAGTGCCCACATAGCTTCAGCTATATAGTATACATATTTGACTGGAGTCTTTAACAGTTGGGACGGGACTGGTCAGGGATTTCAAGCAGCAAACCACCATTTTATTTAACTTATTTATTTTGTGGTTTTATCTACCTAGAGAGGTGGATGTGGTTTTGAAATACCTCAAGGAACAACAAGGTGCTGAAAGGATTGGAGTGGTTGGATTCTGTTGGGGTGGAGTGGCAACACATCATATAGCCCTTCAATATCCTGAAGTCAAGGCTGGAGTTTCAGTCTATGGTAACTCACTTGTAGACTTTTGTATACAGTAAAGGTGTACTCACATGTAAGCGATTATAGCTCTTAAATAGTGCAAATTTTTTTCGATTCTTGGTTTCGGCTGGCCGGAAAAAAATCTCATCGAAAACATTGAATGTGGATTATCATTGAGGATCCATAACTCTGCACTAGCTGTGTGTCATGTATTGAACAGGCCCTTAAAATGTAACTAAAACAAATTCAAGTGGTTTCTTTAATGTCCTTTTATTTATTTATTTCTTCTTTGTATATTTTACATGTAACTTCTATTTGTTTGTCTTAAGTCCAGTGGGTCTCATTGAGTTGTGTATTCAGCTTGGGTTTATGGGACAGTCACTGTGTCAGCCAGCACTATTTGGATGTTTGTGAGACAGTGGAACAGGGAGCTGCGTGTAAAAACCTGCGCCATCCTCCTCCATGTCATACTCCATGTCAGTTTGGAGCATATTATCTCGAGGATTTTTTAAAATTAATTAAACCTTGGGATTTATTTATTTTGGACACACACAACAGATTAGATCAGCTTTTTGACTCCTGCTTATAAGGAAAATTTTGTTTTATATCAGTGGAGATCATTTTATATAATCGGAAATACTACATCGCCAATTTATATAGTTCCCCCATATATCCCCTGACACCGAACAACCAATTTATATTTAGAAATATTATATTTTTATAATACGTGTGAAATGGCCAGACACATGTTGCATGCAAGCAATGTACATTTTTTTTTTTTTTTTTTTTTTTTTTTTTTGGAAAATGAAATTGTCCGTATACAGGACTCCTGTCACCTGCTTTTATATTGAAGGGGTGGATTTGCATGACATGTCATCATGTCATGAGTTGTTCTTTGTCAAAAAAATGAAATCTGCAAAAATTAGTTGACTGAGCCATTCAAAAAGTAAGCAAAAAGGACCGAACCGTTCCCGAAGCTTTTTGCTCGTATTCATGTCACTCTATGTGGGGCCGGTGGTGTAGTGGTTAGGGTGCTGCGCTCATGATCGGGAGGTTGTGATTTTGAATTCCACTGAGACCCCCACCGTGCTAAGACCCCTGGGCAAGGTCTCAACCACAGGTGTGCCTCTGTTCTGTGCCTCAGTAAAATATACTGGGAAGGTAGCTTGCGATGGACTAGCATCCCTTCCAGGAGGAGTTGAACTCCTGGTCGCTTCATGCTACAGAAACTGGGGATAGGCACCGGCCTGATGAGCCACTATGGCTCGGGTGTAAAAACCAAAAAAAAAAAAAAGGACTCCTGGCACTCTGGATTCGCACCAAATTTGAGCAGGACCAAAACTTGATCCAAGATTGTGAATATGGACCATTGACCTCAAATTCGACCGACTATCAGTGAAAATATATATTCAATTATCCTCGAACTAAAATCCGCTTGTACATTCGGCCATGATTGCTTACATGTGAGCGAGGCTTAAGAGTACATTGCATTTTCAAAGTCTTTTGAACTTACTAAAATGTTTGTTTTGTGTACTAGTCTTTTGGACCATCTGGATTCACAATTAATTGTAGTGTACATTGTCATTGTTTTATATCTTTTTATTTTGAGACCATATTGTTTTTTTTTCTTTGAGAGAATATTTGAACGTCACACAGTAAAGAGCAGAAAGTGAGGTTTATTTGTACTTTTAAAGGTTGCCTGCGACACTGACATACGTGAAATCATTAATAGCATATTTACATTTTACATTTACATTTGTGTTCAATCTCAAACCCTTTGAAATGCCTAGTGGTACAAACAGAAAAAAATTGGTGATAGTGGGGGCAGCTGTAAACATTTTTTAAGTACAGTATACAAGTAATCTTGCCAAGGCATGACCCTTTGTAACGTGCCTTAGTAGGCGCTTATCGTGCTTAACCAAGTAATACATTTTGCAGGGATCATTCGAGAGCGAGAGGATCGTTACCAGCTCAAAAGTCCGACTCTCTTCATCTTTGCTGAAAAAGACACCGTGATACCACTTGACCAGGTAAGTCAACAGAAATGTTGCAGTCAGTAGAAATCAGGGTTAGATCTTGACTTTTTTTATGCACTGGCCTGCAGAGTGGTGTACTACTCGATTACTTTAAGTGCAATCCCTGTCACAATCTTAAATGTGATGATGAGCAAGTTGAAACCACAGAAGAAACTCCTACTTCAGTGTAATATAACCATTACTTTATTCAATCCATCATGGTTCACACACATGACATCATAATTTGTTTAAATTAGTCATGAAAAATTTTACATTTTCTCCTCAAAGTATAACATCAATAGCTGATGTTTACAGTTAACGAGACTAGTTATCTCAGAAATGGTCTAGAACTGAAATCCTTCGTTTGCCTCGGACTACAAAAGAACATAACATTCTTATAGAGATGGAGTATCGCGGAAATCATTTCTATTTTAAAATTGTTGATCCCATCCCTGAAATTGATTTTGTTGCCAGCTTTTCCAGACGATTCATTTTCTGTACAGGATACAAAATATGAAATCATTATCTTCATCACAGCAAAGCCATTCAACCCTAGTTTTCCATGCTGGGTTGTATGTCATGGTTCTTGTTTCTCTTTCATAAAGTTTTCAATGCTCCCTCTTTGCAACTTCTGGTGTTTCTGGGTTGCTTCTCTTACTCCTCGGCCATCTTATCTACGTAATGCCACATACTGCAATTGTTGTGTATGAAGAATGAGTTTTGCTTTATGCACACTGGCTACTCGTGAAACTAGAAACCAAAACTGCAGTAAATTAATAACATTAAGTAATTAATAACAAAAGCTCGATTTTGGGTCACACAAGGCTGTGCTTCGGTCATCTGGATATGTCTGTTTAAAGCTCGTCTTGAAAATTCAGTGCAAATCTCTCACTTTTCAAACATGGCTGACATCATTCCCCTCTGGCCTGCCACCTACCCCGAATGTATTGTGTTGAAAGGTGGTGCCGCCTTGTGGCATATTTGCAAATTAGGCCCACATTTACACAATTACATCCTTTCTGACAATGAACAGAGATAGTAACAGCAACATTGCATTACATTATAAAATGAACTGAAAGATTTTGTCTGTAGATTTTGCCTGACTCAAGATGGTCATGCGCATGTTAAGTTACTGCACTAGCCACCATGGACTAGTAGCAGAGATTTTGGAGTAGCACATGGCTATCTGCACCAGCCTCAGGCTAGTGGTCTAGTGTTAAGATCTAACCTTGGAAATTATATAAAACTAGCTATCATTTATGTTATGAAAATTTTCTTTTAATTTTTCAACAAAGGTGGCATCGCTTGAGGCAAAACTGAAGGACAAATGCACAGTTGATTTCATAGTGAAGGTTTTCCCGAACCAAACTCACGGATTTGTGCATCGTAAACGAGAAGACATCAATCCATCAGATCGTCCATTCATCCAAGAAGCCCGGGAGGATATGATTAAGTGGTTAAATAAGTACATGCAAATTTAATCTTGTCTATCAGATTTAATTTAAATGTTTTCAAAAGTTACTCTTCATCCAAATTTTCTTGGTGATCTGACATGCCTGCAGCTTGAACATTAACTCTATGATTACTGCAATGGAATTCATGACAAACTGTTGCTAGTGAGCCATGTATATTTACGAGAATGGGTTGTATTTAACATAAAGGTTGAAGAAAATTCCAGAAGAGGTTTGTTTCCTGTACAAGTAAGCAGATAAAAGTTTGAGTAACTCTAAATAGTAGCATTTGGAATCTGTTGCTGTTGACGTTCAATATGAAGTCTAAAGAGCTGTCATTGCCAGTAAAACAAAAAATCATTAAGCTGAAAAATGAAAACAAATCAATCCGAGAGATAGCAAAAACATTAGGTGTAGCCAAGTCAACTATTTGGTCAATCGTTAAAAAGGCAGAACACACTGGTGACCTCATGAACAACCACAGGTCTGGAAGACCACGGAAAACAACTGAGGGGGAAGACCGGAGAATTCTTTCTCTAGTAAAGAAAAACCCCTTCACAACAGTTGGCCAGATCAAGAGCACCCTTCAGGAGGTAGGCGTGTCTGTGTCAGAGTCAACGATCAAGAGAAGACTTCACCAGAGTAAATATTGTTGGTCTACCGTAACCACCAGAGAGAGGAGGATCAAAAGAAGAAATAATTCTAAAAAGCATACAAGTCCCGAAACAACATCCTACGAAGAGCCAGCGCAAGAATCCAGTTTACCTGAATCAGGGGAAGAAACGGGTAAAGAGAAGGGCGAGAACTGCTCATGACTGGAGTCCTTCCTCCTCTGAGCAGATTGGTGGAGGTAGTGTTGTGGTGTGGGGATGTTTGGCTGCCAGTGGAACTGGTTCCCGGCTGATTCATTGATGTGACTGCTGACAGTTGGCGCAGGAAGGCTTCAGAAATGTCATTATATTATTAGATTCAGCCAAATGCTTCTAAACCCGTTGTATGGTGCTTGAGTGAAAATGGACACTGACCTCTAATGTATATTTTGAAAGCATTTTCAGCCAACAAATGGAAGTTCTTAATCTGTTTGTTTGACATGATAATATTGAAGTTTATTCTCCAAGAGTGGCATGTCCCACAGGGGTTTGATTCCTCTTGTACCGCAGCAGTTTGCCAAAGAATACAATTTCTGAAAGAACAATACAATGCTTTTTATTTGTTTCAAGTAACATTGACAACGTTGTGGACTATCCGCAATTTATTTGCGCTCATCTATTGGATTAAAATAGCTGTGAACCATCTGCCTGCACAAGACTCGCATTCTTCCCCTTCGTGTTGATGTTCATACAAAAATGCCACTTATCATGTTTCTGGTAAAACCAGTGTGCTTTTCTTGAGGATTCCTCTCGTGGTTGAAAAGTTGTTGCAAAGTGATTCTGGAGATTCATAAGCCATGAACAAAACCTCACCAAGTCAGTGAATATATGTTTAAATAATGCTACCTATTGTTAGAAGCTAAAGAAACAAAATCCTGACCCTGTACATTTGTGGCCATTGCCACTGTTTTTGACACGCCCAGGTTACAATGCTTTTAGCCGACAGCAAAGATTGATAAAAGTGGAGCTGATTCCTGTGTAGTTTGCCCTGAGCTGACCTTGAGTCAGTGATGGATGGCCTGTATGCTTTACCCTGTTTAAATGGAGTCAACCAGTGAACAGCCAAATAACCTTTACAGTATAGAAAGCGTCTTGGATGCCACCTTTACAGTACACAAACCCACATCAAATGTGGCTGTAAGATGTGTGGAAATACTGGGTATTGAGGAAATTTTAAGGAAGTGAGACGAGCAGTGGGGTACAGCACAACTCGCTGAAAACAAACTGGTCATGGAGATCTGCAAATGTCCATATTAGAGATGGTGTCCTCATCATATTCTATATTTTGAGACCTAGTGTAACTTTTAACTTTCACTTAAAACGTATTACTTTTGTAGTATGCATTCTCTGCAGACATGGATGCATCCAGCTTGGTCAAAAGTATGTGGACAATTGGGTGCCGTCTTGCAGTCGCTATAAAGTGTGATGTGTATTACTGAATAGATAACAACCTATTCGACGCTAGAGTATTACGGTTGTCCTTACGTAGTTAAATGCTCAGCGAGGGCGACCTGCAAAGATTTTTGAACTCAACCCAACTCAAGACCAATTGGATAGACTGCTTCCATGACCCAGGCCACATTCCAAAACCAACTGGATAGCGTTCCCAGAAAGATTGAGGGTATTGTATCAGCAACAAGGGAAGTAAAAGGAATGTGCTGCGAGTTATGGGTATAATGGTCACATGTTCACATACTTCACCATTAATGATAGGATTAGTAATATGTATACCAAATACGTGATGATCCACTGTGTGATTGTATTAAAAATAGAGTTAGTTTCAAGACTCATTTTTTTAGTTTGTTTAGAGAATGTGACAATCCTGATACAGTACTTTAATGATAATTGCATTATCTTTCCATGTTCGGTTTCTATTCTAAAGTTGTGTTAGTTAAATTAGCGCTGAGACTGCTTTATTATTGTGCTATTACTGGATTGCATAAACCTGAGAGATTTGTAACTTAGAAACTTATCACATCTATGGTAAAATCTGTTATATAATAAATGGTCTAAAATTATTGGCTAATACTTGGCTATTTTGACCATTAAAAAAAAAAAAAAAAAAAAAAATCAATTTTACCATGACACGGCATTCACTTTTGCATAAACACAGTTAATGAGAACAGTATTAAATTTCACCATCCACTACCTATACATTCACAGTATTGTAATTATTAGGTAGATTGTAATGCCAAAATCAGGTCGTATTAAAAAATGAGGCATTAAATGGGCTCTACACCTTCAAAGTACTGAAAGATATTGTTAAATGCTTGAACTAGAAGCACAAGGGGAAAATAGGGATTCTTACAGCCTGAGAATTAGCATAAGATGATTGTGTAAATCCTGACCTACGGATATGTAATTTCCAGTTAACAGTGAAACTGACACTGTATTTGTTTATTATTTAGTCTGTTTTTGTTGTTGATGAAATGGTGCTGTAATTTTTTTGTCCTACATTTATCAGCATGGAACCAAGTTTTAACAAATCGCATGCGTCTTTTACTTTCCATTACTAAATCTTGTTTAGTTTCCTCCATCACCAAATGCATCGACATGTTAATGCAAAAACCTAAGAAGGAAAGACACGGGATCACCAACTCTGGTTGATGGGTTCCCCTCAGGAAGCCCGTGGTTGAGATTGTACAGGAGGCCACAGCAGTCAACTTGGTGAATCTTTCTATCGTGGCACTTTATGAAATGGCATTTTCAGCATATGGTCAATATTTGTTAATTATCCTTAACACATACTTCAGGAAGAAAGGCTTTGAAAAAGAAACACTTGATTTTACTGTCGGCCTGTTTGAACCTACCGAAAATAGTGCATCTGATGGTTACAGTCATTATTCTATAAATCAGTTGGATGGACATGGTGTTTCACAAATTGAGGTGCAGCTTGTGTAAAGGAGGAACTACTAAACACTCAAATACCCCACATTCACTGGCCAGTAAATTTCACAAGTGATTACAAACATTAAATTCTGAATATTTTAATGGTTGTTTCTGCCCTACACAGTGAACAAGTGCAGTATGAAATGATAAATAACCAAACAATGACACCGCTATCAGAGTGTCATGAGATATGATCAGTCCTGAGATTCGCCAGGATTTCTGATGTCATCAATTTTCAGAATCATCTTCACCACTTGGGTTGCTAGAGAGATCTGTTGTTTCTTTCCAATGAGGGTCTCAATCACATGTTGATGCTTCATGTCTATAAAAGGGAAAAAAATATTATTGATTCATGAGCCAAAAAAAAAAAGGTTGGTTCCTCTACTCTATCAGCTTGTATACTGCAAGTACTGAAACAAAAATGGAGTATTTTATTAAAAAATTTAAATGCAATAAGGCATTTAAGGGGAAGAGGATCTAATTTAATAACTTTCACCAAAAGGACTGGCTGCTGGTTTATTTACATCATAATTTGTAGAAAAACACAAATTATAAAAATTGTATAAATATTAACTTGCGATATTTTTCCCAATCCAGTGAAAGTGGATATAAAACACATCACACACACTCTTGACTCAATTTATGTATTTTAACGTTAGGCCACTTTTTCTATTCCTTGTTTCATTGATGTTAATATTTATAATTATTAAAATGAATAAATAAAACTGGCAAAAATGTGTTTCATTCCCAATGATCTTAACTTGCTGAATGAATTTTAAAACTGGAACACTACATTAAACCGGTACTTTCCTCACTCTCCCACAACAGTCATTGTAACTACATCACGCACATCTGTAGCATGTGTACTTCCACACTTGTCCATTGGAAGTGTCGCCGGACCCAGCCACGGATTCAAATCTAGGGTTCTACACAGTGTGTGCGTGTACAGACATTTGGTGAGCAAGACCATCAGAAGTGCACTAATGTGTAACAAAATTGGTCCATACAAAATTTTACTTTTAATTATATTTATTTTTTTTTATAAATAGAGACTTCAGATTTAATTCAACACCGGCATTCTCGATCCTGAGCTGATGGCAGCAGCATCCACTCACTTTTTATCCCACCCTCACACGCAACGGGACGTGTTTTAAAGTATTCTTAGGACAACTTTCTTTTTGAAAGGTAGGGAAAACGTGACTATGTGTGTGTGAGAGAGACTGGTCTGCTTAATAGTTTTAACAGAATATACATAGCATGAAAAGCACTAGGATAAACTACCATATTAAAATTATTACATTTTTAAACGAAAGCAGTCTTATTTTCACAGAACAGAAATCTACCAAACAATGAATACTAAAAAGAATGGCCTTCATACAAAAAAAATATATATTTTCATTGATATTTGGGATCAAAATATTTGAAACAACAAATAAAAAAAATTAGGTGAAAATGATTGGAGCTAAAATGTGACCCATATTTTTATACACAGTTTTCAAAGTCTAATTATTTATATATGTTATCCCTCACTTTCCGCGGTTAATTGGGACCGAGATCCCCATTTGACCATCGAAATCCATGAAATAGGATCCCCCTCCACACACACAACTGACGTGTAAGCCTTTTATTGGTTTAATATTGATAATTTTGGCAAAAAAGTAAAGAAAAACTAAAAATCCCCATCTCAAAAATTAGCATATTTCACCCAACCAATAAAAAAAAAGTGTTTTTAATACAAAAAAAGTCAACCTTCAAATAATTATGTTCAGTTATGCACTCAATACTTGGTCGGGAATCCTTTTGCAGAAATGACTGCTTCAATGCAGCTTGGCATGGAGGCAATCAGCCTGTGGCACTGCTGAGGTGTCATGGAGGCCCAGGATGCTTCGATAGCCGCCTTAAGTTCATCCACAGTGTTGGGTCTGGTGTCTCTCAACTTTCTCTTCACAATATCCCACAGATTCTCTATGGGCTTCAGGTCAGGAGAGTTGGCGGGCCAATTATGCACAGTAATAGCATGGTCAGTAAACCATTTAGCAGTGGCTTTGGCACTGTGAGCAGGTGCCAGGTTGTGCTGAAAAATGAAATCTTCATCTCCATAAAGCTTTTCCGCAGATGGAAGCATGAAGTGCTCCAAAATCTGACAGCTAGCTGCATTGACCCTGCCCTTGATAAAACACAGTGGACCAACACCAGCAGCTGACATGGCACCCCAGACCATCACTGACTGTGGGTACTTGACACTGGACTTCAGGCATTTTGGCATTTCCTTCTCCCCAGTCTTCCTCCAGACTCTGCCACCTTGATTTACGAATGACTTGCAAAATTTGCTTTCATCCGAAAAAAGTACTTTGGACCACTGAGGTGCTGCTTCTCTGTAGCCCAGGTCAGGCGCTTCTGCCGCTGTTTCTGGTTCAAAAGTGGCTTGACCTGGGGAATGTGGCAACTGTCACCCATTTCCTGCACACGCCTGTGCACGGTGGCTCTGGACGTTTCTATTCCAGACTCAGTCCACTGCTTCCACAGGTCCCCCAAGGTCTGGAATCGGCCCTTCGTTCACTTTTTCCTTCCCACAGACGTCCCACTGAGGTGGCTTGATACAGCACTTTGGTAACAGCCTATTTGCTCAGAGATTTCTTTCTGTGTCTTACCCTCTTGCTTGAGGGTGTCAATGATGGCCTTCTGGACAGCTGTCAGGTTGGCAGTCTTACCCATGATTGCGGTTTTGAGTAATGAACCAGGCTGGGAATTTTTAAAAGCCTCAGGAATCTTTTGCAGGTGTTTTGAGTTAATTGGTTGATTCAGATGATTAGCTTAATAGCTCGTTTAGACTACCTGAACATGATATGCTAATTTTTTGAGATAGGATTTTTTGAGCTGTATGCCAAAATCATCAGTATTAAAACAATAAAAGACCTGAAATATTTCAGTTGGTGTGCAATGAATCTAAAATATATCAAAGTTTAATTTTTATCAGTAGATTATAGAAAATAATGAACTTTATCACAATATGCAAATTTTTTGCGAAGGACCTGTAATATCAATAAATACATATTCAACACTATAAATGCTTTTAATAACAATTAAACATTCAAAAAATAAGATGTAAATGAAACAAATACACACACATGTAGATGGTATTGCATGAGAAGACGACACATACATACACACACGCAGATGCTCTTGCACACACAGATGCAACAATGGAAGTAGTTTTGATGGGAGATTTTGGGTTGTTTTTTTTTTTTTTTTGTTTGTTTAGGGTTTTTTTTTTTTTTTTTTGCACAATTGCCCTTTTTTTTGTGGCATTTTCCTTAAATTTTCCCCCTATTCTTCCTTAATTTCCTTATTGTTTAATTCAATGAATATTTATTTATTTTTTAAAAACCACGATGCACTGAAGCCACATGAACTGAAGCGCAAAGTAGCGAGGGATCCCTATGTATATGAGATTTCCTTTCGGCTTTTTCCCTTTTTCGGGGGTCGCCACAGCGAATGATTCACATTTTTGATATGGCATAGGTTTTTACGTCGGATGCCCTTCCTGACAACCCTTTAGCAAGGGACAGAAACACACTGACGGCTTTGCAGCTACTTTTTACGAAAGTCAGTAATGGTTCTTTTACATGAACCTCTCACCATCGACAGTGAGAGACATGGCCCGCCTTTGATAACCCAGTTAGCTGCACTGGGGGGTGGGGTGGGGGTGGGGAGACAGTGACAACCTTGTGGAGGATGGGACTTAAACCCCCAACCTTAGGATCAGCGAGCCCCCCCCCCCGTGTGTATATATAAAAAGGGTCTAAATTTATAAACCATCTTTTTGTTAAATCAGAGAGGAGATACTACAGCACATCTACATACCATTAGTGGACAGACGCAGACAGTCGATTCCCAGCGCTGAATTGTTCTCTTTGACTTGCCGAGCTCTGACCTCAGTCATGGTTTGAATGGGGTTCAACCCGCTGTTCTCTGCTAATGCCATGGGAATGACTTCTAGTGCGTCAGCAAATGCCCGCATGGCATACTGTTCCAGGGAGGGGCACTGATGAGGAAAAGAAACCAATTTAAAATAGTCTGGTTGTAGACATGGCGTTAGAATGACGAGTGAAAAAATAAAAACGAACTTTGATGGTGTGACTGAACTGTACCTTATCAGCAGCTTCATTTACGGCAAGAGCACAGGAAATTTCAGACGCACCGCCGCCATAAACAATGCGGTTATCTTTAACCAGGTTACGGATGACACACAGAGCATCATGGAGTGCTCTTTTAGCTTCCTCGATAATCTGGTATATCACAAACATTGGGCAGATTTTAAAAAGATGCACTGATGACTGCATAGCTTGTTGTTCTGCTTTGCCATTACACACTGTTGGGATGAGCCAAAATAATTTGCCGACAAACTCTCACCATTTTGTTTCCTCCACGGATGAAGATGGTAACCGCTCTTGAGTTCTTGCACTCCTCAATGATAAGCATACGGTCTTTAGTTGTACCAAAGCAGATTTCCCGCACCACACCAGCAGTGCCCAATTTCTCTGGAGTCAGCTCGCAGAATCTGGGCACAATGCGGCCGCCAGTGGCAATGGCGATCAACTAAATTGGATAATCACAGTAGTTAATAGGGGAGGGAATCACAGTATATCTCGAGATGTGCTACTTGTCCCATGACACTGATATGGTGATAAATCAATACACTTCTAGACTATACAATGATGAAATAGGATATTTGTCTAACCGATGAATAAAATTGCTGTAAATAAAGTGTAGGATGCATCTTTATTCACCGTAATCCTTTTTGTCAGTTTCAGTGAATTACCAATTGAGATGAAACACTGGCAAAGTACCAGCCCCTTAAACAAAATGTAAAGTGAACTCTCATCTTAACTTCCATTCAACTTTCTCTTTAAGTGAGAAACTCCTTCACTTAAGAGACAGAAAGTAGCCATGCTGGGGACCAGAAGTAAAACTGGCTGAGAGCAACATTGAGTTACCTTATTTTATTAATTGAAATATCACTTTTATGCTCATGTATCGATTCTCGTGTCACACCTAAACTAACGATATATCAATCTTTTCTCCACAAGTAGTTCATTACAATGTTATCAAGGGCTTCATTAAAATAATAAAAAAACAACAACAACAAAATCAATTTATACCAGTGTTTCCCAACCCCTGTTCCGCGGCACATTAGTGTGCCGTGAGAAATCATCAGGTGCACTGCGGAAGATTAACCGATTTCACTTAGCGTGCAGTAACAGTGCTGTTCTGCTAGAGGGCAGTATCATTTTTGTTCCATGGTGTGCCTCGTGATTTTTCTAATGTAAAAGGTGTACCTTGGCTCAAAAAGGTTGGGAAACACTGATCTATACAATTACACTGAAAATACATCATCAGAATTTGACCTGCCTCAATCTCGGGTCCTCCAACCCAGCGCACAGCAGGAAGCTCGTTCTGCAGCAACAAGTGATTTGCCTCATCATCGAAGCCCCACTGGCAAATGGCAAGATTAGCACCGTTCTCCTTTACCTGGTGACAGACATTGACAAAATATCGAGTAAAATCCATTGATAATTGAGTAGAATGATTAAACTGACGAGTTTTCAACCAACTACTGCAACTGTAAATATAACGGCTTCAATTTCTCATTAATCTCGGAGTTATGTGATGACCCTGATGCGATTCACCTCATTCTATAGGAATAAACCAACTATTATTTATTTCATATTACTTCTATAGTTTTGTTAACGCCATGTTAAGTTAAATTTGTGAAATGCCAGAGACAAGCCACTTTCTATTACAGCAGCTAGTCATGACCTCCCTTTATTCTTGAGTAAAGCGCAGACAGTATTTTGAGTTGCAGTTGCATTTATTTTTATTATAAACTCAAGACTAAGCTACATATTTACCTCTAACTGTTAAAAGAACAATGAACTCTTCCTCTATGCAAGTTAATCAAACACTTTCTTACAGAAGCTGATCAGCCCTAGGGATGTCATTGACAATCGGAATATCGCCAATAAAATTATGTCGATCGATACCTATAAAAGGGGTATCGATTCTTCTAACGTGATAGCTTCCTGTGGTCATGACAGCGTCTGTAGTAAATGCCATTTTCAATGACACCCCTAGTAAATGGTACGTCCCGCCTCTCTGTATGGTAAATGGTATGTCCCTGCTTCTAGTGTGCCGGAACATTTTGAACAAGAAGAGACACTTATCACCGGATAATGCAGATATGTGCTGCATCTGAATCTATACATCTATTTTCGATTCCACGTCACTGTGACATGCAGCGGAGAGCCAATCCTTTCTGTACTCCACTGTGTGGGCGAGTCCTAGAGCTTCAAACTCCAATTTTATTGGATTATAACAACAGCCACAGACTGCACGTGTTGTTTGAGTAAAGAGATAAATTTCCCTCATTTTGATCGGCTCATTTCCACGAAGCCAAGTACAGCTGGCAAGCAAACACAAATGGACAGACATGGAAAAGCTTCAACCCGCAGAGCAGCTGATTGCCAAAACTTGGGACACGCTTCCTATCACAAACACTGCAGCGTGTGAGTCCAATAAAATTAGAGTTTCAAGGTCTCGGACCCGCCCTCACAGAAAGGACTGGCCCTCAGTTTCGCGTCACAGTGACGTGGCATTGAAAGTAGATGAATAAATTTGCTCTGAGCAGTTAGAAAGTGAAGCTGCACTATCTCCTGCTTGGCCTTTTAAGATGCTGGCACTGCCAGCAACGCAAACAACCGTCCTACGCAACACTCGCACTACACTGCCATGAATCATGCTTCACCACTTTCGCGGTCGTAAAGTCGATCACACGAAACTCGCATAGGTCATAAGTCGACAACTCACTGTATTCAATGCATTATACAAACTACTGTAATATATCTTAGACTGTTCTATTTAATGCATTTATGGAACAGGACAGCAATATTCCAATGTATCAATACATCGGAATTTTTTTTTTTTTATCAATATATCGATACCAATAATAGATTTTCAATGACACCCCTATAATGCCCACGACCTATTTAACACAAACCTACACTGCACACATTTAGATGCATAATACTAGTCCTTCTCAAAAAATTAGCATATTGTGATAAAGTTCATTATTTTCTGTAATGTACTGATAAAAATTAAACTTTCATATATTTTAGATTCATTACACACCAACTGAAATATTTCAGGTCTTTTATTGTTTTAATACTGATGATATTGGCATACAGCTCATGAAAACCCAAAATTCCTATCTCAAAAAATTAGCATATTTCATCCGACCAATAAAAAAAATAGGGTTTTTAATACAAAAAAGTCAACCTTCAAATAATTATGTTCAGTTAGGCACTCAATACTTGGTGGGAATCCTTTTGCAGAAATGACTGCTTCAATGCGGCGTGGCATGGAGGCAATCAGCCTGTGGCACTGCTGTGTTGTTATGGAGGCCCAGGATGCGTCGATAGCGGCCTTAAGCTCATCCACAGTGTTGGGTCTGGTGTCTCTCAACTTTCTCTTCACAATATCCCACAGATTCTCTATGGGCTTCAGGTCAGGAGAGTTGGCAGGCCAATTGAGTACAGTAATACCATGGTCAGTAAACCATTTAGCAGTGGTTTTGGCACTGTGAGCAGGTGCCAGGTCGTGCTGAAAAATGAAATCTTCATCTCCATAAAGCTTTTCAGCAGATGGAAGCATGTAGTGCTCCAAAATCCCCTGATCGCTAGCTGCATTGACCCTGCCCTTGATAAAACAGTGGACCAACACCAGCAGCTGACATGGCACCCCAGACCATCACTGACTGTGGGTACTTGACACTGGACTTCAGGCATTTTGGGATTTCCTTCTCCCCAGACTTCCTCCAGACTCTGGCACCTTGATTTCCGAATGACATGCAAGATTTGCTTTCATCTGAAAAAAGTACTTTGGACCTCTGAGCAACAGTCCAGTGCTGCTTCTCTGTAGCCCAGGTCAGGCGCTTCTGCCGCTGTTTCTGGTTCAAAAGTGGCTTGACCTGGGGAATGCGGCACCTGTAGCCCAGTCCACTGCTTCCACAGGTTCCCCAAGGTCTGGAATCGGCCCTTCTCCACAATCTTCCTCAGGGTCTGGTCACCTCTTCTGGTCGTGCAGCGTTTTCTGCCACACTTTTTCCTTCCCACAGATGTGGCTTGATACAGCACTCTGGGAACAGCCTATTCACTCAGAGATTTCTTTATGTGTCTTACCCTCTTGCTTGAGGGTGTCAATGATGGCCTTCTGGACAGCTGTCAGGTTGGCAGTCTTACCCACGATTGCGGTTTTGAGTAATGAACCAGGCTGGGAGTTTTTAAAAGCCTCAGGAATCTTTTTCACGTGTTTAGAGCTAATTGGTTGATTTCAGATGAGGTTAATAGCTCGTTTAGACTACCTTTTCATGATATGCTAATTTTTTTTATAGGAATTTTGGGTTTTCATGAGCTGTATGCCAAAATCATCAGTATTAAAACAATAAAAGACCTGAAATATTTCAGTTGGTGTGTAATGAATCTAAAATATATTAAAGTTTAATTTTTATCAGTACATTACAGAAAATAATGAACTTTATCACAATATGCTAATTTTTTGTGAAGGATTAGTATACATAATACACATCATGCTCCTGACACTGTTTAGTGATTACAAACCTACTGATTCAGCAGTTCCTCTGGAAGAAGACAGACACTGACCTGCTGAATCATTTCCAGGAATTTCTCCTTCTCATACTTCTGTAGAGCTTTATAGTCTTCCACTGAGGTTACGTCCAGCTTATGCTTGGTTTTAGGCTTGGGTGGCTCAAACGGGCATGTCAGGATGGCAATTTTTGTGTCCCTTAAGACCTGCATAAAGAATTGTGCAACATAAACCCTCTATATATATATATATATATATATATATATATACACACATACACACACACACGCACAATATATACACACACACACATATTATATATATATATATACACACACACACACATATATACACACACACTTTATATATATATATATATATATATATATATATATATATATATATATATATATATATATATACACACGCATACATACATACATATACACACACACATCTCCTCTTCTTTTCCTTTCGGCTGTTCCCTTCAGGGTTCACCACAGCAAACCATCCGCCTCCATCTCACCCTGTCCTCTGCATCTTCTTCTCTTACTCCAATGACCTTCATGTCTTCCTTCACCACATCCATAAATCTCTTCTTTGGTCTTCCTCTAGGCCTTCTGCCTGTCAATACCTGCCAATATACTCACTATCCCTCCTCTGTACATGTCGAAAACATCTCAATCTAGCCTCTCTGACTTTGTCTCCAAAACATCTTACATGGGCTGTTCCTCTGATGTACTCATTTCTGATCCTATCCATCCTCGTTACTCCCAGAGAGAACCTCAACATTTTCATCTCTGCTACCTCCAGCTCTGCCTCCAGCCTTTTCCTCAGCGCCACTGTTTCTAAGCCATACAACATCGCTGGCCTCACCACCGTCTTGTACACTTTTCCTTTCATTCTTGCTGACACTCTCCTATCGCACATCACACCGGACACTTTTCTCCAACTATTCCAGCCTGCCTGCACACGCTTCTTCACCTCTTTTCCACACTTTCCATTGCTCTGGATTCCTCTTGGGTCCTTGTCATTCACACACATGTATTCTGTCTTACTGAGGCTAACCTTCATTCCTCTCCTTTCCAGGGCATACCTCCACCTCTCTAGATTTTCCTCCACTTGTTCTCTGCTCTCACTACAGATCACAATGTCAGCTGCAAACATCATAGTCCATGGAGATTCTTGTCTAACCTCATCTGTCAGCCTGTCCATCACCATCGCAAACAAGGGGCTCAGAGCTGATCCTTGATGCAGTCCCACCTCCATCTTGAATTCGTCGATCATGCCGATAGCATGTATATGTGTATACACACACACACACACACACAGTACCGGGTGTAGAAAACAGTGTGTAGCATGCACACATTCATGTTTCATCTAAATATGTACAATCCAGTCAGTATCAACATCCCAATTAATCTTACTCAAAGGCATCGAGCAGGGTTGAGGTCAGAGATGTGTCCAGGCCGCTCAAATTACAGGGGCACCACAATCCTTTGCAAAAGACATCTTTATGAAACTCACTTTGTGTACCATCATGTTGAACTGGAACAGGTTTCAGCCCCTTAGTACCAATTAAGTGAGACTAAATGTCTACAGCAAGCCATGTGCTTCCAACTTTGTGGTAACAAGTTTTGAAAGAGGTTCCCATACACTGCTGACCATATTGAATATAATATTGAATACATATATTATTTTATTTAATCTGGACACCACAGCAGTATAGAATGTGCAACTGATATAGTGTACCTTGGGCATTTGCGGATGGCTAAACTCTTTGTCGACAATGACACCTTTGACGAGTTGAGTGTCCTCCAGTTTACCTCCAACCTTCCCTTCCATCTTGATAAGCTCAAAGTCCACATCCTTCCTATCCATGTCTGCCACTGTAAGAATGGCATTCACGGCAATTTCGGCCATCTGTTTGTGGCATCGGTTAATCCTGAAAAACGGTGCAGAATGAGCCTCAGAAATACATCACACCCACCTACCCATTGAAGTATTACGATCCCTCGTTATCCTGTACCATCTGTCTATTATATTATATATCCATAGCTTGATCTTTATCTAATTTCAGTTTTCTGACACCCTCTTATGAATGTAATATTCTGAGGTCAAGTTTGGTCTGTTTAAAAGAACCCGTAACCTTACACTTTAGACCCAAGTGTTGTCATGGCTGTCTGAATGAGTGGCTCTGTGTTGCTCGTATCCACAGGGAAGCTGTCACTGATTTTATCCAGTTGCTCAATGGCGATGCGTGCAGCTTGATCGTAGCCATCAGCGATGCGGATAGGATGGATCCCTCTGTCCAAAAGTTGCTCGGCCTGCTCGAGAAGAGCACCAGCTAGAACTAAAGGAAACATCAGAAATATAATTATGTAAGAACATATCTTGTTGAGCTTGAATGTATACTCAAAGTGTATAACCAGATCATTCATTCAGAAATTCAGCGGGGAGGCTGGCGCCCATCTCAGCTGATGCTGGGCGAGAGCAGAGTACACCCCGGACAGCTCGCCAGGCCATCACAGGGCAGAAACACGCTGACAGCTATGTAGCTACTTTTGTGGAAAGTCAGCAATGGTTCTTTTACGGCCTCACACCATAGACAGTGATGAGACATGCCAGCCTTTGATAACCCAGTTAGCTGCACTGGAGGCCAAATCACAAGAGGCAAAACAGTTACTTTATTGTATACATGCACATCATACCCACAACATAGCCCTTACTTAATACCTCATAGAATGGTGAACTGTCATTCATGTGCATATAAAGAACAGCTGTAATCATATAGAAAAGTTCAAACATTTGGACATACTTTAATTTATATGAGCTGTGCAGCCTTTTGCTTCTCGTGTCATGATGTGAACCATACCAGTCAAAGATTAGGGCACATCTGCCCATTCAAACTGAATTAAATATGGTAAAAGCATTTTGGTCTATTTTACTGAAAAATAAATAAATAATAACAGAGACAACCAGTGTGCAGAACTGATGCTTACTATGAGCACCATTGGTATGTTTCTCATCCATCACTTCAAAGTGGATATTAAATGAGAAAACTTACATTTTGAGTCATTAATACCATTTTGTTGCTGACATCGAAAGATTTAAACTTTTACCAACTTTCCTAGGTTTGGACTAATTAACCAAAACCGTTGTATGTATTTTCAGCCTTTTAAGCATGCAACTTTTGGAGAAAATCATTTAAAGTTCAAAGTATTTCATTACATATATAACTTGCACGCGCGCCCATACACATACATTATACATATACAACGATCCCTCATTCTCCGCGGTTAATGGGGACTGAGGCCCCCCCCCCCCGACTGCCGATTTCAGTGAAGTAGGATCGACCCCAGGCTAACGTATACATACCTGTATGTGTGTGTGTGTATATTATATATTACACACACACACACACACACAGTCAGCCCCCAACTTATGAAATGAATCGTTCCAGAGCCCTTTTCGTATTGCGGGGATTTCGTAAGTAGGGGTTGCATTTTACATGTTAAACGCCTAATTCGTTCCAAGGCTCCAGTCTTTGGACTGGATAAACCCCATAAACCCTTTAAAAACGATAAAAGTACACCAATTTTGTATGAAATATGTGTTAAAAGTAAAAGAAAATAATTTATTAAACCATTAAAACATTTTATTAACATATTAAACCATTTATTAACATTTATTAATTAAACCATCATTAAACATTTTTTATTAACACATACACCCCCCCCCCCTTTTCTCTCTCTATCTCTCTTGTTCGCCACACCCACAAGACGTGGAATTCAAAGCACAGTCCCTGCTTGACAGACTCAACTTTAATTTGATTCCTTGAGGGATTGGAATTCCAGATGAGCTCAAATACGCCCACATTTATTAAACATTTACTGAATTAAACAACTTAAAAAACTAAAGTGATTTTCCTTCTCTCTCTCTTTCTCTCTCATGCGCTGTGGGTCACGCCCACAAGACATGAATTCAAAGCGCATTCCCTGCTTGACCATTTACTGAATTAAAACAACTTAAAAAAACTAAACTAAAAACAAAGCATTATTGCCAGGGTTAAAAGAGTAAAATACAACAAGAAATACTGTTTAAGTTTCAAAGAGTGAAATATGATCATTTTAATATACTATCAATTGATATACCTAAGAATACAAACAAACACGCTTAAAATGTCAACTACAACATTTTTCAGTGTAATAACTAAACAAAAGTAATTTAAATCATTTTGCTGGAAAATATGCAAGAATTTTAATAAACTAACAAGAAGACCACATACTCTCTTAAATGTATATGTAAACACTTCACCTTTGGCTCCGGGTCGACACCTGTACTGGTTGCGGATCCACTAGGCGTGGTCATCGTAATGCTAACGTTGGCGCTAGTGGCAATTGTTCCGACTGCATTCCCTTTGCAATCGCCCGCTATCAGTCCCCTCATGCTCCTTGGTTCTTAAAAGTCCTTGCATGTTTTTTGAGTATGTGACATTTGATTTTATGTGCTACTTTATGTGCTCCTCCAGATCACCAACTGCAATGTGTTTCTCGCATTCCTTGCAAAAAACGTGATGCTGGCTTTTGCTGATGTCTAACCAATCTCTGTGGTCTTTGTTTTCCCACCATTCTGATTTGAATATACACTGACCACCTGGCATTGTGGCTGTTGGGGCAATACAGTCCTCTTAAGGTGTTTTTGTCAATATTTAATCACTCGAAATGAGCGCAAACATGTCAAAAGGTCACCATTAACAAACTGCTGAAAATGGAGTCTGTGTGCAGTAAAATTAACTGCCGTATATTTGTACAGGTTGTTTGTCAACACGGAAAACAACAACAACAGCGGAACTTCCAGGAAGATGTGTTAGCCGACGATGCTTGGAAAAAAAAACAACTTTTTTTTTTTTTTTGTTGAATATAGAAAAGAAACAAAAATCAGAGGTTTCTAATAAAATGTTATAATTTCTTTTGCAGATTGGCCCAAAGCTAAAAATCAAGCAATATTCAAGGACTGAGTAAGAAAATCATAGGTTTTCAAGGGGTGGCATGACAATTCCAGGGCCTTTGAAAACAATTTATTTGCTAAAGTATTTTTCAAGGCATTTAAGCATCTGTACAAACCATGATTAGATTCTGTCTTTTTGAAGGATTTCAGGATATTTCAGCTGTTCAGTGTGTATTCATCACAGCATCCAACAGCATTGCCACATAATCTCATGGGTAACATTAATAGTTATAGATGCATTAGAAATTGGTTGTGTGTGTTTGTGCCTTAATAGCTCTGTTGATTTGGATGTTTTCTTAACACACAGTATATTTTGCCCATAAACTGCACAATTGCGTTAACTGTACACTCACTATCCAACCGATCAACCAGTCTTAAGTCAGATTGGTCATAAGTCAAATATTTAACACAACGAAACCACTCAACACTCGCTATGAATTCATGTGAAGCATATTCTTCACTTGCACGTTCTTTCAACATGTGAAATAAACTTGTAGCCTTACTTTGCACTGCTAGCAACATCACTTTCACATTTCTTCGCATATTATCTTCCAACCATATGTATGGGAACTTTTCCATCACTGCAATCGATCCTTCACGCTGTTTTGTGATAATAGTTGACATAATTGGGGCTACTGCTTCCTTAATGCAGTCCTTGTCCTTCAAAATTGTAGACACCGTGAAGTGGGAGCGATGGAGATTTCGAGCGATAGAATTTACATTTTTCCTTCTTCACACTGCTTTATCACTTTCATCTTCATCTCCAATGACAGTGCCTTCCTTGCTTTCTTGGTAGAATTGCCATCTGATGAATCGAACTTTTTCTTGGCGTACAGTAAATTAAAGTTGAATTGTAAAAAAAGATGTTACCGCCATGGTATCTAGTCACTGAGTGTAGTGGTAGAATGCTGCGAGTGCGAGATGATGGGCTGCCACAACTATCTTATGCGCTGCAAGACATATACAGTAAACTCATAATAGGCATCTGCTAGACGTAGTCGTAAGTACGGGTGGTCGTAACTCGAATAGTGATTGCTCTTGCATACAGGATACCTGTAAGTATATTTTAATATCAAATTCAATGTGCTATGAATGACTGCAGTTGATGGACGAATTTCATAAGGATAAATACATGCGTGGCATTCATACCTCTATTCTCAGGCAAGTGTGGAACTAAAACTCAGTTTTACAGAAGAGGAAACATTTGCTATAGCTTCTACACCAGCCAGTAAGGTGCTGCACTCTTCTCCTATAAAATGTTTGTATATATTTGAGGTAAAATATTGACAGGAATGTAATAGAAGAGATGTATGATTTGTATGCCTTAATATTTTACAAGGCAGGGATAGTTCTCACCTACAACACCAGTGGTGCCATCTCCAATCTCATCATCCTGAGACTTTGAGAGCTCAACCATGAGTTTGGCAATCTGGTGATCCACGTCCATCATGCTGAGAATGGTAGCACCATCATTGGTCACAGTCACTTCTCCATCCTTATCCACCATCATCTTATCAAGTCCTACAAATTGTCAATGTTAATATTAAAGTTAAAAACAAACGCTCTCACTCTAACACACTGAAATAATGTGAACATATGTTGCAGAGTTCAGCTGGTCACTTTGCAAAGTGAAAAATATAAGTTTAAAAAAATAAATAACAGTTAAAAAAAATTAAACCAATATTGACATTCATTTTTTTGAAAAATATTCCAAACGCGATGAAGCTCTCTGGTTAAGAACTATCTATAATAAATAAATATAATAATCTCTGGGTTGTCAGATATGATAAATGACGGTCTCCTACCATTCGGCCCCAGGGAGGTCTTCAGGGTGTTGGCGACTGCTTTTGCAGCCATGATGTGAGACTGAAACAGCAGATATGGAGAAAAATAAAACACACCATGTAACAAAAAACATCCAAAAGAGGCACAGTATCACCAAAAACTACAAATATGTCGTCGTCTTCTTCCGGCTGTTCCCTTCAGGGGTCACCACAGCGAATCATCTGCCTCCGTCTCACCCTTTCATCCGCATCTTCTCTTAAAAAACTACAAATATGTCACTTTTTAAATAAAAAGACAATTTAAAAAGTATCGAACGTATATCGCCAGACTTAAAAGTGTATAAATAAAAAGCCTGATAAATCAGATGGACATTGGGACGATGACTTGATAGCTCAGCTTCATTCCACGGGAAATAAAAAGCAGCACATGGACAGAACAGCACGCTACTAGCACAACCATGCTAACAGATCAATAGATATCCACAAATACACTACACTGGTCATACATATAATAAACATCAACTGCCAAGCTTCATAATAAATATCTACACATATTATAAAATCAATAAACCTCATACAGAAAGAGAAGTCCAGCTAAATTAGCTAGCCGGCTAAGTAGCTCAAACGACATCGCGCTGGCAGAATCCTAAATAAAAATCCAATTCGACAGAAAGTACACTACAAAGGGAGCAGCCGCCATGAGTTACAACAGCACAAATTACACTAGATTTAGGGCCCTGTGTGGTCATTTGGTGTTCAGCCACTGGTTTCAGGGTAGATACCTTAAGCGCATCAAGGCCACTCAGACGAGATTTCTTCTCCTGGTCTTTTATGATAATAAAAGGCCGTCCGTATTCATCGAAGGCGAGCGTTCCTAACGTGGACATTGTGAACGACAAAATGCACACAGCTAACAGGAAACTATTGTTATATATATTTTTTTCAGACGACTGTCTTCACCCAAGGCTGCGTGCACCTCACCGGCGCCTTCTGGAAGAATCTCGGGGCGGATCGGACGAAACCAAATTCTGTTACACAAAGAGGACACACGTATACTTATTACTCCCGTATTATGAGAAACATACAGTGATGTTATACATACAAAACATTACACAAATCACCAAAACATGTACATACAAACAAAAACGCACATTAAACACACTTTGCACAAAATGTTACTGGTACTAGTAATGTGAATGGTTCATTCCACTATCGCGATAGCTTACATACGCTGAACACCAACAAACGCGCTTAATCATCGCATCTGGAGCGACTATAATGTTAAGTAACCTATGGTGCGTTGAGCGATCCGTATTATTTAAGTCGTGTGAATTTACCTCGGTCACACCACGTGGTTTACCGTATTGTTTTCCGTGGGGAAGAGCATGGCGTGTATTGCTGTCAGAAGAAAGTAAACTACTGTATTTCTGAGACTGGGTACTCTAAAGGTAGGGTTGTGTATAAGTGGTCTGAGATGATATTAAAACACATTACATATATAATTATCCGTTGTACTTTTTATCTTATATTTATCACACGTGCTTTATTTAATTCAGTCTGTAATTGCATAAAGTGGCAACTTTTTAGGAAAGAAAATGACGTGATGCTGAGGTTTTCAGTTTTTTTTTTACTTTATTGTAGTATTATTAAATATAATAACCTTCTGCTGATTGGATCGGTCATATCACTGTGGGGTTTTAACTCAAATTGAACCATTCAGTTCAGGGTGATCAACGTTGGGTGGCTCTGGGACATAATGTTTAGAGCAAGAAGGTTCTGGGTTTGAGTCTCGTTTCTGGGTTTGTTTGCTCACTCTCTGCGTGCTGGGGTTTCTCTCGGTGCTCTGATCTCGACTTACAGTTTAAAGACGCGCACATTAGGTTAATTGGCTGATAAAAATTGCCCCTAGGTGAGAATGTGTTGGAAGGTCTGTCTGTCTCCGTGTCGGCTTGAGATGGGCTCCAGTCTCCCCTGATACGCAGCAAACGAGTGATTGAGTAATAAATGCTCTTTATTTCTTTTTACAGGTCGTGGCACTCAATACTGGCAGCCAGGAATACTTATGAAATTGAGAACTTAATGAAATAACAAGCAATTATGTATGACAACACAATGGGGGAACAACATTACATGTCAGTTCTATTCAGGAACAACAACGAGGTTCACTCTCAGGTGGTACAATCACGTGATAAGATTAGGAAACCCCATTAAATAGTCAACTCTAGTAAGAAAATGTTCACATAATGTCCAGACCTGTTTTTATTTATTTCCGAATCAGAAAGCGATTTAATTGTACTTAAACAACATAATATATATTTTTACTCATCAAACAAAGGATATGAACAACAATCTGTATTTCAATGGAGGAAAAAAAGAGGACACCCAACCCCTTAATAACTTCAGTGAGAAGCTTCTTAGCCATCTATCAGCCTCTGACATCGATCTGAGGAGAGTTTGCCCCAGTCCTCAATACAGAATTCTTTCAGCTGTGAGATGCTTAAGCTGTTTCTTGCATGCACAGCCCATTTTATCTCACACCCCGCAGTATCTGGGCTTTAACAGGACCATTCCAGGACTCTCCACTTCTTAGTTTTCAGCCAGTCCTTGGTGGATTTACTGGTATGTTTTGGGTCATTGTCATGTTGCAGTGTCCAGTCTCGCCTCAGCTTTAATTAATTTTTTTTACAGATGGTTTCACATGTTCTTCAAACACATTCTGATCCACAGTAGAATTCGTGGTGGATTCTACGATGGCAAGCTGGCCAGGTCCCGCCGCAGCAAAGCGTCCCCAAACCATGACACTCCCACCTCCATGCTTCACAGTTGGTATGAGGTTCATTTCCTAGAATGCTGTATTCGATTTCTACTAACTTGTCCTCTATTCTGATGCCCAAACAATTCAACTTTACGCTCATCTGTCCAAAAAAATTATTCCAGATGATCTGGTCTTGTCTATCTGATAGTAGAGCCATGCACTTTCACATTGACAGTACAGTGAGATCCTGCTGTAGCACCCATGATGATTTTTTAGGACTTTTGATGACTTCTTTTAGCATCTTACGGTCTGCTGTTGTGTGGGTGAACTTGCTTGGACGGCCAAGCTTGGGAATAGAGGCAGTTGTTATGAATGTTGTCCACTTGAAAACAATTTTCTGGATGGTGGAATGGCTGATGTCAAATTCCTTTTCTTTTTTGGATTCCCTCCCCATTTGTCTCCCTAATTTAGTTGCATCCAATTCCCACCCATCATGCATATTTGGCGGCGGTCTAACAAACTTGGACGAAAAGCGCTATCCACCCCCTTGTATGAATTGAGCTCACAGATGCCCATGATTGGTTGACGATCGCTGTGAGTGACAAGGAATTGAGTATGGTCGTGCGTATTAAAATGGATTCAAACTTGCGATATCCAGGTTAATAGTCACACACCTTGTTGATGCTCCACTCGGGAGCCCAATGTGAAATAAATCCCATACCAGACTCATAAACAGCCACAATATTCTTTCTGAGGGCCTTAGTCCGCTCTTTGGATCTCACCATGGACCTCGGTCTGACTTTGACAGGGGCACGGCAAACTGAGGTTCAAATAGGGCATCCATTCTTCAAAATGCTGGGTAAGGATGTTCTGATCATGTGCAGCTGATCTGATACACCTGTTTGTGATTCTAGCCATTTGAAGTGGGAAAATATATTGGTGTCCTAATTTTTTTCCTCCACTGAAATACGGATTGGTGTTCATATCTTTTGTTTAATGAGTAAAAAAATGTTAGTTTATGTTGATTACAATTAAATCACTTTGTTTTCTATAAATAGATAAAAATAAGATTGAACATTTTCTTAATGTAGAGTTGACTAGTTAATGGAGTGTCTTCATTTTTTCACATGACTATAACTAGAAAGTTCCTGTGGAAATTTCGAGTGTTTGTCCCCAGGCCTGGTGTGTGTGTCCACTTTGTGGCTGTGAAGCTGGAGTGCATAGTATATACTGGAAGAGACTGTTGAATTTATTCATTAGTATGTGAAGGACCGTAGGTGTTGCTACTTGTGATATTTAATTGATGTAACAAAGAGGGTTCAGAATCTGTGAAGATGCCATAGAAGTGTTTTTTTTTTTTTTGGTAAAGGTGTGATGAAGAGGAAAAACGGGAAAAATAATAATGAAAATGGGTGAGTGACAATGATGAGGAGTGATGCTGATGAAGTGATGGAGATGAAGACATGAAGGAATACCTGATGGAGAGGAAGCATTAAATGTGATGAGAAAAGGAAGTGATGATGAAGAGGCATGATGTCATGGGGGGTTGGAATATGTAAAGGTTCCACAGATAGCATTTTTACAGGAGTGGGTTTTCCATTGTTTTATGACAATTTCACATTCATTTTCTGAACAGCTTAATCCTAATTAGGGTCTCAGGGAGGTTGACACCCCTCTCAGCTGACTCTGGGCAGAGTACAATTTCCCATTCATTCCTGTTGTTTTTTTTTTTTTTTGTTTTATAGTTATTTTTTCTTGAGTTATGCTGATATGGGGCAGTGGTGGCCTAGTGGTATAGGGAACTGGATCCCAGTCTCCACAAGGTTGTCACTATCCCCCCAGTGCAGCTAACTGGGTTATCAAAGGCTGGCCATGTCTCTCACTGTCTATGGTGTGAGGCTGTAAAAGAACCATTGCTGACTTTTGACAAGAGTAGCTGCAAAGCTGTCAGCCTGTTTCTGCCCTCCGATGGCCTGGCGAGCTGTTCAGGATGTACCCTGCCCTCGCCCGGAGTCGGCTGGAATGGGTGCCGGCCTCCCCGCAACCCTAATTAGGATTAAGCAGTTACAGGAAATGAACTGATGATGATGAGCTGATATGTTAACTTGAACTGCTACCAAAAGACATTGCACACTATTCCTGGTCGAGCCAATGTGTAATGTGTTGGGGGTGTGGGATGGGGTGTTATTTTTTGCTGGTGCTGTTGGCTAATATGTACACGGGGATAGTAATATGTGTTTTATAAGATCACAGTGATGTACGGTCACAATAAAATCTCTGTCACAGTATCCTGTCGGTGTGACCAGTTGGCCTTCTGAACAATCGCCATATGATACAGGTGTGTTTTGCCAAAGTGTAAACACATGTTGAGTGTGAGAATTGGTCTTTTGTTATTGAAGAAGTTCAATGCTGCCTGTTTTTTTCAAACAAATTGCCTTTTTTTTCGGGAAATATTTGGAGTGGACTGTTTTAGGTGAACATTGAGGGTGTCTCTGTGGAGTTTACATGTGCTTTTGTGCCTGCATGGGTTGCCTCCGTCTTCTCCCATAGTGAGTCTTTGAAGTTCGGCAGATTAGGTCAACTGGCAACTCTGAACTGTTCTGAGGGGATGTTTGTCCCCGAGAACCCATTCTGCATGGGGTTAAAATTCCCTAAGGCAAAAACACATTCAACTGAAACCACAAAAATGGCCCAATGCATCATGATTGTGGAATGGGAAGAGTGAGAGTGATCCCTTCAGTTAAATATTGAAAGCGGGCTCAGATGAATGTTGAGAATATATATATATATATACTAAACCCCCCATACTTTAGTGTCCTCTGACAGTCCAAAGACATGCCAGTTAAATGGCTAAAATGCTACTGTAAATAGTTCATAGAGGTGAATGTGAACATGAATGTTTTTGTTGGTGCTGGCTCTAGGAAAGACCGTTGACTTCTCAATGTCAGCAGGGCTCGTCTCCACAACAAGGATGAACGAGTAATATGGATGGATGAATTCTTGTTTGGCGAACTGAACTGAATTGAACAGATTCTTGCGAACCGACTGTTTTAGGTGAATATTGACAGTTGCCTCACAGTTACAGGGTTCCTGGGTTTTCTGGTTCTCTGGTTTTCTGTATCCAGATTAGCAGATAAATTTATCAAAGTAAATTATAAAAATGTGTAGAAGTCCACGTATTTGCTTGTGGGCTGTGCTCTGCAGTGGTCCTATCTGGTGTATTCCTGCTCAGCCAAGAGAGTACTAGACAGACTTTGGGTTTAGTGAGACACTGACCAAAGTACAACGTTGCTGAACATGAGTATGATCCTTTCTGATAAATATTAAGAGTTGACTTCTATTTTGGGCCTATGCAGCCATGAGGCGGGGGGGGGGGCACGAACCAGTGTCTCTCCCCCTTATGCCGGTCCCAAGCCCGGATAAATGCAGAGGGTTGCGACAGGAAGGGCATCCGGCGTAAAACTTCTGCCACATTTAAAAAAATGCAAATGATCAAAACAAAATTCATACCGGATCGGTCGAGGCCCGGGTTAACAACGACCGCCATCAGTGCTGTCAACCAACAGGGTGCTGATGGAAATTGGACTACTGTTGGTCGAAGACGTCGAAGAAGGAGAGGCGGGAGGCGTGTCCGTAGGCAGAGAGAGAAGAGGAAATGTGTGAGCCTAGGACTGAGAGTAGGGACTTTGAATGTTGGAACTATGCAAGGAAAAGATAGGGAGCTGGCTGACATGATGCAGAGGAGGAAGGTGGACATACTGTGTGTTCAGGAGACAAGGTGGAAAGGTAGAAAGGCTCAGCTTAGGAGCAGGGTTTAAACTGTTTTATCATGGTGTGGATGGGAAGAGAAATGGAGTAGGAGTCATCTTGAAGGAGGGGTTTGTCAGGAATGTTCTAGACGTGAAAAGAGTGTCAGACAGAGTGATGAGTCTCAAGTTAGAAATTGAAGGCGTGATGGTCAATGTTGTTAGTGCTTATGCCCCACAGGCAGGATGTAAGCTAGAAGAGAAGCAGAGATTCTGGAGTGATTTAGATGAAGTGATGCAGAATACCCCCAGAGGTGAAAGAGTGGTCATTGGAGCAGACTTCAATGGACATGTTGGTGCAGGCAACAGAGGGGACGAGGAAGTGATGGGCAGGTTTGGTATCCAGGACAGGAACACAGAAGGACAGATGTTGATCGATTTTGCAAAAAGGATGGAAATGGCTGTGGTGAATACTTTCTTCAAGAAGAAACAGAAGCATAGGGTGACTTATGAAAGCGGAGGTAAGAGCACACAGGTAGACTACATCTTGTGCAGGCGATGTAATTTGAAGGAAGTCAGTGACTGCAAAGTAGTAGTTGGTGAGAGTGTTGCCAAACAGCATAGGATGGTGGTGTGCAGGATGACACTGATGGTGAGAAAAGTGAAGAAGGCAAAGGCAGAGCAGAAGACAAAGTGGTGGAAGCTGAAAAAGGAAGAGTGTCGTGTTGTCTTCAAGGAGGAGTTGAAACAGGCTTTGGGTAGTCAGGAAGTGCTTCCAGAGGACTGGACAACCACAGCCAATGTGATCAGGGAGACCGGTAGGAGAGTACTTGGTGTGTCCTCTGGAAGGAAAGTAGATAAGGAAACTTGGTGGTGGAATGAGGAAGTGCAGGAGTGTGTACAAAAGAAGAGGTTAGCCAAGAAGAAGTGGGACATTGACAGGACCGAAGAGAGTAAACAGGAGTACAGGGAGACACAGCGTAAGGCGAAGGTAGCAGTGTCAAAGGCCAAACAGAGGGCGTATGATGACTTGTATGATAGGTTGAACAGTAAGGAGGGAGAAAATGATCTATACAGGTTAGCACAGCAGAGAAATAGAGATGGGAAAGACATGCAGCAAGTTAGAGTGATAAAGGACAGAGAGGGAAATGTATTGACTGATGACAGAAGTGTGCTGGGAAGATGGAAAGAGTACTTTGAAGAGCTGATGAATGAAGAAAATGAGAGAGAAAAAAGAGTAGAAGGGGTGACCGTTGAGGAGCAGGAAGTAGCAAAGATTAGTAAGGGAGAAGTGAGGAGGGCATTGAAGAGGATGAAGAGTGGAAAGGCAGTTGGCCCTGATGACATACCAGTTGAGGTATGGAAGTGTCTAGGGGATGTAGCAGTAGATTTTCTGACAAGAATATTCAACAAGGTCTTAGAAAGTGAACAGATGCCAGAGGAATGGAGGAGAAGTGTGCTTGTGCCCATTTTTAAGAACAAGGGAGATGTACAGAGTTGTGGCAACTACAGAGGGATAAAGTTGATGAGCCATACAATGAAGCTATGGGAAAGAATAGTGGAAGCAAGACTAAGGGCAGAGGTCAGCATTTGTGAACAACAGTTTGGTTTCATGCCCAGAAAGAGCACCACAGATGCAGTGTTTGCTTTGAGGATGTTAATAGAGAAGTACAGAGAAGGTCAGAGGGAGCTGCATTGTGCCTTTGTGGATCTGGAGAAAGCCTATGACAGGGTGCCGAGAGAAGAACTGTGGTATTGTATGAGGAAGTCTGGAGTGACAGAGAAGTATGTTAGAGTGGTACAGGACATGTATGAGAGACGTAAGACAGTGGTGAGGTGTGCTGTTGGTGTGACAGAAGAGTTCAAGGTGGAGGTGGGACTGCATCAAGGGTCAGCTCTCAGCCCCTTCTTGTTTGCTATGGTGATGGACAGGCTAACAGACGAGGTTAGACAAGAATCTCCATGGACTATGATGTTTGCAGATGACATCGTGATCTGTAGTGAGAGCAGAGACCAAGTGGAGGAAAATCTAGAGAGGTGGAGGTATGCCCTGGAAAGGAGGGGATTGAAGGTTAGTCTTAGTAAGACAGAATACATGTGTGTGAACGACAAGGACCCAAGAGGAACTTTGAGGTTACAGGGGCAGAGATAAAGAAGGTGGAGGATTTTAAGTACTTAGGCTCAACAATCCAGAGCAATGGAGAGTGGGGAAAAGAGGTGAAGAAGCGCGTGCAGGCAGGATGGAATGGATGGAGAAAAGTGTCCGTGTGATGTGTGATAGGAGAGTATCGGCAAGAATGAAGGGAAAAGTGTACAAGACAGTGGTGAGGCCAGCAATGTTGTATGGTTTAGAGACAGTGGCCCTGGGGAAAAGACAGGAGTCAGAGTTGGAGGTAACAGAGATGAAAATGTTGAGGTTCTCTTTGGGAGTAACTTGAGGATGGATAGGATCAGAAATGAGTACATCAGAGGGACAGCACATGTTAGATGTTTTGGAGACAAAGTCAGAGAGGCTAGATTGAGATGGTTTGGACATGTACAGAGGAGGGATAGTGAGTATATTGGTCGTAGGATGCTGAGGTTGGAACTACCAGGCAAAAGGCCCAGAGGAAGACCAAAGAGAAGATTTATGGATGCGGTGAAGGCGGACATGAAGGTCGTTGGAGTAAGAGTAGAAGATGCAGAGGACAGGGAGAGATGGAGGCAGATCATTTGCTGTGGCGACCCCTGAAGGGAACAGCCGAAAGGAAAAGAAGAGGTCCTGCAGCAAGAACCGTATTCAAAATGGTCATCTGGGGTGGAACTGGAATTCTATAAACCAAAACCTGAACCTAATGCATAATTTGGTTGTGTTAAGAGATCTGCCATGAGAATTATTGCAAATAACTGCGGTGTGTCTGTTGTCATAAGTGAACAAATAGTTTTATTCGTTTTAATGAATGGACAGTGTCAAGAAGTTCATGTGAACATGAATACCACCACGCTGAGCGGACAGGCATTTCAGAATGCACAAAGCATCATATCTTGAGATAGATAGGCTATAACTGCAGACCTCTGCTGCTGTGTATCAAGAATAGTAAGCTGAGGCTTCACTCTGCACTGTCCTGTGCAGCTGGAAAAATGCCATTTGGACTTTTTCTAATTTTCACCTGGCCAGTGTTGATAAGCCTGTGTGTACTGTTGCCTTAAATTTCTGTTCTTGGTTGACTGAAGATGTTTGATGTTCGACGTCAACATTAGGCGAAGCCCCTGACCTGTATCTGTGCTGATGTGCTCTATTTTGCTGCCACATCACTGGCTGATTAAATCTCTGCACGAATATGCAGGGGTACATGTGTTCTTATTAAAGATTCCAGCCGTTCTATGTCACATACAGTACGTCACACTTTAAATCCATTGAAGTGTAACCGAAGGACTCGGCCACAACCATTTTTTTAAGTAATAGCTTTTCTGCTTGCTGCCTGTATCTATAATAATCTCCAGTCTAAACAGACTTTGAAAGATATTCAAGGTAAATATGTGTCTTCTTTTAAAGAGTCCTTGGTATTTTCTGGAACACTGTACCAAAATAAAGATAAAGATGAAAAGATCTTTGTTGTCAACTGTGCATGAATAATTTCAATCGGTTTAACAGCCCTTTGTCTTGCAGCGATTATAAAAAAGTGCACAAAAGACAATGAAGGGACTACACGGAGTTATATATGTGCATATACATACACACGCACACATACATATATATGTACATATATCTTATATACATCTATATACAGATGCTCCCCCACTTATGTACGAGATGTACGCTGGCATAATACGCTGATTCCGCATGACGCTGCGTCCATTGTTTACAAACGACAGACTGAAGACCTCCTTCTTCTCAGTTCACTGCGTGTTACCCTTGTGTTAAGACGTCGTCTCTGTGATCTTTGTGCTTACACTGTTTTGCGGGCTTTTGTAACCCTAAGCAAATATGGTTGGTCAGAAGCGTAAGCCTACTAGCATGGGTGCAAGTTTTCCGGCATATGCCGGAATTTCCAGTTTTCCCAAGACTGAATTAACGATCTGCTCGGATCGGCGCAATCTACCATGCATACTCAGTTAAGCAAAGAGAGTTGTAAAATGAATGAAAATCCGAATCCAGAAAAGAAAGAGAACTCTCCGCTCTGCTGGTGATTCACATCAGTGGAGGCTGAGTTCTAAACAAGTATTCAACTGCGCCCTTGCTCACTTGAAAGACCGGAAGTCAGTATAACCCGTGCTTTATCTCAAGCACAAGCAAGTGAACTACTTTTGGTGGAGCGCCTCACATATTGTAAGCGTTGATTGGCTGTTTTAAGCTTAATGTAAAGTGACTTGGCTCAGCTTCATGTAAAGTAACTCGGCTCTAGGCATGTCATTGACAATCGGAATATCGCCGATATAATTATGTCGATCTATAATCAATACCTATAAAAGGGATATCGATACTTCTAATGTTATAGCTTCCTGTGTTCATGACAGCGTCTGTAGTAAATGCCATTTTCAATGACACTCCTAGTAAATGGTACGTCCCGCCTCCCTGTATAATAAATAGTACGTCCCTGCTTCTAGTGTGCCGTCAGAGCGTGTGTTCTCAACAGCACGGAGAATTTTGAACAAGAAGAAACACTTATCACCGGATAATGCAGATATGTGCATCTTTTTGCATCATAATTATGAATTGTAAAAATGCATATCTCTTAAACTTTTCAATTGACAAGTGTTTGTAGAACAGAAAAAACTTACTTGAAATTAACTAGTAAACAAGTGTTTATAGATTACAATACAAAAAGGTGTTAATTAAAATCTTGTCGGTGGAAAACTATTTCCTGCCTTTTATTTCAGATTTGGCTTTATTAATTGGTCACTTTATTATCAAACATTCTATGCATTATACAAACTACTGTAATATACAGACGCTCCCCGACTTACATTCATCCGTTTTACGTTTTTTCGATTTTCCGTTGTTTACGTTGTTTTTACTTGATTAAAATTTTTCTATTTGAAATTATTTTGCTTGAATTTTATTTATTTGAAATTAATATTGATATATTTGATATATTTGATATTATTTTGCAATGTTATGTTTATAATAATTGATTTAGGGGTGTTTTATGAGATACGGTAATGAGGGGCAGTGGTGGTATAGGGTGCTGGATTGCTGATCCTAAGGTTGGGGGTTCGAGTCCCCACAAGGTTGTCACTGTCCACCCCAGTGCCGCTAACTGGGTTATTAAAGGCAGGCCATGTCTCTAAATGTCTATGGTGAGAGGCATGTAAAAGAACCATTGCTGACTTTCGTAAAGACTGGCTGCAAAGCCGTCAGCGTGTTTCTGTCCCTTGCTAAAAGGGTTGTGTCAAGAAGGGCATTCGACGTAAAAACCTATGCCAAATCAAATGTGCGAATCGTTCCCAGAAAAAGGGAAAAAACGAAAGGAAATCTCATCTCATGAGATACGGTAATGGCATTTATGGATGTATAGTACAGTATGAACGTCATATGTCACTGGAGCGTACAGTAACAACTTACGTTTTTTTCCCCCCCTTACGTTTGGCCAGTTTGGGAGCATCTGTATCTATTTACACACATACACAGATTTACAATTTATTAACTAGTGAAAACAACAAGTTCTTATATCAGCGAAATTAGTAATAAAAATTGTTTTTCGAATCAGAATCAAGGACAGTGGTCACCTAGTGGTGAAGGTGCTGGATCACTGATCTTAAGGTCGGGGGTTCAAGCCCCACTTGCCACAGGTTTTCTCTGCTGTACCCCAGTGCATCTAAATGGGTTATCAAAGGCCGGCCATGACTCTCACTGTCTATGGTGTGAGGCATGAAAAAGAACCATTGCTGACTTTTGACAAGAGTAGCTGCAAAGCTGTCAGCATGTTTCTGCCCTGTGATGGCCTGGTGAGTCGTCCAGGGTGTACTCTGCCCTTGGCCAGAGTCAGCTGGGATGGGCGCCAGCCTCCCCGTGACCTTAATTAGGATTAAGCGGTTACAGAAAATGAACTCAATCATCATCGCCCAGATACGGTCAAGGTTGTTACTTACACTGGTGTCCTCATGTACAGTTGTATACATTCATAGAATTCATTCATTGTGTATATAACATCCTGGGTGGTACGAGAAACACTCTGCCCCGAAATGTCTCCTTCATTTTGACAGCTTTTTAAAATTGTTTAAGAACAAGTTGTTTGTGGAGCTTAAAACAAAAATGTGAAAAAAAATGACTGGCGCAGCATCAATAATTCCTTGGACTAATCTAAAATAATTTGTGCCACTGTCGTGCCAATTTAGCCTAATGGGAATACTGTGTGTGACGGTGGTGGTGTTACACGTTTAACAGCTTGTGAGGGGAAAAGTTGTTCTTGAGTCTGTTTGTTTTTAGTCTCCTGTACCTTTTTCCAGAGGGGAGAGGGGAGAAAAGGGGTTGTCTAGGTTGTATAACAGGAATTGAAACTCATTTAATAATTTAAAATGAGCAATAGACCAGAAGATTTGCTGTGGCTCAGTAAAATTTACTACTCTATGAATTACAGCTGAATCACACTCACTCTGAAATAGTGCAAATGAGATTGAGAGAGAGAGATACTCACTCTGAAATAGTGCAAATCCACAGCTTTAATAGAATCAGTTGTGTTCATGACCTGATATTCAAAAAAACACAAGTTGCAGCTTTGCACTACAGTAACAGAATTCCAGTGATCCCTCGCTGCTTCGTGCTTCAGTTTCTGCGGCTTCAGTGCATTGCGGGTTTTTCAAAAAGATTCACCGCAAAATAAAAAAATATGGAAAATAGGGAAAAAGTTGAAGACAATGCCGCAAAACAAGGACAATTATGCAAACCCCCCCCCAAATAAACAAAAACAAAACAAAATAAAAACAACCCAAGAAAACTACTTACATTTTTGTGAGATGCGCATCTGTGTGTTCACGTGCGTCTGTGAGTGTATTTATATTTTATTTACATCTTATGTATATTATTTTTGAATGTGTAATTGTTATTATAAGCATTTATAGCATAGAATATGTATTTATTGATATTATATATACACATTCATGTACGTATACGTCAGTCAGGGGGCGTCGATCCTACTTTGCGGAAATGGGCGGTCACGGGGGTCTCGGTCCCCATGAACTAGAAAAGTGAGGGATCCCTGTAACTCATTTTATCCATAACAATTATTGCGGAAAACACACAGGGGAACAAGGGTTAGGGTTAGGTTACTCAATCTGTGGTTTTTAAAGTAGATTCACTATGGGTAAGCTAAGCATCATCTTTTAGCTCAGGGTCTGAACTACTTAAAATTCGAACAATTTTTAGTCTGATCCTTGTTGTAAGAAACAGCGACTACCTAGCTGATGGCAGTATTGCTAAAGCAGGCGACAAGAAGGAAATTTTAATGCTTTGATGCCTTACCATTAGAGCTAGTAGAAAGCGAAGCTTGATATAAAAGAACACTCGGATTTTTCATTTTCTGCCATCTGATCGCTTCCAATGTTCACAACAGAATCCAGAGAGAGTGGTTTTACCGCAGGCTGACTTTTCACAACAGGAACAGTAATGAGTTTTTCCTTAACAATAAAGTTCACTTTTTATCCATTATAACACCATTAAATTAAAATGAAAAACTAGAATGATTAGAACATCTGTTTACTGTTTTGATGAAACATGTAGTGGGGTTAACATTGATCTCAGCAACACTAATCAACTTATGACATCACACCATTTTACTTTTTATTTACCATTACGATACAATATAAGAGCACGTTTTTTTTTTTTTAATTTATAAACTGTTGTATTTGATTTAAGCTTATGGGATTGAAAAAAAAAATCAGGTGCACGGCTAAAAAATAAAAAATTATGTATTTCTGATCTTTGGAAGTTCAGTAGTAAATGCTTCCCGTTGTGAACTCTGCACGCACAACAGTCCACATGTCACAAAAAGAAACTAAAGCCATTTCCCCAAAGCTCTTACTGACACCGCTTCAAAAATAGTTTACCAAAAGAACAAAATAAAAACAGAACTCCGTTCGCTATCATTTTCATATTACTTAATTGCAGTGGCAGAACATGCCTCATTGGGCATCTGTGCGTTTTCTACATTATTTGCCGAGTGGCCCCGAGATGGAATGTCAAGGGGACTGTTTAGCGACATCCACAAAGTCTGATTTCTGAAAATGCTACACAAAAATAGATTTAAAGCAAACTAAAAGTCTTCATTCATCCATTTTGTGAACTGCTTAATCTTAATTAGGGTTGTGGGGGTTTTGGGTGCAACTCGGCTGAATCTAGGCAGAGGTTGGGTACCCCTGGACCTCTCAGCAGGCCATTGTAGGCAAATTAATGTACATCACTTAATATAATTTTATAATATAACTTATTTTTTCTTGTTTCTGATTATTCTTCATTTACTTTGGATAAGATCTATAATTACTGCACTATTGTCACACTCCAATGTTCCTCCTCATAAATATCATTTAAGATTGATAGGCACAGCAGACACCCCCCCCTTGTCCACCATCTTGAACAGTTTGTTAGTACACTTTACAGAAAAGCACTGCACCTGAGTTGTCAAATATCATTTAATTTTCTCAATATTTATGCTGTTATAAGCCATATCTGAGAGGGTGTAGCAGTGCTGAAGACAGGGACACAAAATTCCACCATCAGTAGTGTTGTCAGTAAAGTGTAGCCTATCTGGCTTATTTGTTATCTGTTTCTCTCCCCATCCTCCCAGAGAAAGCTACAGAGAAAATGGCCACCCATTCTCAGGACAAGAGTTCTGTTCCTCAAAACAACTTGATCAATTTGAATTTTGTGGGGAAAAGTTTAAATTATGTAAAATCAAAAGTACATCCTTTCCATCAAATGGGTTAATTTCATATTTTACTCAGTATTTTTGTGGAGAATGAGTCAGGAACAGTGTTAGCACGGAATGTCTTGCGTCGCTTCTTTCTGATTCACACTGGTGACTATGTTTTCTTAAATACCTAAGAATATTTTGAGTTACAATGGTACCTTACCTTACGAAATTAATCCGTTTCAGAAGTGGTTTCGTAACCTGGATTTTTCGTAAGTTGAATTGCACTTTACATGTAAAATGCGTGATTTGTTCCAAGGCCCCCAATACTACCCCCTGAACCCTTTAAAATTATAAAAGTATACCTTTTAAGGCCTCCTTCTGCTTCAATATTGTACCGATGGTAGACAGGTTTGGCCATATTCCTTTGCGATATCACTCAACCGCACGCCACGAGCCCACTTCTTCTTTTCACTCGCACTGGGAATCACACACACACATACACACACACACACACACACACACACGCGTAATTGGACCAATTGACCTACTGTGCATGGTTTGGAATTGTGGGAGGAAACTGGAGTACCTAGAGGAAACCCACGTAAGCACAGGGAGAACATGCAAACTCCACACAGAACAGCCTGAACTGGGACTCTAACCCAGGACCTTCTTGCTGTGCGGCGGACGTGCTTACCACTACACCACCGTGCCACCCTCACCTCATTCAATAATTGCTTATTATTTTGAAATACCAAACCAATCAGATTTCCCTATTACTGTGGCGTGTATATAATAAAGTTAACTTTTCGATTTTTTTAAAAAACATACTGTACCTAAACAAGAGCATCACAAAGACCACGAAGCTCTAAATACAAGTTGGGGACAAAGTTCTAAAAGATATTTATTCAGTGTTTGGTTAATAAAATTATCCAAAACGTTCACCACTCCACAGAACACCATTAAATGTGTTAATAAAAAGTAATAAGAATAATAAATTAATAAGCATACCTAAAGTGATTTGTCACTTACTGGGGGTTGTGTGTATAATATGAGTGAAGGCCAAGGTACATGATGTGTGTCATACATTTGATTTTCTGTTCACAGTGTCCACTATATCATGCCCTGTGTGGTTTCACCATCTCGCTTCCTGATATTATACGGGTCACAGAAAGGTCAAGCTCAGGCCATAGCTGAGCAGCTCGCTGATCAGGCTGCCGAGAATGGCTTTGAGGCAGAGATCAGCTGCCTGAGCAAAGGCGACAAGGTAGCATGTGCTGCAAGATTCAATATATTGTACAACTTCTTTTAAATAATTTTGGGACCAATTCCTGTGTAGAAGGTGTGTCCTCTGGGCCTGTCAGTCACAATGTGACTGCCACAGGAAACCAGTGTTGTAATCCTGTTACTTTATCAAAATAAATCCGTGTTAGACATGCTATTTTGTGATGTAGTATCATATCATAAGCAGTAATTAAATAATAATAACCTAATAATATGCAATAAATACATAATATAGTAAAAAATATGAAACATCTGCCACCAGGAAACTGACAGCAGTGTCAGACCACAGTGTAAACGAATGCAGCTATAATTACATTACTGTTTTTCATATTGTCTTTGCAGTACAATTTGGAGAAAGAACGCAGCCCTGTGGTCTTTGTTGTTTCCACGACAGGAGACGGTGAACCTCCAGACACAGCACTGAAGTTCGTGAGAACGATCAAGAAGAAATCGCTGCCCCGTGATCACTTCTCTCATCTGCACTATGCACTCTTAGGTAGTCTGGGTGTTGTTGGGTTGATGATAAAGAACACTTTTTTTGGTCCTCAGTGAGTAAATAATCTTTTGTGTTCTTCAGCTTTGGGAGACACCAATTATACCAATTTCTGCAACTGCGGAAAAACCATTGACAGTTGTCTACAAGCACTTGGTGCAAATCATTTCTATGCAACAGGGCTTGCTGATGATGGCACAGGGTAAGCATTAGAGTTATTACATTACTTATTAACTTAATTTTATACAGTTTCAGGCTGAGTGAGCATCAATGGCAGGGTTCAGTTATGTGTTGTATAACATAAGATGAGTATAGTCCTTTTCTTTGATTAGAAACATTATGACAAAGAAAGACGCACAGCACAGTTTATTAATCTCAGTCGACTTCATTTCAAAACTGTGAGGTGTTGTTCCTCTTCAGGCTGGAAGTAGTGGTGGACCCGTGGATCAATGGTCTTTGGGACGCTCTAAAGAAGATATCAACCAAAATGTCTTCCTCTGCTGTCATTAGAGACATTTCTCTGAGCGACTCCCATCAATCAGAGGCCGTACAGGAGACACTCGAGTCATCCACACAGAGCCTTCAGCAGCTGGATATTCGTGACACAGATGCAGGAAAAATCAAACCGGAATCTGAATCTGCAAGTCTGGGTGCAGAAACCCCTTTGGAGACATCTTTAATTCGAACCATGGGTCCGCTTTCCCAGTCTTCACTCAATCTCCCTGCACTTCCACCTTCTTACCTAGAGGTGTGTTTGGCGGATATGCCTACTGGAGAGGTGAGCTATTTCTGATCACATCTATGTTAGAAAAACATAGACAGGTGTGTGTTTTAGCCCTGTAGTAGACTAGCGAGCTGCTCAGGGTATACACTGCCTTCATCCAGAGTTGGCTAGGTTCCAGCCTCCCCATGATCCTACGACGATTAATTAGTTTGGCAAATGAGTGAATGAATGAATGACTGTTGGCACGAACACATGCGTTCATTGACCTTTGGCTTGGCATTAACTGGCATATATAATGTCAGATCCTTGTTATGTATTTGGGCCTCATGTTGGGTTACGTTACCTCAATGATGTGTTTATGCTAATACTACTAACAACATTACTACTGCTATGTCATTAGTCACTAGGCCAATAGTGAAGAATTTCGAATTTAAAAAGGTACCTATTCCGAATTGTCAGACATGCGTGCTCTTTGTAACTTCAAGTTGGATTTGAAGTTCTAATGATCTAATTAGTCCTTGTTGTTAGACCTATTGAAAAGTTCCTGTCTATGTTAATGTAGTGACTATTGTAATATTACTATACTATACTGTAATGATTATTGTAATATTACTTTAGTACTATTTTCATAAGCTTTCAAGTGCCTAAAATAATAACTTGAACAATATACTTATAGCTCATGCAAAAGATAATCATTTACTCGGACCACACACGCATTCATGGACTGCGGACAGACAAACACACACTATTTACCGCGGAATGAAAATCGGCGAGTCATAGTACCCTCCACATTGCTCACTTGAAAGGTAATGAAATGATCGAGTAATTTTAGAGTTTTTTTCAATGCCGTTATATTTTGACCTTATTTGGTGAGAGTCTCTCACTGTCTATGGTGTGAGGCATGTAAAAGAACCATTGCTGACTTTCGACAAGAGTAGGCTGCAAAGCCGTCAGCGTGTTTCCGCCCTGCGATGGCCTGGCGAGCTGTCTAGGGTGTACTCTGCCCTCACCCGGAGTCAGCTGGGATGGGCACCAGCCGTCCTGCGGCCCTAATTAGAATTAAGCGGTTACAGAAAATGAACTGAACTGATGAGAATACTTAAGGAACTCACTAATTAATAGCCTGATACACAATGAGAGAACACCTGGCACATATTTTATGTTTCTGATAAAATGAGTTTCCCCTGTAGGAGGACATTCACCATGTTGCACAAAACCTTCATGAAGTGCCAATTTCAAGAGCCCTCTGTTTAACTCGGGATGATGCGGTGAAACCCATTATCTTGCTTGAGCTGAATATTAAGGTTTGTTTTCTTCTACTTCCATCAGTACTTCTGATTATATCTCTGAATTTCTAGCGATACACTAAAATGAGCTTAGTGTATTACTTTGAAAAAAAAAGTTATCTCCATGAATTCAGTCAACACAACAGCTGACAGTTGAAAGTGATGTACAGTTAATGAGATGCCAAGAATGTTCATTTGGCTAAAGTGATGACTGGTGCATTTAAACATGCAGATATTTTTGTAACTGAAATTGATGACACTTATGATTATGATTCAAAAAGTGAAGCAGTTATTATAATGCAGTGTCCTTCCTTATGCAAATAAACAAGCTATGATTTCTCATCACTGCAGGACAAGAATATTTCTTACCAGCCAGGTGATGCATTTGACATCCTTTGTCCGAACAGAGCTACCGAAGTGGATGATTTGCTTCGTCGATTGGGATTGCATGACAAAAAGAATCATTCTGTTTATGCGCAGCTGCTCCAAAACACCAAAAAGAAGGGTACTGAAACTTTAAAAGCATAGCTAGGGTAACAATGGAGTTAGTATTATATAAAGTGCTGTGAAAAAGTCAAAGAAATGTGTAAAGATGATAATAAAATTCAGCATTTCTTTTTAAAAGACAACACTACAAATGCGCATTCAATAGTAATAAACCAATTAACATTTTGCAGAAAATTATTTTGTTGCTTACTTTAAATAATAATATTGTAAAAGGAAATGAGCTTAATTAAATGAATGAATCTGTTTTACTGTACAGAGAACCAGTTTTTTTGGAGAGTTTGAATCCCACACTTAGTTTTTAGTTTCTTGTAGTGAAACCATCAGTACAGCAATCCCTCACTTTCCGTGGTTAATTGGGACCGAGATCCCCCTGCGGCCACCGAATTCTGCGAAGTGGGCTCAACCCCCCGCCAGACTGACGTATACGTATATGTGTATATAATATCAATTAATACATATTCAATGCTATAAATGCTTATAATAATGCATAAGATGTAAATAAAATATAAACACGCACACATACAGATGCTCGGAGATGTGCGTGCACGCACTCAGATGCACACCTCACATAAAAATATAAGTAGTTTTGATAGGGGGTTTTGGGTTGTTTTTTGGTTTGTGTTTGTTTAGGGTTTTTTATTTTGCATAATTGGCCTTGTTTTGCAGCATTTTCCTTAATTTTTTCCCCCTATTCTTCCTAAATTTCCTTATTTTTTAATTCGATGAATATTTAAAAAAAAAAACATGATGCACTGAAGCTGCATGAATTGAAGCGCAAAGTAGTGCGGGATCCCTGTATTTTAGAAGTAATATTTTGTCTTTTTCCACTGACTTTTTTTTATTTTGGCAAAGTAATGTTCACTCCAAGATATTTTTTTTTTCACTGACTGAGTGATGAACAGTGCATTGAATTAATAAATCATTTGAATGGTGCTGTATGTATTACATTGTGCAAGAAGTGATTTTTTTGGGGGTTTATTCTCTTAAACTGGTACTATAAAGTGCGACAGTTGGGTAAAAAAATTCAGTCTCCAAATTTCATTTTTTTCAAATTTTTAGTGCCGCTTATTCCCCTCTTTTTTTTGATGATTTCATGAACCATTGCTACAAATACAGTGAGAACTTCATGCACAGAACTGCACTTTATTAGGCGCAAACATGAATAAAGGTGTATGTAGTATGGAGTTCATATTTAAATTAATTTATGTACAAGACAAGTTAAGGACAAGAAATTCAGACTATTTTTTTGGTGAATAAATTAATTACTGCTTGACTACGTGTGATAAATACACTTCAGGAGGAACTCAATTGTTCAGTGAAGAATGTAACATGGAATCTTAAACATGCCTGAATATTATTTACCAAAAATTAATGTGTGATTCTCGAACCACAGAGTAAGAAAAACCTACTTTGGATATCAATTTGAATGCAAGATATTTATTGCAAGCCCTGGTGTTTGCACTTTGAGCTGGTACAGTTATCACAATTTTCATCCATCCATTGCAAACAATTTACCAGAAAATTTCAATATTTTTGCTTTTGCTGGATGTATCTGAATAATTTTGTCTCACATGCTGTACATGTCCAAGTGCTGTTTTTGGCATTAAGTAATCTTTTAATTCTTTATATTTTTTAGTAGAATATTAGGTGCAATATGTGAATTCTTAAATTGGAACCAGTTTCCGAGAATAACCCATTGAAGAGAATAGGTTTTTGTATCAAACAGTTTATTCCTGTTCGTCACAGGTGCACGAGTTCCTCCTTCCATCCCAGAAAAGTGTACTGTACAGTATCTCCTGACCTGGTGTCTGGAGATTAGGAGTGTACCCAAAAAGGTAATTTTACAGAAGGATTACATAAGGAAATGTTTTAGAATGCTTCACTGACACTTTCCATCATACTTGATTGAGCAAAATAATACACTATAAGCAGTGATTCATTCAGTGAATCACAAAACAGCTCTGATGACTCAGTTCTGTAGAATTGATTCAAGACAAACTATGAGTCGCTGTAGTTCAGTTATAACAGTTTGTTTAATAAAAATGGTTGGACTTGAGGAATGGAAGGCCACACCTCCTTCACTCAATAAAGAGGTAAATTCCTGCCAGTTTATATGATTTAGAGTCATTGCACTATGGGAAAATATATTTCAATACCATGCTAACAATGTAATATTAATTTTGCCAAGTTTAGAATTTGGGAAGCATGGTGATGCAGTACTTAACACGGCCACCACAAAGCAAGAAGCTCCTGGATTCATGTCTTGGGCTTGGCAAGGGTGTTTCTGTGTGGAGTTTGCATGTCCTCTCTGTGTTTGCGTAGGTTTCTTTTGGGTGCTCTGGTTTTTCCAACAGTCTAAAGACATGCACAGTCATAGCTAAGTGGCTCCTCCAAATTGTCTGAAGTTGTGAGTGTAAATTAATTGTAGATTAAGTAGTTTGGCAAGTGAGTGATGAGATGGGAAGGGTGTGTGGCCTCCAACTCCATCAGATTGTTACAGAGTACATAGCCATGCCCCCTTCACAATACAGTGGTACCTCACTTTACGAAATTAATCTGTTCCTGCGCCTTTTTCGTAACCTGCATTTTTCGTAAATTGAACTGCATTTTACATGTAAAACACTTGATTCGTTCCAAGGCTCCCAATACTACCCCCTAAACCCTTTAAAAATTATAAAAGCATACCTTTTAAGACCTCCTTTTGCTTCAATATCGTACCAATGGTAGACGGGTTTGGCCATATTCCTTTGTGATATTACTCGAGCCCGTTTCTTCTTCTCACTCGCACCGGAAATCACACGTGTGCACGTGTGTGTTGACCATGTCTTCTTAGCAGATTATAATCTTACAAATGTTTATGGAAGTTTGAAAGCCTGAGTCAAGAAATAAAGCATGAAACAACAGTAACTCTGTCCTTTGCATGAAAAACATCATGGTAGATTCAGCTCCATAATAGCCAATAGGAGGGAGCTGCGTCATCCCTCCTAGCCAATGGGAGGCCAGCGGGGCGGGATGTTGGGAGATAGGCAATGTAACTCTGTCCTTTGCATAAAAAACATCATGGTAGATTCAGCTCCATAATAGCCAATAGGAGGGAGCTGCGTCATCCCTCCTAGCTAATGGGAGGCCAGTGGGGCGGGATGTTTGAACGTCATTGATGGGAGAGCAGCTCGTGCATTGTTTGAATGTTTGAATGGCACGTTTGAATTTTTAAGATGCCGCTTTCGTAACGTGAACTGGTTTCTTATCCAGAGACAAAAATTTTAATAAAATGCGTTTCGTAACCTGCATTTTTTGTTTGGTGAGACTTTCGTAAAGTGAGGTACCACTGTATATGGTATAGTAAAATAAAAATGGTATAAAAAATAAAAAGTAACTTCAAAACACCAGCCGTATAATGAAATTCAGATGATTTAAGAACAAGTTCACTACAATAATAATAAGTTATTAGTTACTGTTGCATTGTTTTAAACATTTTTTTGAAAATGTTTCATTTATTTTGACATTTATTTTTAAACGTCAACACTGAGAAATCCGATGCCATGCCCACCCACAAATGCCATTCCTCCCTCAGTGGAACTGATTATCTGCTTCTGTAGTAATACAGTGTACAGTATAAATTGTATGGACACTAAAAAGAAATTGATACTTAGTTAGCATACTTGATTGAAGGATTTTGACTGATAGCATGTGGATTGATATGGCTGTGTGTGTGTTTTCCAGGCCTTTTTGCGATCTTTGGTGGAGTGCACGCAGGAAAATCATGAGAAGAGACGACTGCAGGAGTTGTGTAGTCGTGAGGGAGCTGCAGAATATGACAGATTCGTGAGAAACCCTGGCGTGTGTATACTGGATCTATTGCATAATTTTCCATCCTGCACACCTTCTCTCAGCCTTCTTATTGGTCAGTTAATCTATCATCACTGATTATGTAAAAGTGACTTTGTATAAATTGTCTGCTCTTTAAAGTGAAATGAAAGGAAAGCATTCCAAACATTCCTGTTACACATGAACATATGGATATTTTCATTATGTAGTCATTTTTACTTATATTTTCAAAGTTGCAATCTGCAAAAGTCCACTTGATGGGATGCATTGGCCAATTTGAAACGACTCACAAGAATAGGACGTGAATCTGTCAGTTCATATAAAGATAAGGATAAAGAGATCTTTATTGTCAGCTGTTGTGTGAACAATGAAAATGAGCTTAGCAACAATTTATTTATATACAGGCGGTCCTCACTTAATGACGGACTCGGTTAACAACGATTCGAAGTTATGACGGCCTGTTAAAAATTTGTCAAATTATCAAAAGTATACTTTTACTGTTAACGAGTCACAGCAGAGACCAAGTAGCTGAGTTGTGAGCGTGTGTGTATGTTCGCGCATAGCCAGTTTCGGCTGCATCTCCCATCCCGCCTCCCTACTCACACACACACACACACACACACACACACACACACACACACTACTCAGTTGGAAGTCTACCACGCTGCTAGGTAAGAGAGTTCAAGCGATTGCTAGTAGTTATGGCTTTTCACATTCCACACTATACGTATGCAATACAGTAGCCTACTGTACAAATACAAACCAAGCAAAATGTCTACTAAAGCGGTTTGTTTAATGACGGAATCACTTAACGATGGGGTCCACGGAACCCCTTCGATAAGTGAGGACTAGCCTTATAGGTGTACAAAAGACAACTAAGGAATTGCGCTAAGCTATATATGTGCATATACCTAAATAGACACATACACACACTACAACTTACATTGTAGTATTTGTACCATTAAGTTGTACTAATTTATTTCCAACACTCGGTCCTCTTCATTTTGTAGCTTGTCTCTTGACTGCATTGCTTCCAGTATCTGTATGTTTGTTAGTTTTTTGTCTGATCAGATTTTGGCCTCAATGTCAATCTAATTTGCCCAGGGCCTTCAGAATCAGCAGTGCTGTCCGATGTCTCTTAAAATATATTAGCAATATGGCTGGTTTTTTTAAATTTTTTGATCAAATCGGATTTCGGATTCACCTCACGGTGCCAGCTACAAAAACGTCAGCATTTTTCAGTCATCTGATTGGTTGGTGAGAGCAAAATTAGCTGAACAGTTTGTAGTGATCTGCACATGATATATTTATGTTAGGAGTTCATTGGCTGACGGACTTAATTCTTAAAATCCATTTTCAAATGTGGACTTTTCCAAGACAAGCTAGTCATTGTAAAGACAGGTCAAGGAAGTAGAAGTAAGGTTTACCCTTTTTTATTTTTGGCTCAGTGCCAATTTACCTGCAGCATCCACCAGTAAACACCGGTGAAAGTTATGTAATGCTCTGAGTTACTACCAGAAATGCCTCTTTCTCTGCAATGCCACACCTTGTTATATTGTAGTTTTGTATATTATTGATTTATATAATTGCAACGTGACGATGGTGGATTAAGTCCCACTGAAGGCCCAGGTAGCAAATGCATTTCCTGCCACTGCTACATGTACACATATAGACACATAAATATAGATATGTATGCATACACACATACATCTTCTTCTTTTCCTTTCGGCTGTTCCCTTCAGGGGTCGCCACAGCGAACCATCTGCCTCCATCTCACCCTGTCCTCTACATCTTCTTCTCTTATGCCAACTACCTTCATGTCCTCCTTCACCACATCCATGAATCGTCTCTTTGGTCTTCCTCTAGGCCTTCTGCCTGGTAGTTCCAACCTCAGCATCCTACTACCAATATATTCACTATCCCTCCTCTGTACATGTCCAAACCATCTCAATCTAGCCTCTCTGACTTTGTCTCCAAAACGTCTTACATGTGCTGTCCCTCTGATGTGCTCATTCCTGATCCTATCTGTCCTCATTACACCCAAAGAGAACCTCAACATTTCCATCTCTGCTACCTCCAGCTCTGCCTCCTGTCTTTTCCCCAGGGCCACTGTTTCTAAACCATACAACATCGCTGGCCTCAACACCATCTTGTACACTTTCGTAATGCATACACATATACATGTATTCATATATGTAGAGATTTGTGCATGGTATACATCGGGTAGGAGGTAGAGCTTTTTAATCATAAAGTGCATGGTTGCTAAAATGTTATTGTTGCACAAGACCTGCTCTGAACATGAGTATTGCACTTAAAGAGTAATGATGCACTGTCCAGGAAGACGGTCTGAATTATGCTTATTCAGTTAGTGTGTGTGTGTGTGTGTGTGTGTGTGTGTGACAGTGGTGCTGTTGGGGTTACACGTTTAACAGCTTGTGGGTAAAAGCTGTTCTTGAGTCTGTTAGATTTTTGTTTTTAGTGTCCTGGACCTTTTTCTGGAGGGAGGAGGGAGAAAAGGGGGTGTCTAGGGTATGTGGGCTCCCTGATAATTTCACTGGCTCTCTTCTGAAGTCTGTGAGTGTAAATGTCACTGAGGGGGTGTAGTTTTGATTAACCGCTCAGGGCCTGTCTTCTGTAGTACAGCTGCTGAACGACACTGTACAGCAGTAGGTCAGGAGCTCTTGATGGTGGAGCTTTAAAAGTTTGTCAGTAGGTGTTATGGTAGGCGGGCTTGTCGGAGCTTTCCTTTCTTTGCTTTCCCTAACTGGTGGGAGATGTTTGTAGTCCAGGTAGTGTCTGGAGAGATGTGGACTCAAAGAAATTTGAAGCAGTCCACAATCTCTTCCTCCTCCCCGTCAATACATAGGCCAGACTATTCAGTTTGTTTAGAGCTCCTGAAGTCCATCATCATGTCCTTCATCTTGGATATGTCGAGGTCCAGGTTATTGCTGTTGCACCATCACTGCAGATGCTGGACCTCCCTCCTGTAGGCTAAATTGTCGTTATCTGTTATCGGACCTTGTTGGTGGACTTGTTGATGAATTTGATGATGGTGTCGATGGTGTGAATAGGGGAACAGTTGTATGTGTGAAGAGGAAGGGGCTGAGAACACACCCCTGTGGTGATCCAGTGTTCAGTATGAGAGTGGAGGATATGTGTTCTCCTATCCTGATGTTCTGAAGTCTATTGCCAAGAAAGTTCAGTTTCTAGGTGCATAGTGAGCTTCCTAGTTTCAGGTATCCCAACTTCAGAACCACTTTATGTGATAGGACTGTATTAAAGACAGAGTTGAAGTCCTCAGATAGGCATTACTGCTGTCCAAGTGTGTGAGAGCTGTGTGGAGGGCTGTTATTGATGACATGTCCTGTTGACCTGTTATCGCTGTATGCAGACTGGAGTGGCTCAAGATCAGCAGTGATGGCAGCCTTAATGTGTAAAGTTTCCCAAAACATTTGGTAATTATGGGGGTTATGGCAACTGGGCGATAGTCATTCAGAAAGCTCACGGTGCTCTTCTTCGGCACTGGGATCATGGTGGCTGTTTTGAGGCAGGTGGGAAGCATATTTTATTTATGTTAATAAAATGTTTAAATGGTTTAATAAATAATTTTCTTTTACTTTTAACACGTATTTCATACAAAATTGGTGTACTTTTATCATTTTTAAAGGGTTTATGGGGTTTATCCAGTCTAAAGACTGGAGCCTTGGAATGAATTAGACATTTAACATGTAAAATGCGACCCCACTGACGAAACTCCCGCGTTACGAAAAAGGCTCTGGAACGGATTAATTTCATAGGTAGGGGACCGACTGTGTGTATGTGTGTGTGTGTGTGTATGTGTGTGTATGTGTGTGTATGTGTGTGTATATATATATCATATATATATATAATATAATATATATCTTGCTCTGGATACTAGCATCTGCGAGAGAGAGAGAGAGAGAGAGAGAGAGAGAGAGAGAGATTTCCTTCCGGCTTTTTCCTTTATCAGGGGTCGCCACAGCGAATGATTCGCACGTTTGATTTGGCATAGGTTTTTACGTCGGATGCCCTTCCTGACACAACCCTTTAGCAAGGGACAGAAACATGCTGATGGCTTTGCAGCCTACTTTATGAAAGTCAGCAATGGTTCTTTTACATGCCTCGCACCATAATGAGACAGTGAGACATGGCTGCCTTTGATAACCCAGTTAGCTGCACTGGGAGGGAGACAGTGACAACCTTGTGGAGAGTGGGACTCAAACCTTAGGATCAGTGATCCAGCGCCCTAGACCACCACTGCCCCTCGGATACCAGCATCTGCAAATGCTGTAAATGTAATGTGGTCATATTCTTTGTGCAGTAATTTATGTATGGGAGTACAACTAATGTGTGGCCCTCCAAATCTGTCTCCTTTGTGAATATTGCGCATTCTATACACCGGATCTTTCAGGCCATAAGGCACACTAGATTATAAGGCACAACACAAACGAACGACACGCAAACTACCTCTGTTCACACACAAGGCGTACTGGACTATAAGGCGCACCAAGCGAAACAAACGTCAGATAAGTTAAACTTGATTCAATTCCCACAATAATTCTCAACATTGTTCAGTTATAACACATGAAATATTAAATAATACACTTCACAATAACTCTCAGCACTGCTCAGCTGTAACAATATAAAGCAATAAACTCACTTTTTCAGTTCATTTCTCTTCCACAAATCCATCAAATTCTTTATCTTCAGTGTCTGAGTTTAACAGTTGCATGAGTTGGACATAAAGCCCGGATCCCTCTATTATTTTTTTATTATTTTATATAGTGTTTTATTATCTATTATTCCTTCGCATGGAGTCAGATCAATATATGGAGATTAGAAGTCTTCCTGGGCCATGACCTTCTCTCAGCCACGCCCCCTTAAAGAGATGGCGCATTAGTACTGTATTGTGTTCACTACAGAAATGAGGTCATTACTCTTAAAGAGCTGTATCAGTTTAACTTTAAATTCAAGAAGGTTAATCCGAGGTCTCAGGAGGACACCTGTAGCAGTTCTTTATCCCGGTATTTGGACATAAAGCCCGAATCCCTCTAACTCAGGGGTGCTCAATCCTGCTCCTGGAGATCTACCTCCCAGAAGACATTCACTCCAACCCTAATCACGCCCACCTAACCATCCAATCATCTCATCAAGACCTGACTGGATCTTACATGTCACATGGGCCACATTAGGGTTGGAGATAAAGTCATCTGGAAGGTAGATCTCCAGGAGCAGGATTGAGCACCCCTGCTCTAACTTATGACCTGGACACCAATATCTAGCGGTTGGAGTTCTTTGGTTAATCCTCCAGAATGACCGTAAACTCTGAATTAGTTTGCTTCACTTGGGTTTTGACAGTATCAGTGAGCTGCAGTGGCCACACGGAAAGCACACCGGATTATAAGGCGCACTGTCAGTTGTTTTGAGGATTAAAGGCTTAAGTGCGCCTTTTGGTTAGAAAAATATGGTAATCAAAACAGGCTGCAGTGGCTAATTTCAGGTTTATCTGCAGGAATCAGAGACAGAGAAGGTGATGTGAGAGGCTGAGATGTTTGGGAGGTGGCTTTATAGACATCTGGAATGTTGGTGTAGACCTGGTCCAGTACCCCCCCCCCCCCAAGTCAGAAAACTTAACTTGTCACATTACATAAAATATTATACTTCTGAATAAAATAAAACTATGCACATAGACACATAATACTGTTTAAATGCATCAAACAAACTTTGGCTCATTTACACGAACATATGGTATGCCATTCATCCATATGCAAATTACTGTTTGGTCAAATGTTCTGATTTTTTTACTTGTTATAAAGTAGTGTGTGTTACTGTGCAAAGATGTGTATGATGCATGAAAGCTTTTTATTAAGTTTGGGTTTAATTTCCTTTTGTGAGCAGAATCTTCTTGAATGAAAGAGATTCCCAAGTCATTCACCACTTTAACTTATAACTACTGTACATGACTTGCTGCTTTTGCGGGTGCATATTGCACCTACGTATCTGTGTAGGTATGCACTTTCTGAAGCTCTAACTTCCCATTAAAAGCTCTCATAATTCTATAAAAATAGTCTTAATTTCAAACAAACTTCTTCTTCTTCTTCTTCTTCTTTTACTTTCGGCTGCTCCCTTCAGGGGTCGCCACAGCAAATCATCCGCCTCCACCTCTCCCTGTCCTCCGTGATCTTCTTTTCTGACTCCAACGACCTTCATGTCTTCCTTCACCACGCCCATAAATCTCTTCTTGGTCTTCCTCGAGGCCTTCTGCCTGGTAGTTCCAACCTCAGCATCCTACTGCCAATATACTCACTATCCCTCCTCTGTACATGTCCAAACCATCTCAATCTCGCTCTGACTTTGTCTCCAAAACATCTTACGTGGGCTGTCCCTCTGATATACTCATTTCTGATCCTATCCATCCTCGTTACTCCCAGGGAGAACCTCAACATTTTCATCTCCGCTACCTCCAGCTCTGCCTCCTGCCTTTTCCTCAGCGCCACTGTTTCTAAGCCATACATCGCTGGCCTCACCACCATCTTGTACACTTTTCCCTTCATTCTTGCTGAAACTCTCCTATCGCACATCACACCGATACTTTTCTCCAACCATTCCAGCCTGCCTGCACACGCTTCTTCACCTCTTTCCACACTCTCCATTGCTCTGGATTGTTGAGCCTAAGTACTTAAAATCCTCCACCTTCAAGTATCTCTGCTCCCTGTAACATCACCGTTCCTCCTGGGTCCTTCTCATTCACACACATGTATTCCTGATTTTCTGAGGCTAACCTTCATTCCTCTCCTTTCCAGGGCATACCTCCACCTCTCTAGATTTTCCTGCACTTGTTCTGCTCTCACTACAGATCACGATGTCATCTGCAAACATCATAGTCCATGGAGATTCTTGTCTCACCTCGTCTGTCAGCCTGTCCATTACCATAGCAAACAAGAAGGGGCTCAGAGCTGACCCTTGATGCAGTCCCACCTCAACCTTGAATTGCCGGTCACACCGACAGCACACCTCACCACTGTCTTACATCTCTCATACATGTCCTGCACCACTTAACATACTTCTCTGCCACTCCAGACTTCCTCATGCAATACCACAGTTCTTCTCTTGGCACCCTGTCATATGCTTTTTCCAGATCTACAAAGGCACAATGTAGCTCCCTCTGACCTTCTCTGTACTTCTCTATTAACATCCTCAAGGCAAACATTGCAACTGTGGTGCTCTTTCTGGCATGAAACCAAACTGTTGTTCACAAATGCTGACCTCTGCCCTTAGTCTAGCTTCCACTATTCTTTCCCATAACTTCATCGTATGGCTCATCAACTTTATCCCTCTGTAGTTGCTGCAACTCTGCACGCCTCCTTGTTCTTAAAAATGGGCACCAGCACACTTCTCCTCCACTCCTCCGGCATCTGCTCACTCTCTAGTACCGTGTTGAATGTTCTTGTCAGAAAATCTACTGCTACCTCTCCTAGACACTTCCATACCTCCACAGGTATATCATCAGGACCAACTGCCTTTCCATTCTTCATCCTCTTCAATGCCCTTCTCACTTCACCCTTACTGATCTTTGCTACATCCTGCTCCTCAATGGTTACCTCTTCTACTCTTTTTCTCTCTCATTTTCCTCATTCATCAGCTCTTCAAAGTACTTCTTTCCATCTTCCCAGCACACTTCTGTCATTAGTCAATAGAGTTCCCTCTCTGTCCTTTATCAATCTAACTTGCTGCACGCCCTTCCCATCTCTATTTCTCTGCTGTGCCAACCTGTATAGATCATTTTCTCCCTCTTTACTATCCAACCTATCATACAAGTCATCATATGCCCTCTGTTTGGCCTTAGCCACTGCTACTTTCGCCTTATGCTGTGTCTCCCTGTACTCCTGTTTACTCTCTTCGGTCTCTCATGTCCCACTTCTTCTTGGCTAACCTCTTCCTTTGTACACACTCCTGCACTTCCTCATTCCACCACCAAGTCTCCTTATCTACTTTCCTTCCAGAGGACACACCAAGTACTCTCCTACCTGTGTCCTGATCACATTTGCTGTGGTTGTCCAGTCATTTGGAAGCCCTTCCTGGCCACCCAAAGCCTGTTTCAACTCCTCTTTGAAGACAACACAACACTCTCCTTTTTCAGCTTCCACCACCTTGTCTTCTGCTCTGCCTTTGCCTTTTCACCTTTCTCACCATCAGAGTCATCCTGCACACCACCATCCTATGCTGTTTGGCAACACTCTCACCCAGGATGACTTTGCAGTCACTGACTTCCTTCAAATTACATCGCCTACACAAGATGTAGTCTACCTGTGTGCGCCTACCTCCGCTTTCATAAGTCACCCTATGCTCCTGTTTCTTCTCAAAGAAAGTATTCACCACAGCCATTTCCATCCTTTTTGCAAAATCTATCAACATCTGTCCTTCATGCTCCTGTCCTGGATACCAAACCTGCCCATCACTTCCTCGTCCCCTCTGTTGCCTGCCCCAACATGTCCATTGAAGTCTGCACCTATGACCACTCTTTTCACCTCTGGGGGTACTCTGCATCACTTCATCTAAGTCACTCCAGAATCTCTCCTTCTCTTCTAGCTCACATCCTGCCTGTGGGGCATAAGCACTAACAACATTGAGCATTACACCTTCAATTTCTAACTTGAGATTCATCACTCTGTCTGACACTCTTTTCACTTTTAGAACATTCCTGACAAACTCCTCCTTCAAGATGACTCCGACTCCATTTCTCTTCCCATCCACACCGTGATAAAATAGCTTAAACCCTGCTCCTAAGCTTTTAGCTTTGCTACCTTTTCCACCTGGTCTCCTGAACACACAGTATGTCCACCTTCCTCCTCTCTGCATCATGTCAACCAGCTCTCTACCTTTTCTGTGCATAGTTCCAACATTCAAAGTCCCCACTCTCAGTCCTAGACTCAGGCCTTTCCTCTTCTCTCTCTGCCTACGGACACGCCTCCCACCTCTCCTTCTTCGGACGCCTTCACCAACAGTAGTCCAATTTCCATCAGCACCCTGTTGATTGACAGCACTGATGGCGGTCGTTGTTAACCCGGGCCTCGACCGATCCGGTATGGAGGTAATACTTTTGATTTGCATTTTAAGTAATTGGCATTGGTTTTACGTCGGATGCCCTTCCTGACACAACCCTCTGCATTTCTCCGGGCTTGGGACCGGCATGAGGGGGAGAGACACTGGTTAGTGCCCCCCCCACCTCATGGCTGCATTTCTTAATTTCAAACAAACATGCATATTAAAAACTACATATATAGATTAAACATTATTTTGAATGTACCTGTATGACGAACACTGTTTTTTTTTTGTTTTTTTTTTTTCTTTCTTTTTTTAAATTCGGTGCATAATCACACATCACATAAGCTATCCAGATTTGTGCATGTCATTATGAAGTAAAATTGCTTTTTAAAGCTATGCTTCAGCGCGTATAGATGTCTCATTTATCAAATATCCTTGTCCTACTTTCCTGATGTCCTTATTTCCTTTCCTTGCACCCTTTCCTCTTGTCCTGTGAGTTGTTCCCAGAGGGAGAAGCTACTAAGCAAGGAAATGAAAGAAGTGAATTGGAATATTGGGGTGCACTCTGGATCAATAATGACCCTGATACCTATCCACTCACCACAGCAGGTGAATTGGCTGGTCCAAATTTCCCTCAGGTGTGAGTGTGAGCATGAGTGGTTGTGTGAGTGTTGGCCCTGCGATGGCCTTGTGAGGTCCTCACCCTAATTAGGCTTAATTGGCTGAGAAAATGAATGAATCAATGAATCATCATTGATTGAAGCATGATGGTGTAATGGTTAGCTTGATGGCCTCTCACTGCAAAGGCCCGGGTTCGAATCCAGGTGGACACACCGAAAAAAATTTGTGACCTAGGTCTGAAGCTGTGTTGTGTCCCTGGGCTAGGCACTTAATCTACATTGCCCTCAGTACACCCAGTTGTTAAATGGGTACCTGAATAACAGGATGTATGGACCAATATGGTCGCGCTTGGTGCTTAGTAGCAGCCTTAATAATACATTCCTGCAGGGTAATAATGTACAGCCAGTGAGCAGCTCTGAGCTGGATACAAGGCTTAAAAATTGTCATTATTATTATTATTATTGAGCTTTTGTCGTACTTTCACCATATTTCCACCTCTGAAATCATTAAACAAACTTGGGTATTCGGGATGGGCAGTGGTGGCCCGATGGTAAAGTTCTGGATTACCGATCCTGAGGCTGGGGGTTCAAGCCTGACTGTCAATGATTGTTACTGCTGTCCCCCCAGTGCAGCTAACTGGGTCTAATAGGCCGTCTATGTCTCTCGCTGTCTGTGGTGACAGGCATGTAAAAGAACCATTGCTGACTTTCGATAAGAGTAGTTGCATAGCCGTCAGTGTGTTTCTGCCCTGCGATGGCCTGTCAAGCTTCCCATGGTGTAGCCTGTCCTCGCCCAGAGTCAGCTGAGATGAGCGCCAGCCTCCCCACAACTCTGATTAGGATTAAGTCGTTCAGAAAATGAAAGAATGAATGTAGTCTTGGATTGTGCTCTGTGCTTCACCTGTGAAAACTGCATTTGTTGTTAAAAAGGATAAACCATCATCAAGACCATAGAGCTGCCAATGAGATGAAAGCAAGCCATTTTGAAGCACCAGTTGAACTGAATAGTTCTCCTCCCTTTGGCTCCAACCCTAATCATCCTCACCTGACCATCTAATCAGTGATCAGATAAAAAAGATTTGTAAGCTTTCTCCTGTAGATATCCTGCAGGAAAGTAGGGCTCTAGGATCACTGTACTGTGGTAGAGAGCCAGACACATGCTCATCATGCTACAATAACGATTAAAATGCATGCACAGCAGGGGCGTCAACCTTGTGCCACAAAGGGCCATGTGGCTACAGGTTTTTGTATCAACCAAGCAGCAGCACATCTGACGTGGCTCATTTGATCAACTGATCTGGGTCTTCAGGCAGCTGATTGGTCAATCTGTGGTCAGTCACTGTACAGAGCACAATCAGCTGTCTGAATACTCAGATCAGTTGATTAAATGAGCCACGTCAGGTGTGCTGCTGCTTGGTTGATACAAAAACCTGCAGCCACATGGCCCTTTGTGGCTAGAGTTTGACACCCCTGATGCAAAGTCAGGCCTCTTGAATGTTTTTGAAAATGATTTTGCTCACCCACTAGGTGGCAGTAAAATCACATGAAATGCAATTTTTCTATTCGGTTAAATATCAATGGCTCTGGAGAGTAAACTAAGGGCACAGAGAGGGGAAAAAAAGTTTGGCTAAAACATTTCAGGTGAATATTTTATATTTCCCTAAAAGTTAAAGATGAATAAATAACCTTTATCGTACTAAACACAAGTTCACTTATTAACTGGTCAGGGTTACAACAGATCCATTACCTATTCCTGGAACACGGGATATGATGTGGGAGTACGCTACATTACATACCTGAAAATGATCACACAGTTATTGACATCTTCATACAACTTCCCAATGATCCTGCTGACATTTTCAGTCTGGAGCCATGAAGCTTTCAGCCCCAAGGCTGTGATGCACCGATATTGCAGGCTGCATCAGTTGATCACTCCCAACACAAACGAGTTGAGTGAAATTCTCATTTTCACACCCTATAGCTTGTTAGGAGTCTTTGTACATGCAGAGCCCAGGGTCATGATCTAGCTTCAAGCTGGCCTCAAGGGCCCGGCTTGGCAGCACTGAGACTTGAACTCATGACTTTCTGATCATTAGCGCAGAGCCTTAACGACTCATTAAGCACAAGCAACTGACTTATTTGTCTATACCCTGTAGATCTTCCTTCCGTGTGGACTAACCGTAGCTACCACTTACCTTATTATAATGGGCTGAACTCACAGTCCAGAGTTTGAGCCTATTTCAGCCAGTTTTGTTCAATGGCTGGGCATATCCTGAACAGCTTGACAGTCCATCTCAGGACCAACACTCTCATGATCATACACAGTTGCACCAAGGGGCAATTTGGAGCAGTTTGAGTCTAATGTGCATGTCTTTTGGAGTGGGAGATGAAACCAGCATATCTGAAGGAATCCTGCACAAGTGTAGGGAGAACATACAGTCTCCATACAGAAATGTCCTTGTTTCGCACAGAACTCAAACCCAAGACCCTCCTGTTGAAAGTCGCCCGTGCTATCAGCTATGCCACCATAGTATAGTGCCGTAGAGTTTTAATTCCTTAAATTCAAAAGTGGGTCGCTTTCATCGGGCAGCCAATTACAGGAAGTTTGTGGCCCCACTTATCACTGTCACAAAGTCACATTTAAATAACTACTGTATAACCTTTTTATTTACTGTATTTATTTTTAAAAAGAATTTATAACAGGTGTTTGTTAGACATTTAAAAATTTAAAAACAATAGCAAAGGCTATCTTGGATTGCTGGATTGTTTCACTTCAATTTTTTAAGCAACAAATGGAAGTTTCCACCCCAGGTCCCAACCACACACGGCTCTGACCCACCACAACAGCTACCAACCAGGGAGGACAAAGGTTACCACCAGCTGCAAGTTCTCAAACAGTTGCTCATGCAAATTCAAGAGTGGTGTTATACACTTGGAGGAGAGCACTATCCAACCACATTTGCATACCTGAGTTCATGATTGTTTAGTGTCACTAACTGGCAGAGAACAGAGTGTATGCCATCCACTCCTAGAACAGCATAACTGTTTCCTCATCAGGATTGTGTTGGTTTTCTAATCAGCAGTCCACAAGTACAGCAAAGTACAAGGACAAGGTCAAAGTTTTCAAAGAAAGCAGAGCTGTATATGAAGTGTTTGTTAAAATTATGATGTTGAATATGAGGCCTCCAATAATGTGAAATGTGCTTCATGTTGTGTCTGAATGTCAGTATCTGTAACCCTGTGCCTTTTGCTTTTTACAGAACATTTGCCCAAGCTTCAGCCAAGAGCGTACTCAGCTGCAAGGTAACAAGCCCCTGTTTTTTTGAACATGCTATTCACAGCTTTCTACTCCATTTACGCCAAGGTTATCTAAGTAAGAAGAATATTTGGTCAGTATATAAACATCTGAGAAGGACCCATTCAGAAGGTGGAAAATAAACAGTTTCTGTATTTGGGACAAATCCATAAGATCACCTGGCCTTTTCAGTGAAAGCAAAGACTTCATTGTTGTTCCACAGCTTTTTCTTGCAAGATATTATTTTCAAAGAAAAATATGACTTGATTAGACACTTTAAAAAAGTACTATTCATTTAATCACACACCCTGCAGCATGACATTTAGATTTCTTAGATTCAAGATTTTTATTTAGATTTAATTTCAACTTGAAATATTGAATGGTTTAATATAAAATCCAAGTAATCATAAAGTCATATTATTACATTTAGACATCTGGAATTATTCAAACTCCATATTGGTTCATCTTCAGTAAAAGTTAAACAAATCTCAGACAATGTGTGAATGTAAAAGGTCTGGCAAATACAGTGCCATACAGTCACTTTAATTGTCATTGACCAATCACGCTGTTTGTTGTAAGGTGCAAATGTTTTTATTTACGAATTAAAATAGAAAGATGTGTGCTGTGGTCTGAGGCAATACGCAACATGTTTCATCTCTGAAATTCAGAGGCTGGCACCAGCCCCCCTAATAAACATCTCTGAACTGCTTGCCAAACCATAAACATACAACCATTCAACCTTACATTCGCACCTGGGAAAATTGAGAATATCCAATTAGCCTCATGTGCCTGTCCCTGGGAGTTATGCCTTTGTTATGAACAAAGGGAGGAAACCAGAGCATCTGCAAGACTTGAAACCACAACCTTCTTGCTGTGAATTTTTTGTAACCGCTTAATTCTAATTAAGGTCACGGGGAGGCTGGCGCCTATCCCAGCCGACTCCGAGCGAGGGCAGAGTACACCCTGAACAGTTCGCCAGGTCATCGCAGGGCGGAAACACACTGACGGCTTTGCAGCCTACTCTTCGCGAAAGTCAGCAATGGTTCTTTTACACCTCACACCATAGACGGTGAGAGACATGGCCGGCCTTTGATAACCCAGTTAGCTGCACTGGGGGGGACAGTGAGCTTGAACCCCCAACCTTAGGATTAGTCATCCAGCACCTTCTTCCACCAGACCACCACTGCCCGTTTGCTGTGAATCAAAAGTGTTAACCACTACACCACCTGTACCAGGTGGTGTAACCAGGACACCACATGTCCTTGGTGTGATCTCTATTCTAGAAACGACAGCTTTTTCCTGAAATAGTTTTTTTTTTAATTCAGTTATCGCAATCACATGCAAAGATAGAGTGTTTCTAGTGTCTTGGTTATTTCCAGATTCTGACAGTGGTGCAGGAGAATCTCAGACATTTGACAGCCTGGAGCTGATTATAAACAGCTCTTTTATCATCTGAAGAAATTACACAGTCATCGGAAGGGTTTAGACATATTTAAGCACTTTCATAACCAGTTTCTTGCCCAATGCAATTTATGCAGAAATATTCTAGGAAGTATTACAAAAGGAAATGAAAATACTTCCTAGTCATTTTCATTAAATATATTCGTTCTTTCTCGATTTAGGTGTCTGTGTGTTAGGCAGTTTTTGTGTCCACTTTTAACCTTCAATTGTGCCTTCAGACTTCAGGCAACATTTTAAGTTTTTACTGGAGTGATCCATATGTACTATGTGTTCAAGTTTCTACTTTCAAACCAGACACCTAACAATAGGAGTATTCGTAGCACTCTGTTTTTGTGTATTTCTTTATAGATAAAAATGAAATAATGATTAACTATTATTCCACAAACTTGAATCAGATATGTGCTGATAGCCTGGCGAGGTGCTGCGGGGAGAGCCAGCTATTGGTCATACATGATTCGATTGAGTAGAATAAGTGTATTATTCTATCCAGAGTCAGTGGATTATGTGAAATATAGCATTATAATTTTGGATTCACATTTGTATACACTGCAGCTTCCTGTGTATGGAGCTGCCTAGCCACAAAACAGTCAGGTGGTGTTAATGTTATGACTGAATAGTGTAGCGTTAGACGTGAACAAGTAAACATTTGAGATACTGAGCAACTTAACTGAGCAGTTTAATGCAAGTATTTAATTTTGGCAGAATACTAACCTGGTAGCTATACGTGTCTCTGGACTACAAACATATCTCAGCTCATTTGAAGGAAGAAGAATGTTGTATATTTTAATTGTCATGAAAAAAAAGTTGTCTTAATATAGACACATATGAAATGTATGACACTATTATTTAAGGCTATGTAAATCATTTTTAAATTTAGAATATCCTTTGTAGTTCATGCTGGCACCGAGCCCATTTATTCTTATCAACGAAGGGTGAGGATGCTGCATTCCGAAGTGTTTGATGTGCTCATTTGTTTTCTGAGAGGCTCATGTCTACACTAATGCTTATGATGGAGTGTAATGATGCTGCCGTGGGTTTTTTCCTGTCCAGCAGCAACATTAGGCCACTGAAATATTAATGTCTGGTCAGCAGGGTTCCACGGAACTAGACTGAATGAGGTACAGAGTGCAAGGGGATGACTGTCTCCTTATAACCTTCTGATTTCTTGTGCAGCTCGAGTCTGCGCCACCCTGGAAAAGTCCATATTGTATTCAGCGTTGTGAAGTTTGCGGAATGTTCTGAGCATCCAGAGAGGACCGGACTGTGTACAGGATGGCTCGCGGATCATGTTTCAGCCATCATTGAGCCTTACGGAATGAAACAGGCTTCAGGAGAGAGTGGCGTTTATTCAGACTTGCCCAAGGTCAGTGCACCATCACCTCTCTATACCCCATGAGATTGTGAGAATCCTTGAAGTGCTGAATTCAAAAGAAGATGACTGTATAATCCAATAAGAAGGATTTCAGGACATCACCCCAACACTGTACATGTACTGATTTTGCTGAACAACAGGTGTCATGGGTCCACAAGTGAAATCTGATCACCTCTGGTCATCTGACATCACCATGGTCATCTACCACCTATTAAGCTAGTTTTCCACTTGTTAGTTACCCATTGTTTAAAGATCTATTAATGTGCATGTTGGAACATGTTTTTGTTTCTATAGTAAAAAATTTTATTCATGGGTTTCTATGGTGCAAGGTTGATTTTATAAACTCATTTAAAAGAATAATAGTCAACACCGATTTCCATTACAGTAGTTAGCTAGTATTTATTTATTTAGCATTTCCCCCATTTTCTCCTTAATTTTTTATTTTCCTTCAATTCCCACCCGTCATGTATTGCCCTCCCTATCACACGACCAGGGAAGTGTGAACGCATGCTCATGCAAAGCTAGCAACCTGCCTTTTTTCTTACTGCGGCACTATGTGCTTTTGGGGGCAGACTAACACTAATATACTCGGAGGGAATCCGCCCCTCGCATGAAGGAGCTCACAAATGCCCATGATTAGCTGGTGATCACTGTGAGTGACAGGGAAGTGGGTGTATGCCCGTCCTCCCTCCCTCCCTTCCTTCCTTCCTGTGAGAGCTTGGCCAATAATCTCCCATGGACTCCCATCCACGGATGACTGTGGCATTAAACCGTATTTGAACTTGTGATCTCTGGGTTAATAGTCACGTACCTTGTCGATGTGCCACTTGGGAGTAGCCAGGATAGCTAGTATTTGATATGAGTTTTTAATTCATATTCTGTTAACAAACATTCAAAACCTTACTACACCAAAATAGAGAACTGATACTTTAAATCGATTTAGGGTTTAGTATGTACTACACGGGCGGCACGGTGGTGTAGTGGTTAACGTCCGCCTCACAGCAAAGGCCAAATTTGGCCGCCAGGTCAAAATTAGCCCAAGTCTCGCCATGAAGGCGCCCCAATGACATCCCCGGATGTTAAGGGATAAGTGAAGTGAAGTGAAGATGTACTACACGGGGAACAATGCAATCTGATTTGTTTGGTATAAACATTATTTTGAGTGTAGAATGCTCGATTGGAAGCGGTGAACGCTCATGTTTCAGTGATACTGAAGTCCTAACAACTCAATAAAATGCATACCCCAAAAGGTCATCTTGTTTTTAAGGGTAAAATGCACTTTTTACAAATTTTAAGAAGGAGCTATAGTATTCACCGTTTTTCAAAAGAGAGCAATCACCCATCGTGCTCCATCGTGCCACCCTACATTTTTATTTATTTATTTATTTTTAAAGATATAGATATTTTATGATGGGAATGTAGGCTGCATTTTAAACCATCCGAAGCAGTGACCACCCACTCGAAGCAGTGGCCAGCAGTTGGGATTTATGTGCTATTACTGGAGGGCACTTCAGCTGTAAAGATGGAGGGAGGAGAAGATGCTGTTTACTCCTTCATCCACACACATTTTTTTTTTTTCTGCAATTGAACCAACAACTTTTCAGTCCCAAACAGACTTCTCTAACCTTTAGGTGACGGCTGCCCATAACAGTGTGAGGCAAATTTTCGGACATTGTAGTCATCAGGCCAGGCCTTTACAGGTTCTTGAAATATGTCTAGCTGTATTTATTCCTTATTAACTTCAATTGAAAAAAAAAGAAAAGACTTAAAATTGGTGTAAGTTGAATAAAATGCTTTAAGACAGGCTTTAATAGGAAAATAATCAATGTCAGGGTGGTTTGTTTCATCACATCACTGTTGTTCATTTCTTCTGGGACTTCCATTGCTTTTTCTTATTTTAAAAGAACAATACACAGTTGTGAGTCTATATAGCGCATTATCACACTGCTAGTGCCGATTAGTTTAGGAATTTGAACGAAACAGAGTCTGGTTCATGTAGATAGTGGAAAAAATGTCAGTTAATTATAATTCAATTATGTATTGCAGTCATTTCAATTAAAGCAAAGCCCTCAGACACCAAAATAAGGTATTTTCTTCTCTCAGGTGCACATTGCTCTTCGCCGCAACAATATCTTCCATCTACCCTCTGACCCCACAGTTCCCATGGTGATGGTAGGACCAGGGTCAGGTGTTGCACCCCACATAGGATTCCTTCAGCAAAGGTACTGCTTTCACAAGTCTCCATTTCTTTTACAGGATAATAGAGACAATAAACATTTCACAGTTCCATTAAATGGTTTTATATAGAGTTACTGTTTTTAGTTTGTATTATAATATGTGTTGTGACAAACTCTATGCAATGAGTTAACTCTTATGAGTATGGTTTTGAGAAAACATAAATATACAAAAAGAGCAAATTAATTTCAGATAAGAAACTCGATACATAAAACTGGAATAACTGAACGTTGTGTAGGTGTTTTCAATTTTCTTATTATAACTGATTCCCTGAAAGTATCCTTTTCCAACCTTGCATGAGCAAACCTCTGGCTGGTATTGTCAGAATGATTTTTCTGCTTGCAAAAGTGTGTGTGTGTGTGTGTGTGTGTGTGTGTGTGTGTGTGTGTGTGTGTGTGTGTGTGTGTGTGTGTGTATACACCTATCCAAGGTGTCTTCTCACCTTATGCTCTGGGGTCCTCAGGATAGGCTCAGGATCCTCCATGACCGTGAACAGGATAGAGCAGTTACTGAAGATAAATGAAAAAAATTAATATTCATGAGACTTGTGTCACTCCTGTGACAGCATGAGGGGAAAACATCATTTCGAAATGTTCACTAGTGGAAGTAGGTTGGCAGATATTAATCAGAGCATCAGCAGAGCCAGTTTGCACTTTGGTAAATGCCTTCTTGGGACATTTCATCATGCTAGTCAGACATGTCTGTGTATATAGTTATGGATAGAAAAAAGCAAAAAGGGAGAAAAGAGGTGCTAAAAAGGTAAAAAGAGTGCTGGTATTAAAAGTAAATATTGCTACTACCACTAACTAATAATAATATAAAGGTAGGTAGGTAGATAAAGTCTGTTGGGTTTTTACACCGAGCCTAGTGGCTCATCAGGCCGGTGCTTATCCCCGGTTCCTGTAGTGTAAAGTGACCAAGAGTTCAACTCCTCCTGGATTGAACGCTAGTCCATCGCAGGTTACCTTCCCAGTATATTTTACTGGTACCCATTTATACTGCTGGGTGAACAGAGGCACACTTGTGGGTGGTTGAGACCTTGCCCAGGGGTCTTAGCACAGTGAGAGTCTCAGTGGGATTCGAATTCACAACCTCTCGATCATGAGCACAGCACCCTAACCACTACACCTCTGGCCTTGCACATAATAGTATAAACAATAGTAATAAAAATAATAATAACAACTATAAACCAAGGTGCTGGCACTATGGAGTATGGATAATAAAGCAAATAGATCCTATTTGGGTAATAGTGTTATATAATCTATGTGCTTGTCTTACGTTATGTTCTCTAGTGTTGAACAAGATCAAATGCAAAAAAAAAAAATTTTTATATATATATATATATATATATATATATATATATATATATATATATATATATATATATATATATAATATAATACATAAGCCGTCAGCGTTTCTGTCCCTTGCTAAAGGGTTGTGACAGGAAGGGCATCCGACGTAAAAACCTATGCCAAAATCAAAAATGTACGAATCAGACGATTCGCTGTGGCGACTCTGGAAAAAGGGAAAAAGCCGAAAAGAAAAGAAGATATATATATATATATATATATATATATATATATATATGTACATATAGGGATCCCTCGCTACTTCACACTTCAATTCATGCGGCTTCAGTGCATCGCGTTTTTAAAAAAAAGAAATAAATATACATTCATCGAATTAAAAAAATAAGGAAATTAAGGAAGAATCAGGGAAAAAGTTAAGGAAAATGCCACAAAAACAAGGCCAATTATGCAAACCCCCCCCCCCCCAAAACCCCTAAACCAATGCAAAACAAAAAACAACCCAAAACCTCCCATCAAAACTACTTGCATTGTTGCATCTATGTGCGCGCGCGCATATGTGTGTGTCGTCTTCTTCTCATGCAATACCATCTGTATGCGTGTGTATTTATATTTTATTAACATCTTGTTATTATTTTAATGTTTAATTGTTTATAAGCATTTATAGCATTGACTATGTATTTATTGATATTATATACACATGTACATGTACTTATACGTCAGTTGGGGGGGGGTGATGATCCTACTTCATGGATTTCGATGGTCACGTGGGGATCGCGGGCCCAATTAACCACGAAAGTGAGGGATCCCTGTGTGTGAGTGTGTGTGCGTGTGTACGTGTGTGTATATATGTGTGTATATGTATGTATGTGTGTGTATATATATATATATATATATATATATATATATATATATATATATATATATATATATATATATATATATATATATATATATATATATATATATAAAATATGTATTGTTGAAGGGATGAGCCATGAGCCAGTAGGCTTGGGTGTAAAAAGTCCAACGGACTTTACGTTATATACTAGTCCTTCTCAAAAAATTAGCATATTGTGATAAAGTTCATTATTTTCTGTAATGTACTGATAAAAATTAAACTTTCATAAATTTTAGATTCATTGCACACCAACTGAAATATTTCAGGCCTTTTATTGTTTTAATACTGATGATTTTGGCATACAGCTCATGAAAACCCAAAATTCCTATCTCAAAAAATTAGCATATCATGTTCAGGTAGTCTAAACGAGCTATTAACCTAATCATCTGAATCAACCAATTAACTCTAAACACCTGCAAAAGATTCCTGAGGCTTTTAAAAACTCCCAGCCTGGTTCATTACTCAAAACCGCAATCATAGGTAAGACTGCTGACCTGACTGCTGTCCAGAAAGTCATCATTGACACCCTCAAGCAAGAGGGTAAGACACAGAAAGAAATCTCTGAGCGAATAGGCTGTTCCCAGAGTGCTGTATCAAGGCACCTCAGTGGGACGTCTGTGGGAAGGAAAAAGTGTGGCAGACAACGCTAAACAACCAGAAGAGGTGACCGGACCCTGAGAAAGATTGTGGAGAAGGGCCGATTCCGGACCTTGGGGGACCTGTGGAAGCAGTGGACAGGGCTACAGGTGCCACATTCCTCAGGTCAAGCCACTTTTGAACCAGAAACAGTGTCAAAAGCCTGACCTGGGCTACAGAGAAGCTGCACTGGACTGTTGCTCAGTGGTCCAAAGTACTTTTTTCAGATGAAAGCAAATTTTGCATGTCATTTGGAAATCAAGGTGCCAGAGTCTGGAGGAAGACTGGGGAGAAGGAGATGCCAAAATGCCTGAAGTCCAGTGTCAAGTACCCACAGTCAGTGATGGTCTGGGGTGCCCTGTCAACTGCTGGTGTTGGTCCACTGTATTTTATCAAGGGCAGGGTCAATGCAGCTAGCTATCAGGAGATTTTGGAGCACTTCATGCTTCCATCTGCTGAAAAGTTTTATGGAGATGAAGATTTCATTTTTCAGCACGACCTTGCACCTGCTCACAGTGCCAAAACCACTGCTAAATGGTTTACTGACCATGGTATTACTGTACTCAATTGGCCTGCCAACTCTCCTGACCTGAAGCCCATAGAGAATCTGTGGGATATTGTGAAGAGAAAGTTGAGAGACACCAGACCCAACACTGTGGATGAGCTTAAGGCCGCTATCGAAGCATCCTGGGCCTCCGTAACACCTCAGCAGTGCCACAGGCTGATTGCCTCCATGCCACGCCGCATTGAAGCAGTCATTTCTGCAAAATGATTCCCGACCAAGTATTGAGTGCATAACTGAACATAATTATTTGAAGGTTGACTTTTTTGTATTAAAAACACTTTTTTTATTTTTATTGGTCAAATGAAATATGCTAATTTTTTGAGATAGGAATTTTGGGTTTTCATGAGCTGGATGCCAAAATCATCAGTATTAAAACAATAAAAGACCTGAAATATTTCAGTTGGTGTGCAATGAATCTAAAATATATGAAAGTTTAATTTTTATCAGTACATTACAGAAAATAATGAACTTTATCACAATATGCTAATTTTTTGAGAAGGACTAGTATATATATATATATATAAAAATTTTTTTACATTTACTCTTTTATGACATTTGCAGGGATTTAAACTTTTGGTTAAGGTCAAAGGTGAATTGAAAATTCATATATGTTTTTTTATTATTATTATTATTAGTGCTCCATAGTAGCAGCATGTCTCTTGACTTTCATTTTAAAGTGATCTTGAGATTTGACTTAATGATAATCTCTGAGACCCAGGTAAAGTAGTATCTTTGCTAAGTTTGGGGAAAATCCGTGCATGGGTGGAGTCAAGATTTTGTTCGTTGACAAATTGATCCATAAACCACAGCGATAATAATACCTCAGAAAAATTGTTTTGGACAAAAGAGTAAAGCACAATCATTGTGTATTCTCACAGTTTATGATGTTATTCCAAAACATAATCACTGCTCAGTTGGTGTGTGAGTTCTGGTTTTCGGGATTATCAACGTTTTTTTGGAACATTCTACAGGTGAGCAGGAATATAAGGATGTCTTCTTTGAGTAATGAACCAAAGCTCAAACTTAGAATATTAAAATAAAGAGAAACCTTTCAAGATGGCTGTCCTTCCAAATGAGATTAATCTAGACAGTGTCCTCTAAATTAAATGTAAAAGTGGCAATGATTTTAAGTCTTTTTTCAAACTTGTTGAAGGGTCATACTATATCAAGATCATTGGACTGACATTGGCTTGTTCCCAGTCTTGGTTATTGTGTTTAATTATACAGTAATATAGTATAGGACTAAATTTACTTGCAGGTCTCACATAATAGAGTGTTAATGTGAAAAAAGAAAAGACTTTTATACATTGCATCATGAAAGCAAGGAAAACGCGACCTGAGAGACTGTAGTCAGAAATGAGAATCTGCTCAGGACGGCTGCATATCCTCTGCAAGGACGATTTATGCATCATACCACAGAATTGACTCTGATTTTATGTTACCTGAGTTGGCCATGTCATCTGGATGAAACAAATGTAATCTACTGCTGATCAACAGAGCAAATCTCAAACCACACACAATGTGCTACCTGTCAGAAATCTGTCAGAACCGCTGTGGGTTAAGAAGCTCTGTGTGTGTGTGTGTGTGTGTGTGTGTGTGTGTGTGTGTGTGTGTGTGTGTGTGTGTGTGGGTGATAGTTAGAGAGAGAGAGAGACAGAGAGAGAAATAATGTGAAAAGGTGTGTAATTGGGAGTTGTTGATATCACCTCTGTAGAAAACAACATAAATGATGATGATGTGATAGTAACACACACACGACATAAAGCACTGAAGCTATAATGGCTTTTGATATGTATATGCAATATTCTTCTTCTTCTTATTATTATTATTGTAATTGGATATTTATTACTATTTATATTCTGCAAACTTGGCACTTTTTGGGACAAAACATGATACACACATGGGCGCTCCCATGGTTTTGTGCACACCCGTGGCCAGTTCTGGTTCTATGGCATTTCCCATAAACATGTGGGGTGCTTGTTTATGAGCTCCAGTGCTGCAACTGCATGCTGTGTTTTTGTTCTTTGCTCTAGTTTTTCTAGCTGTATTTCCTTTGCTTCTGTTCCTGGTGATTGTATACGTTTTCTGTATGTTCTTGCTGTTTACATTAATTTTAAATTAATTCTAACCTCCATATACTGCTACTGTTTTCAGTAATACTATTTTAAGCTTGTACTGTGTGTCATGCTACATTATACAGGGTCTTCATTAATCTATTTATGAGGCAAAAAACACTACAGCTATAGGTTTGTATCTTGGGGAAAGCTGACTTCTGCCAAGTTATTGATGCTTATAGCATTCATTTGGCTGATATAAATAGCTATACTGTATTATGATGAAAAAAAAAATAAAAAGGAACCAACATGGAGATATTTTTGTTGGAATGTGAGTTTGGGGAATTTCACAAAAACTAGATCGCAGATTAACCTGGGATTATTATTATTATTGTTATTTTATTTTATTCCACATATCCTGGCTAAAGCATAGTTACTCCAATTCCATGTTCTTTTCTTAATTTTTATGCTTTTTATTTATTTATTTTTGCTGCATTATAACATTATTATTGTAACATTGTGATTCTCATTCATCTGAACCGCTTAATCCTAATTAGGGTCATGGGGAGGCTGGTGCCCAGAGTATACCCTGGACAGCTCGCCAGGCCATTGCAGGGCAGAAACATGCTGATGGCTATGCGGCTACTCTTGACGAAAGTCAGCAATTGTTCTTTTACTTGCCTCTCACCATAGACAGTGAGAGACATGACCGGCCTTTGATAACTCAGTTAGCTGCACTGGGGGACAGTGAAAACCCGTTGAGGGTAGGGCTTGAACTCCCAACCTTGGGATCAGTGATCCAGCGTTTTACTGCCAGGCCACCACTGCCCCCACCAGGCCACCACTGCTCCCACCAGGCCACCACTGCCCCATTGCGATTCTCATTATTTTTCTAATTATCTGCTCCATGGAGGTTATGCTTTTGTTGCCATTGCTTGGTTTGTTTGTTTGTTTTTTAGTTAGTTAGCATCTTTATGCAAAAACAGATTATTATTATTATTTTTTTTGGAGAGATGGGTTATGGCCCAAGTAACACTCCATTAGTTTATGAAAATCCTGGATCCAGAATTATTTTCTAAACTCCACATTGTGAGATAGGATGTGATGTTTGGTATGATGGAATTCTCAGCAGATGGTTTTGTGTGCTCTTTTATTTGACTTGTTGGAGGTTTGCGCTCCCTGTGTGCCTTTCTAGTTAATAGTATATCAGCTATTGTTATAGTCACTGGTGTCTCTCAACAGCTCCCTGAATGTACAGGCAGAGGTTTTTGCGTCTGGCATATGTGTACAGATTTCTGACACCCCCCACCCAAAGGCGGGGAAAAAGCCACTTAATGTGAAGTATGGTGCACTTGAATTTTCCATTTCAGTAAATCTGCAATTGCCAGTAAATATGCAATTGATGCATGAGGGCTCTGTAAAGTGAATGCGAATTTTACCAGAATTACTTTCACTGGGCTTGATGTATCCTGCCTCCTTATGCTGACCAGGCTGTACCAAACCTTGCTTTCTCTTTAATTTGTGATTTCCTACTTTCTATGTTTGTGGAATAGTCCCTAGGTTTCACAATTAATAACACTTTCAACTGCCTCAGAACTATCAAAATCTAATCCAGCTGCAACTCTTTTTTAGAATATAATATTTCATAGTAAAGCACACAGCTAATAGAGGTTGTATACAAGACTGCTCAACTTGTTAAATAATACCTTCATTAGTTATTGTTATGCAGATGTTGACTAGATGGGACAGATGGTAAGGATTGCAGATGCATTTTGTTAAATATTTCAGACTTTATGAAGCCAGTTGTGCAGGCAACTGAATAACTGTAAAATTAAACTTTTTAAAAACACTTGCTTTAATAGACTCATGGATATACAGTGCTGTGCAAAAGTTTTTGTCCCCTGAGCATTTTTCTGACATTTATTTGCACGTTTGTCACTGTCATCCATTTGACGTCAAGCAAACCTAAATATTATGCAAAAATAAAACACAAGTAAACACAAAATGCGGTTTTCAGTGCCAATTGCATTTATTAAGGGGAAAATTTTTTGAACCTACAAGGGCCCATGTGAATCAGTAATCGCCCCCCTAAACCTAATAGCTGGTTGAACCACGATTTGCAGCAATAACTACAGTCAAGCGTTTTCGATAAGAGGCGATGAGTCTTTCACATCACTGTGATGGAATTTGTCCACTCTTCTCAGCAGAATTGTTTAAGATCACCCAGAATGGATAGTTTTCTGGCATGAACAGCTTTTTTAAGTCATGCCACAGCATCTTAATAGGGTTCAGGTCGGGACTTTGAGTAGGCCACTCCAAAACCCTCATAATGTTCTTTTTTTTAACCATTCAGAAGTGGACTTGCTGGTGTCACCGGATCATTGTCTTGCTGCAGAACCCATGTACGCTTTATCTTGAGGTCTCGAACTGATGGACGAACATTTCTTTGCCAGGATTTCTTGGTAGCAAGCAGAATTCATGGTTCCATGAATCATGACAAGTCGCCCAGGTCCTGAAGCAGCAAAGCAGGCTAAGATCATCACACTTCCACCACCATGTTTCACTGTTGGCACAGTGTCTTTTTTTTTTTTTTTTTTTAACAAATGCAGTTCTCTTTTTGTGCCGGATGTAACGGGATGCGTTTCTCCCAAAAAATTCAACTTTAGTTTTATCAGTCCAGAGGACAGCATCCCAAAAGCTTTTGGGATGATCGAGATGATTCTTGGCAAAAGTGAGTCGTGCCTTGATATTATTTTTACTAACAGTGGCTTTTGCCTCGGAACTCTTCCATGGATGCCAGTTTTGCCTCATATCTTTCTGATGTTGGAGTCATAACATTGACATTAACTGAGGCAAGTGAGGCTTATAGTTGTTTAGAAGGGGTTTTTGGATCCTTTGTGACTTCTCCAGTTAATCTGAATCGTGCTTTTGGAGTAACTTTGGTAGGTTGGCCACTGCTGGGAAGGGTCACCACTGTGCCATGCCTTCTCCATTTATACATAATGGCTGTGACTGTGATCCGCTGGAGTCCCAAAGATTTACTAATGACTTTGTGTCCTTTCCAAGACTAAGACATCGCTATAATCTTCTTTCCTGTTTGCTTTTGAAGCTCACTGGATCGTGGCATGATGATGTCTGTTCAGTATGGCCTACCTTCCATTGTCAGACAGGTTTTATGTTAAGGATCTCCTGGTTGGAAATGTCTGGCAGCAATCAGGTTTGAGTGTGCCATGAAATTGAACTCGGTTTTCCCCAATAATAGGATTGATCACAATTACCTCACCTTTTATCAAGGGGGCAATTACTTTTTCACCGAGGTTCATGTAGGTTTGGATAGGATTTTTCTCTTAACAAATAAAACCATAACAGGAAAACAGCATTTTTTGAATACTTGGGTTATCTTTGTGTAATGTTAACTTTTTCAGAACATCAAACAAATGTAAAGTGTGACAAAGGTGCAAAAAAAGAAAAAATATCTGTAAGGGGGAAAACTTTCGCAGCACTACAACCTTGTATGTATGAAGTATTTTTGGTGTATGATAATTTTTAAAATCAATCTTATGCCTACCCATACCTAACCATTATCTCTGTCATTTACTGATTAGTAAAAGTGAAATCAAATAATTTCATGGCAGCATACAGACATCTGTCATCATCAGTGCTCTGTGAAAGAAAGCATTTCGTGGTGCTGGCTGTACTTCACTGTCCACTCCCACATGGTTAGTATCAAGCCAGATCAGCATTGCATGCCAGCTCATAGAAGCCTATTATAAAAACTCATTTTTGATTTCCTCTAAAGTTGGATTTGTACAGGGCAGTTTAACTTACTGGCTTATTAAACCTCTCTTACTGTAGTAGATAGAGCACCCTCAGCTGAACTATGAGGCGCATTTTGTTGACGAGTAAGAGCTTCCATGCAGGGAGCTCTCAGTTTCAGAGCCCATAAATGATAAAGAATCCACATAAGAACCTTGTTACTGAGTTCTGCAGTTTAAAATAGTGTGATAAACCTCAAATCGAAAAAGGTTGGGACACTTTGTAAAATGTTGTTGTTGGCATCCGTTAGTTTCGGAAGACTATGGATCTGCACCTTGAGCTGGGGTAGCAGGATTACGGCAGCATTGTTTGTGGCTGTGTAGCACGATACGAGAGTGACAGTCACAGTTGCAGCGGTTGCAGATGTTGGTGTTTGTCTGTGGTGTCTTTGCCAATGCATTTTTTCGAACCAATCGTTTCTCTTTGGCAGACTGACGGAGGCACTTCTCTCCCCTTCGGAGTCTGTTTTTCAGCTCATGTCTCCAGCAGGTTCAGTCATCTACAGTTTCCTCCCAGTTGATCATGTCCAGACCCGGAGCTTTCATGTCTCTTTTGAACAGATCTTTGAAGCAGAGATGGGGCCGACCTTGAGCTTGTTTTCTGAATGCAAGCTCTCCGTAGAGAATATCTTTCGGTATTCTTCCATCTGGCATCCGATGGACGTGTCCCAGCCAACGGAGACGACACTCACGGAGCAGAGTGAATAGGCTTAGTAATTTGCGCGGGAAAGTATCTCAGTGTTGCTGATACGATCACTCCATTTAACGTTGAAAATACTCCTCAGCATACGGAGATAAAAGGCGTTGAGCCGTCGCTCTTGTGAGGCATAGACATCACGTCTCACTGCTGTATAGCAAGGTACTGAGGACGCATGACTTGTATACAGCGATCTTCGTGTGTGTTGATAGTTTTCGGTTTAACCATACCTTCTTTGATAGTTTTCCGAAGGTCGCTGCAGCAAAACCGATTCGGTTGCCGAGTTCGTTGTCGAGTGAGTGGTTGTCCGATATTTTGGATCTAAGGTATGTAGACTCATGAACCACATCGAGTAGGTGGTTTTCGATATTTATTGTCGGTATTTCGATAGTTATAGTCTTTTTCTGGCTGATGGGGAGGCTGAGGGCGTTGAGCATTAATTGTAATTCCAATTCCGAGTCAGCTACTAACGCTGCATCATCAGCAAACAGCATCTCACTAATGGATACTTTTCAGATCTTGAATTTTGCGCTCAAACGTGATAGGTTTAACAGTTTGCCAGTTGACCTTGTATGGAAACAGACACCATCATTTCGAGTGCTGAAAGCATACTTCAGCATTACAGCAAAATATATGTTGAACAGGGTAGGAGCGAGCACACAGCACACTCCACAGCTGATGTTGAATGATTTTGAGAAACACACGTCAAATTGGATAGTAGCTTTCATGTCGGTATGGAAGGATTTAATAGTTCGCAGTATTCGAGGGGGCACCCGATCTTCTTGAGAACTTGAAACAGTCCTTCACGACTAACTGTGTCAAAAAGCTTTTGTCAAGTCGATGAATGCAATATAAAGCGGTTTATTTTGCTCACTGCATTTCTCTTGTAGCTGCCTGTAGCTGATCATATCAATCGTGGAGCGCCCGGATCTGAAATCACTTTGGGATTCAGGATAGACACTTTCCGCGAGCTTCTGAAGATGGCTGAGACCACATGTGCAAATGCCTTACCTGTGACGCTGAGCAATGAGAGCAATGATATCCCACGATAACTGTCACAGTTGCTTTGGTGACCTTTATGTTTATACAATGTCACTATTTTGCTATCCTTCATGTCTTGAGGCACCTCTCCTTCTTCCCAGCTGTGATATAGGATCTCATGGAGCTGTCGATGGATAATATCCTTTGAGCACTTTATAACCTATGCTGGAATCTTGTCAAACCCAGCTGCCTTCCCAGTTGGCAGGGAGACAAGTGCTTCTCCCAGTTCCTCCATTGTTGGAGGTGAGTTCAGTTCTTCCATGACCGGTAGCTCTTTGAAATTATTCAATGCTTCCCCTGAAAACGGGCTGTCTTGGAAGTAGAGTTCAGAGTAGTGCTCTACCCACCTTTCCATCTGCTCCACTTTGTTTGTGATGGTAGCTCCTGTCTTAGTTTTTAGAAGCACTGTCTTGCGTTGGGTTGGTCCTAGTGCTGTCTTGATCCCATCGTACATTCCATATATGTCTCCTTTGTTGGCTGCATCTGGATGCCTTCATAGAGTTTGAACCAGTAATCGTTTGCGCAACGTCTGGCTGTCCGTTTGGTCTTACTCCTGACTGCCTGCAGAGCTGCCTGTGTTTTGCGGGTGGGGCGATCCTTGTGTTCCTATTGAGCAGCTCTCTTTTCCTCGAGAATGACGGCCAGTTCGCTGGAGTTTGCCTGAAACCAATTGGGTGTGTTTCCTCTTTTTTTGCCAAATGCACACAGAGCAACGCTGTAGATGTGGTTTCTCAGGGTGTTCCATCTTTCTACAACATCTGCTTTGGGTAAGGCTGTGACAGACTATATCAGCTTTTCTTTGAATTTGATGACTTTGTCTGGTTGTTGCATCACAATGGTGTCAATACGCTGTCTTCCAGGAGGTTTGTTGTAATGCATGACTTTGGAAACAAGCCTGACATTACAATAAACCAGTGAGTGATCTGTGTCACAGTGAGCACTCTGATATTAGCAGGTGAGCTGTACATACTGCAGATGATGATGACGTGTCAGTGTCAGGTCCAGTTGGTGCCAGTGCTTAGAGTGCATACAGGACTTCGACTCTGGATTTCTTTTCAGGGTTTTCTCCCCTAGCCCTTCCCATATTGGGTCTTGCCACAAGGCAGTGGAGGTTTGAAATCGGTTTTCTTTCTCCTAGACAGGTAGCCTCACTGGCTAACGAATCCCATCTACCTGAAGCACTGTTTTTGTGTCGCCAGTAACTCACCCTTGCCCCTTCTCCTGTCAGTAGTAAGACCCAGACATAGGGTGTATGCCATTCGAGAAAGACAGGAGTTTGACTTGGCTGTCAGAGGCTGTTTGAGGCGCTCACCGAAGGGGCATTTTGTAGAAAGTAGGAGCTTGTCCTTACTCCCACCCCGGCTTCACAGCTTTTGGAACCTAGTAAAATGTAAATAACAATGAAAAAGAATTGTTCACAGACAGTGATTTCTGGAAGTGCTCCAGTGCCTATGAAGTGACTGTTTTTAATGCAGTGCTACCTGAGGGCCCAAAAGTCATGGTATGATTTTGCAGACTTTGTCCTTGCACTCAGATTTCAAGGTTATTGAACTCTTCTGATGATGTTATGTACTGTAGCTCGCAGGGATGACAACAGCAAAATGTATTTTCAGCTGAACTTTATTTGCTATTTACAGTTGGGCAACATATCGTCTAGCATACATTAATTGGAATATAATAATTTGTAAACATATATGTATTTGCAATATAATATATACACAGAATTGAGAAATAGGTCAACCATGGCTCTATGTTTTGTGTTGTATAAATGAAAGATGGAAAAAAAACCCCACAAAATTTTCCTGTAAACCACTTTATAAATTTATGAAACATTTTCAACTAACTGTCCCAGCCTGCTAGTTACTAATTAATGTTGAGAGACTACTCAGGTAAATGACTACAGTGTATTAATTTATATGACAACCATCACCAATGTATTGAGTATTTTCAAATTGAACACGAATTACTTATATTTGGCTGCAAATGAAAAAAAAATGAATAAAATGAAAATAAAATTCCCATACATATTAAAATGTTATTATCAACAATGCGAGTAAGTTTATCACACAATGACTTTACCAATACAGATTACTTTTATGAAGTAACATTTCAATGGGATTTCACATAACTAAACTAAATAAATATTTAGTAATTCCCTCTGAGTGCACTTGTTTGTCGGCCATAAGTGCAATATATCCACGAGATTCATAATTGATCAGGTCATTGCAATAAACACACAAGGCCTTGCCGGCGATGTCAGATTTCTTTATGAAACTCACCAAAGGTTCCGATACATTCTGAGTCTGTTTGCCGGTTTCACCTTAAATTTCACAAACTTTTCTAGCCATTCCATTTTCTAGATCCTTATCTATTTCTGACCCTCGGGATTCCTTTTCTTAAAGTTCGCACCATTTTCGAGATTTTCTAACCAGACATTCTCTTCGAAAAACACAACACGTTGTCATTTGCATTGAGCCGAGTCACTTTACATTAAGCTTTATACAGCCAATCAATGAGCGGCTTACAATATGTGAGGCGCTCGTTGCAAGTTCACTTGCTTGCGCTTGAGACAAAGCGCGGCTTATCCGGACTTCCGATCTTTCAAGTGAGCAAGTGCGCCGTTGAACACTTGTTTAGTACTCAGCCTTCACTTGCTCACTTGAAAGATCGGGAGTCCGGCTAAGCCGCGCTTTGTTTCATAAACACCATACGTCTCTTGCGACAAGCGGCTCCTTTCGATGGCCCTATACCCCCCTAAATTTTCTCCCCGGATTTAGACGATTCACAGAAATGACCAATTTGAGACAAAAACCGTGGAATTCCACAGATTCCCAGAAATTGGCATCCCAGAGCTAGTAACATATTTAATGATATGATATTCTGTTGGGCTTTTTATACCCGAGCCATAGTGGCTCATCAGACCAGCGCTTATCCCTGGTTTCTGTAGCGTGAAGCGACCAGGAGTTCAACTCCTCTTGGATGGGATGCAAGTCCATTGCAGGTTACCTTCCTAGTATATTTTTACTGGTACCTATTTATACTGCTGGGTGAACGGGGCATGCTTGTGGTTAAGACCTTGCCCAGTGGTCTTGGCACAGTGGGGGTCTAACTGGGATTTGAACACACAACCTCCCGATCATGAGCGCAGCACCCTAACCCCTACACAATCGGCCCCACTAGTAAGATATTGAAAGTTCTCAATTTTGCATTAAGGAATATTTTTCCGTGTCTAATTTTTAAATGCTTGAAAAGTCAAGAATCTATCCAGGTCATATTTATACATAAGTTCAGCTTAAGTTTTAATTATTAATGTTTAATGAACTGAAAATAATTAATAATTAAAAAAAAATACAATCTAGCCCTAATCTAGTTAGGAAAGTCCAATATTGCAATCATGCTAATTAACACTTCGATCACACCATGTCTTTGTTTTACAGCATAGTTTAAATGTCACTTATTGTAAGGATTAACAGCTTTACTTTGCAAGTGCACCTGCCTTTCGCTAAAACGCTCATTTAGTATTCCATTAAGATCTGAGTGCAATCATTTAATCAGCTACACAAAGATTTAGTTTTTCTGAATTAATTACTATACTTTATCACTGTGTTTGGGGTAAAGTAATAATTGTGATTAACTCTTTCCCCCATAGTCAAGGAGGAAGCACAATGTATTATACGATTCAACAGGAAAAGATGTAAGCTCAAGAAGAAGAAAAGATGTGTGCTTGAGTTACTATTCAACCCTCATAATGTTCATTTCTTTAGCTCGAAATATATGTATACACAATATATCGTAGATTGTGTAATACATCATGGAAGACAGGCGTCAAAACGTTATATGAGGGAAAGAATTAAACTTTATAGGATATAAACTTCAGGTCCTCCAAAACTTTTAACTGACATGATTAAGAGTTGTGTAGAAAGTCTTGACTTTTTGAAATCCATTTTGTACAGTGATATTGCCTTTATAACAAAATCCACACAGTAGCAAAGAAGTCTCCAAATGCAATGTTTTGTTTGTCTTTTTTTTGGAAAACTTGCTGTAGTTTTACTGAATTATTAAAAAATAAATAATGTTGTGGACTGTTAAGTAACATGTTTTTTTACTCATTTTTTTTTCTTGGGCTTACACTAATGGACTAAGCCCAAATTCAAGAAAAAACGTGGTATCAACATGCAGGATGTTGTTTACATCATACTATATTATGTACATAACACTAAATGGTAAATAAAAAAAAAACAGTACCTCTGTCATAGATTTTATCACATTTCTGGCATGCTTTGGGTTTAATTGTTCCCTGTGAAGTTGACTGTAACCATTGCTGTGTTTATTCACAACTGTTTTTGCCCATGCATTGGTACCGTGAAGCGAAGCAGCGGGTCGCCTTCCATTGCTGCTAGTTTTAGATGTTCGATAAGTACCTTCCAGGCTTAAGCGCAAGAGTGTAAATTGGGGATGTCATCAGAACTTGACTGAGTTGAACAGAGATTTTACAAAAAATTACTATAAACTTTTCTTCCCCGCCATCATGACACCCCAGTTGAGGCAATATCTACTGGAGGAAAAGTGTTCATCTCTCCACACATTTCAATTTATATACAATTTTCCTAATTGGTTTCACCGTAATGACAGTAAAAAAAAAAAGCAAAAAAAAAAGCTGAGTCACTGTCACACTTATAACTACTACTACTACTACTACTACTTGGTCCCCGAGAGTGGGCAACCACCAGGGATTTCCAAATCCTTGCTATATTGGATAATTCCATAGTGGTTGTCTAACAAAACCAATATAATTCACATTGGACGGCACACCACAAGTGAATACTGTGGGCCAAACTGGAAAAGATCCTTCCTTTTGCCCCCATTTTATAACACAAGCAGCATACCTAGATATACCTAGAGGGTATTCACCATGTTTGTCATACATATACACCATGACCCTGGTAAGGAGGGCTAAGGGTGTACTGTCACTTGCCTAAGGTGAGCACCCAGACTAGTGGAGGGAAGAAGGCGTCTTACCTCTCCATTATAGACCAGTTCCAAGCTGGGTCTAGCCACTGCCCAATTATACTTATAACTAGCAGAGGGGGATATATATATATATATATATATATATATATATATATATATATATATATATATAATATAATAATATGTGTGTGTGTGTGTGTGTGTGTGTGTGTGTGTGTACATACACACACACACACACACACACACACACACACACACACACACACTGGATTCTGCTTTGCTGGAATATTATTAGTTTTAGGTTTCAACCCAGACACCATCACCTTTTGATGCTTCTTGCCTATAAAAGATACTATTTTGTCAGCTGTGCAAAAAGAAAACCCAAAGCTTGCTCTTGAGCAGTACAACAGCATGGGACCCATCGATCAGCCGTGCCTTGAATTGATGTGTGGCTGCATGGATTTGGAGACATGTTGCACAGCTTGGAACGACAGAGAGAGAGCAAATAAAGAAAGAAAGTGAAAAGGTGGAAATACAGAATATTTCTGGCTGATCAGTGAGTTGCATTGGAGAACTCATGATTTTTAACTAAAACCAAGAAACAAAAGCAAAGAGCTAAATTTCTAAGTTAATCCTGGATCTCCATAATGCAAGATGGCTTGTAGCGCCCATGCAATCTACCCAGACAAATACGAAATACCCATAGGTCACTGTCTATTTGTGTCTGCATTGGGACACTCCTGTAGTACGTGTTGTTTGGCACATGTCTCTTACAGCGGACCGATTATTGAAAATAATTCTGCTGCTGTTCATGTTGTGCATCTAGTAAACAGAATGTTTCAAATCAGATGCATACTCACTAGACTGATAATGAGAAGAGGCATGTAATGGTGATAATGTATCATTTTGTAGAAAATAAGTTGTGTAGATTGGGACACATGCAACAGAGACTGATAATAAGAAGACATTTGCAATAATGTTCTTATGACCTTTATTGTAAATATGATGTGAGATTTAGGACATGTCCACTGTGGACTAATAAAGGAGAAACATTAGTGATGGTGTTTTCATGGCATACATTTTCAGTGGTGCTCAAAACTCCAGTCTGGCTAAAATAGAATTTGTATCTGCCTCCATGCCGGTGATGGCCAGGGTCGGAGGAGTTGTTTTCAGGTTGTTAGTCTATTTCAAGCATTCCTGTGAACGCGATATCTCAAGATCTCTTTGTGGAATTTTTCTTCAAATGTTGCACAAGTGCCCGTCTTGACTCAAGGATAAACTGGTTCAATTTTGGAGGTCACAGTTTGTGGTCCCTACAACCTTACAACATATTTGTGAGTGAGATGTCTTGAAGTCTTTAAGGGATATTCTTCAAACTTTGCACAGAAGTCCACTCTTACTCAAGGCTGAACTGATTTGATTTTGATAGGTCAGAGGTCAAGGTCACTACAGCTCCGTGTGGGTCATTCTTGTTTCTAGCTTCAAATAACTGCCAGGTGGTAGTTCTAGTATTAATTTGTAATGTGACGGGAGAGTGCTGCATCTGAAATATTTGGCAGCAGATGGGTAACATTTTGTTCAGCTCACAAACACATTGTGCTAATGTGTGGACAGCACAGTGGTTAAGCTACCAGTTGCACTGGGCTACTGATCAAAAGATTGGGTGTTCAAGCCCCAGTATGATCAAATGTCCCTGTTGGATCACCGAGCAAGGCCTTATCCCTCAATTCCATAAATGAGATGATAAAGTAATTAACTCTTATTAATGGTTACTGCCAAACGCTGTGAATGGAAATGGAAAGAAAACATTCATTTATGCATTAATTTTCTAAGCCATTTAATTAACTTTGGAAAAAAACTTTATCAAGGAAAATAAAGACTATGATTATCACTGAGATGGGCATCAGTCTCCCTGCAACTCTAATTAGGATTAAGCGGCTTAGAAAATGACTGAATGTACGAGTGCACTTAACCTGAATTTAAGTGGCCATACATTATCACATTACATTAACTACTGCTTTTTAGCCTTGATAATTATATTTCTGGACAACCTGAACATTATACCAGGTGATAAAATGTTGCTTTTACTTGTCCGGTGGGATAGATCATAAAATATTCCACTCATGTTAGTGAGTAGGGAACTATTTAGGATTTATCCATAGTGTGATTACATAAATAACGAGTCATATAGTGAATTAAATCCATTTATGAAATGATTATTCTGTTGTCTGGGTGATGAGGAGTCCATTGTGATGAAATTTATGTGACTTTTATAAGAAATATGGTGTGCAATTTGGGAGCTGTGACATTTTCATGCTCTATATAGTGAAAAAGGCTACTGAAAAATTTTCACCTTGTGCTTAGTAATGCTGTTGTTTCAGTGTAGGAAAAAACACAATGTGATCAGGGTGAATTTGAATACTTGTTTTCAAGTCATTTGACCAGCTGTTGTATCAGTGTTTGTTTATCACCCTGTACCTGTAAAGATAAGGTTGGAATACCTGATTGCTCCAGTCTCCTAGGTATTACAAGACTGTTAGCAGACAGGGTGCATAACCCATCTACGGAGCTAAGGAGGGAGGATGATAACGTATTATGATACTTAGGAAAAGGTATCGAGTGGGTTTGATGGCTCTCATTCCTGCTATGACCTCCGGTGTTGTCATTTTGTCTGATTTTCCTTCTAAGAGAAGTGCCGCAGTCGTATCCTGTGATTCAGAACACTTGATTAGTATTCAGGGGGAACCTGGTCCATTCTGCATTATTTTTTGTTAAAGAGAATACAATGGTACCTCACCTTACGAAATGAATCCGTTCCAGAAGTGGTTTCATAACCTGATTTTTTTTTTTTTTCATAAGTTGAGCTGCATTTTACATGTAAAAGGCCTAATTCGTTCCAAGGCCCCCAATACTTCCCCCTAAACCCTTTAAAAATTATAAAAGTATACCTTTTAAGGCCTCCTTCTGCTTCAATATCGTACCGATGGTAGACGGGTTTGGCTATATTCCTTTGCGATATCACTCAACCACATACCACGAGCCCACTTCTTCTTTTCACTTGCACCGGGAATCACTTTCACCGGGAATCACATGCGTGTGTGCGTGTGTTGATCATGTCTTCTTAACAGAGTTATAATCTTACAAATGTTTAAGCAAGGTTAAAAGCCTGAGCTAAAAAATAAAGTTGCAATGAGCACACTCGAAAAACTTATGAAACAACAGTAACTCTGTCCTTTACGCGTGTTAGAACTCCATGGCAAACAATGGGTCGAAGGCACGTGAAAAGCACCATGGGTATTATGGACATGCAGATCCCTCCTAGCCAATGGGATGCCAGCGGGGAGGGGTGTTATGAAATAGCCAATAGGAGGCCAGCGGGGCGGGATGTTTGGAGATAGCCAATGGGAGAGCAACTCGCGCATTGTTTGAATTTTTGAGATGGCGCGTTTCGTAACGTGAATTTGATTGGTTTCGAGAGACGGAAATTTTAGGGAAATGCGTTTTGTAACCTGGATTTTTTGTTTGTTGGGACTTTCGTAAGGTGAGGCACCACTGTACATGTTTTTCATGTTGATATGATGGATCGTAGTGGCCAGAGTAAGTCCACATTAAAGTTGGGCTTTTGAAGACCATTTCCTGATAAAGGGAAAAAAGCCGAAAGGAAATCTCGGAAAATTCCTGATCAAATGCTCATATCATCACTTCTTCATCAGGACATCTTATTTTGCATCCAGTTTCTATGATTGGATTGTGTAGGTGTCCTCATTATCAGATTAAATTTTCAGTCAGACAGCCAAAATCCATTTTCTTTATTTTTTATTTGGAACACGTAATCTAAATTTAGTGAACATGTTAGTCAACATGATTGATTATTCTTGTGAAGTTTCACCTTCTCTGCATTTTCATGCAGGTTTCCTTGAATTTGTCTGGTTTTCTGTGTGGTCCACTGAGACCTTGTTTAGATAAAATACTTACTGAAACTGAATGAAAATCAGTTCACTCATCATATGTTATGTGTTATCATCCCTGCTCTCATTAACTAAGGACACACTTTTTATACTCTTAATAGTGAACAGCAATGAAATTTGATTTGTGCTCATTGGTGGTCGACTCACTTTTGACCACTATGGTTAGTGTGCTAGCTCAGCTCACCCTGCTAGTAAGACCTGAATGTAATGGGTCAGTAAAGGCTGCATATGAAACGAAGCAGCACAGATTGCTTTTACTCGAAGAGCATTCCCGCCCACCAATCACTCAGTCCTGTTCTAATTTGCTTCATTACTTTTCTAATTGTAATTAGACTGGGCCGTCTGTGCATGCAGCTGATGCTTGGATCATAACAATATGGTGAGTCCAACCTGCATTAGTATTGCTGTAAGGCATGTGAAAGATATTGACTGCTAATCAATTACTCAATCTATCTGTAATTTCTTTGTGGACATATTCATAATCTGTGGCTATTTGGAAGGCCACTGGAGGTCATGCTTGTTTTGAAGGAGGCCACCTCATTATTTTGTCCTCAAAACTACTTTCCTGAAAGACTTAAAAGTACTGTGCAGAGAAGTTTAATGTTATTACATCTGAAGCCTATTATTAAAATAAGGACTTTCATAAAAGCATACCTTTTTTAAGACCTCCTTCTGCTTCAATATTGTACCGAGGGTAGACGGGTTTGGCCATATTCCTTTGCGATATCACTCGAGCCCGTTTCTTCTCACTCGCACCGAAATCACACGCGTGTGTGTGCATGTGTGCGCGCGCGCGCGCGTGTGTGTGCATGTGTGCGCGTGTGTGTGTGCGCGCGCATGTGTTGACCATGTCTTCTTAAGAGTTTTAATCTTACAAATGTTTATTAAAGGGTAAAAGCCTGAGTCAAGAAATAAAGCATGAAACAACAGTAACTCTGTCCTTTACACGAAAAGCATTATGATCGATGCAGCTCCATAATAGCCAATGGGAAGGAGCTGCGTCATCCCTCCTAGCCAATGGGAAGCCAGCGGGACAGGATGTTGGCAGATAGCCAATAAGAGGGAGCTGCGTCATCCCTCCTAGCCAATGGGAGGCCAGCGGGGTGGGATGTTGGGAGATAGGCAATGGGAGGTAGCTGCGTCATCTCTCCTAGCCAATGGGAGGTCAGCGGGGCGGGATGTTTGAATGTCATTAATGGGAGAGCGGCTCGTGCATTCTTTGAATGTTTGAATGGCACATTTGAATTTTTAAGCTGGCACTTTTGTAACATGAACTTGTTTTGTATCCAGAGACAAAAATTTTCAGAAAATACGTTTATAAATAAATACAACATATATAAGTAAATACAACCTGCCAATAATCGAGCTTTGACTCCCCACCTTGGGATCAAGAACCATATTGGCTCTTATTATTATTATTATTATTTTATTTTATTTTTTCCTTGTTGATGCTAACAATAACAAGAATAACATTTATTATTATTATTATTATTGAAATTATTATTAAACTTTGTTCATTGTTCTTGCTACTTGTTTTACAGCTCCTTATACTATAAGATGGATGCAGTGCCAGGAATTTCTGACATTTTAGAAATTATTAGTGCATTTGTAACAGCTCACAAAGAGAAAATTACCTCCCTGATCTCCTCACACACGAGTGGTCATCATAGGGATACACTGTGATTTGTTGCCAAGCTTTAAGCTTGAGATAGAGAGGACGATCACAGGTCCTGAAAATGAATCTGTGTCAGGGAATTTAAGCTACAGTGTATTTCACTCCCTTCTGAGAGGCAAGTCTAAGGTTGCCTTATGTTATCTTTCTGAATTCTTGAAGTAGTATAGCTCAACTGAGGGATTGGTCTTGGATCAGCCCGAGAAAAAAGATCCAGACTTATTTCTCTGTTCCAATCAAGTAGCGGATTTGTGTGGCGTTTGCATTTCAGTGTGCAGGTATACTTTGAAATTCAGGATAGTTTTCTCATTCCATCAGTAGAAAAAAGATTAGAAATGATAAATGTATTTTTTAGGAAACACCGGGAGAGGTTTTGTTTAGGAATAAGCTTGCATATCAATTATATGGACCATAAACAGTTTGGATTTCAGTCCAACCAATCTCGGAGCTTATTTTTCAGTTGATTTTCCAAAGAAGTTGGAACCAGCTTTATAGAGAATTAGTTTTTCATTAGTGAAGGTGGTGGTCTAGTGGTATAGGGAGCTGGATCGCTGATCCAAAGGTTGGGGGTTCAAGTCCCACTCTCCCCAAGGTTGTCACCCCCCCCCAGTGCAGCTAACTGGGTTAGCAAAGGCGGGCTATGTCTCTCACTGTCTATGGTGAGAGGCATGTAAAAGAACCATTGATGACTTTCGTAAAGAGTAGGCTGCAAAGTCGTTAGTGTGTTTCTGTCCCTTGCTACAAAGGGTTGTGTCAGGAAGGGCATCCGACGTAAAAATCTATGCAAAATCAAACGTGCGAATCGGATGATTCGCTGTGGCGACTCCCAAGTAAAAGGGAAAAAAGCCGAAGGGAAGACAGACAGACATGGTGGCGTGGTGACGCAGTGTTCGGCATGTTTGTCTCACAGCAAGAAGGTCTCAAGTTTGATTTGCATGCTGTCCCCTAGAGTTTTCTCTGGGTTCTGTGGTTTCCTCCCACAGTCCAAAAACATGCACAGTATGCTGAGTGGTGGTTATAAATTTCCCCTAGATGTGAAAGTAAGTGTGAATGGTTGTATGAGTATTGGCCGTGCAATGGCCTGGTGGACCATTCAGGATGTACCCCCGCCTCACCGAGAGTCATTTGGCTTTGAAAACGAATGAATGAATAGTAAAGGCCGTTAGTGCAAATCATTCAGGCTTGCATAAAAGCCAAAAGAGCAACAAATACTTGTAATTTTTGTTGTTTGTGGTTGTTGTTGATGATTGCCCAAGACAATTGAAGTTCGCTCTGGTACCTGTAATTGTTAATATCATTTGAAAAACAGGAAAACGGATGCGACATAATTACAAAACTACATTTTTTACAATTTTGCTGTAAGAAATAGAATTTGCAAATAGAAAACGTTTAGACTTATTTAAAAATGCAAGCAATGACTAAAATTTAATTTCTCATGCATTGTACTAATGCTATTGTTACTGCGATGAAACAACAAGTTTACAGTCACTTGGTTTTGTTCATTCACTATGTCTGGTTTACTCGCTTGAGGAGATTTGACTTTTTTGGTGATTTGAACTCATTCTTGTGATTCTCAGTTTGACGAAGGTTTTGCTTTTGTTCCTCACTGTGTGCCAGTGACTAATTCAATTCTTGAGTCAGTGAACCTTCCCGTTCTGCCATGTCATTCACCACTTTGACGGAATCAACAGCCCTTTGGTTGTATTGGCATGCCTCGTCTGATGGCCATTCATGTGGATCATGTGCAAGAACATTTTCTGAAAGACCAATTGTACTGAAGAACTATGGAGTTGTAGTAGTGATGAACCGGTGCGGACCCTTGGTTTGTGGATTGAAAAATTGTTTGATGCGTTTTGGCGGATCTGTTGAACTATCCTTGCTTGAGAGGGCCAGACCCATAAGTTTCTTTTCTTCTGTTGAGACATCACTGTCAAAGAATGCAAAGCCAACAAGCACTCCCAACAGATAGCACAGGTGACGACTGAATGCTGTAATTGCAGCCTTCACAAAGTTATCATTGTAGTAGGATGACAACTTGCAGAGTAATGTCAGATGAATTCTTGGAGCAGCAACAGCTAACAGTGTCTCAAACCAGTAATTCACATATATGGCTGTATCAAACATTGTCAGGTGAGTCCACATTATCTCACAGTGAGAGGAAGCATGTGTCTTTCGAGTTGTTCTCAGCTGCTTTGGTTTATGCTGACTCCTAAGCCTGAAACTCTTTTGGCTTGATAATTAAAAAAAATATTTAAAGAAATTCTCATGCTAGGCAGCGGTGGTCTGGTGGTAAGGTGCTGGATCATTGATCCTAAAGTTGGGGGTTCAAGCCCCACTCTCAACAGGTTGTCACTGTCCCACCAGTGCAGCTAACTGGGTTATATAAGACTGGCCATGTCTCTCACTTTCTATGGTGAGAGGTGTAAAAGTATCATTGCTGACTTTCCACAAGAGTAGGATGCATAGCTGTCGGCGTGTTTCCGCCATGCGTCCTGCCTGGCAAGCTGTCCAGGGTGTACTCTGCCCCTGCCCGGAGTCGGCTGGGATTGGCACCAACCTCCCTGTGACCCTAATTAGGATTAAGTGGTTACAGAAAATGAATGAGTGAATGAACTGACTGAAGAGCAATAACTAAGCCCACTGGCACAAATATATAACTGTATGAAGTACATCTACAACATTTCTTATTGTTGATGCATCACCAAATGAAGAGTTGAAGCAGTAGGAAATATGAACTATAAAAGTCACCATTGTACACGGATCCACCCGAAAAGTATTGATTTATGGACTGTCTAAAAACAGAGCTTCCCAGAGTTGTGTAAAACTCGCAAAGAATTTTTTCTTAACTTTGCATCTTTTGTCCTAAAAACAGCAGAACCTTAACATTATAAACAGACAAACTTTTTTCCTCTCTCTCTCTCGCTCTCTCTCTCTCTCTCTCTGTCTGAGGCATCCTGGAGCATCACTGTCACATGCACACACAGCGCCAACGATGTCTTAAAGAACAGCCTGAATTGCTCTCATTCCCCTCCCCCTCTCCTTTTTTTCTCGGTCTGAGGCAATCCTGGAGCTCGGCTGTAAAATTATTTCAATTCGTTGTTGTTTGGATGATTTAAAACAATCTTTCAAAATCTGTTTTTGTGTTCTGATTAATAACATAAGCATCCTTGACCAGCATTGAATGCAAATTGGTAAGGCATAACAGCCAATCAGCATCACAGTGCAAAATAGCCAAACAACTTTGTGATGTAGAACAGCCAATCAGTACCGTGATGCATATTAGCCAATCAACACCACAATGTATACGAATAACAGACCGAAGGATGGATGACTGTTGTCTGTAGTCGGCTGGGATTGGTTCTGATTTCTCTGAAGGATAAGCACTGTAGATAATGAATTGTTGCGATAAATGACTGTTCAGATATAAAACGAAAAAATTGTTGTCCTATCTGTGGATTAAAAATTTATTTTTAAATTTTCTATGAATTAAAAAAGCAGGCTCAACATTCTTGAAGTGTGTTGATTCCATAATGTTTTCCAGTTTTTTTTTTTTTTTATTGAGCACAGAGTACAATTTGATACATACCTAACAGAAAATCATTAACATCAGTATCACAGAATCACTGTTTGCTGGTGTGTCATGTGTTATATCTGGATAGTCGGGTCCAATGCTCATGCTCTTATCTACTCGGAGCCATCAGGCATGAGCAGGTGTGTGAGCAGATAGTGCCTGCTGCTTTTGTGCCACCTCAGTGAAAGGCATTCTGGGAAGGGTGCCAGACCTTGGAGGAATCATTCTTAAAGATGCCTTCTGGTCTTACTTCATTCCTAGTTCTGTTCAGTGGTTAAATGCCCTTAAACAGTCAAGCGACAGGAATGAAATGATCCACCGTCTGCCAGGTGGAGTATGCATTCAAGATGTGAAAGGCAGTACGGGATGTTTATTATATTAAAATTTAATTCAGTATCAGTGTTTAGCATGCTCAATGACACTTCAGAATGTTTCATTGTGGGAGGCTAAGCAGGAAGGTAACAGCTTTGGGACTTCCCAGGCAGTCTGAAAATACTGTATGTGGAATAAAGATAGATTATAAAAGATAATAATAATCTTACAATATGCTTTGAAGGTATTAACTTAATGAGTGTACACGCTGCAGATGGTGGTATAAAAGGTTTTGAAACCCCATAAGGTGTTTGTTTTTAACCTGGAGTTTTGCTTATTATTGCAATTTTTTGGCAAACATTATTATTGGTGCTGATATGTTTTTGCTTTAACAGGGAACAGGAGCGAGAGAGCAATCTGAACACAGCTTTTGGTGAAACTTGGCTTTTCTTCGGCTGCAGACATAAAGACAGAGACTTCATCTTCAGGTGTGTGCTTTTTATACCCACACACATTCGTGTACACACACACACACACACACACACACACACACACACACACACACACACAGACAGAGCATAAGGACAGAGAACCAGATCTTATTTGATTTATATGCAAGTACACACAGACACACACACACACACACACACACACAAGACAGAGCGAACTTTTTGTGTTTGTGTATGTGCATAAAGTCTCTCTGTATGTGGGGGTGTAGTTGAGGTCAGAAGTTTGTATTGCTCATGATTTTTGAACTTGAAAAAGTAAAAGTATCTCAATTTTATAATTTATCTACAAAACCCAGAGCTCCACAGTGGGTGTTCTTTTCAGAAGCGCAATGAGGTAGAACATACAGCAAAGTCAAAAGCTAGATAGTTTGAAACAGAACGTAGCCAGATTTGATTTGAAGAAGGGAACTTTTGTCATGTAGCCCAGAACTAACAAACATGTTAAGAAATATGGAGGAGTGCCAATTATATTACAACAGCAGAGTTGAATTCTCTTTTAAAATTTCCCTCTCGTTGCTGCAGTAAGAACGAGCAACGCTAATGTGTATTTTACTGCTGCTGAAGTATCTCACAACTCGAATGATGAAGTTGTTCATTTTTATAGCAAAGAAGCTCAACAGCATTCAGGGCAGTTGTTTCTTTTGTCTTTCCCTAATTTTTAGTTTTTTAGATTTTATTTATTAGTTAAAAAATGGAAATTTGGCAGCTTTTAGTAATTCTGGACATTTCATGTTTACCAGCTACAGTAGTGCAGTTATTCTTAGACAAATTGTTTTTTTTTTCACTTCTGTAGGCATTCCCTTGATGCTCTTGTCTCATCTCTTAGAAACTACTCAGAAAACACTTATGGGCAGTAACACTACTAAAGGTTTTTTGTTTTTAGTAATTGAATGGGAAAACGACTCTCTTGGTCTTTTACTTAAGATCTATGACTTCTCTACGAATCCACAATTTCTTTATAAATCTTTTGAATTTCAGTTATCAGGGCAGTGGTGGCCTGGTGGTAAAGGTGCTGGATCACTGATCCTAAGGTTGGGTGTTCAAGCCCCATTTGCCACAGGTTGTCACGGGCCCCCAGTGTAGTTAACTGGGTTATCGAAGGCCGGTCGTGTCTTTCACTGTCTATGGTGTCAGACTGTAAAAGAACCATTGCTGACTTTCAACAGGAGTTTCTGCAAAGCAGTCAACATGTTTCCACCCTGCGATGGTCTGGTGAGCTGTCCAGGGTGTACTCTGCCCTCGCCCAGAGTTGGCTGGGATGGGTGCCAGCGTCCCCGCGACCCTAATTAGGATTAAGTGGTTACAGAAAATGAACTGATGATCTCAGTTATCCAGTTCTGTGTTTGGATTAGAACTTGACATAGTTGACTCATTGTGGATGTCCCATGTAATGGCCAAACCACTAAGTGGTTCTTCACTCAGGAGAACCAGACTCTGTCTCTCTGTTTGTCACCAGTGTGACTTATACACTCTGTGAGTTCATCATCTACTGATTGACCAACAATCTTTGTGTTGAAGTCACAGAGGACAACTACCACCCTGGAAGATTTATGTACTGCTTCTGCCAAATTAATAAAGTCATTGTAAGGATTCTGATATTAGTAAATACAAAAAAAACTGAGAAATAAAGTTAACAACATGAAATATCATGCCAAAGAACAATTCTATTCTAATCTTGATGAATTTATTTTCGAGCTGTATGGAGAGAATAGATCATCATATTGGAAAATACTACGCAGTTTAATCAAGACGTCAGGTTCCACTTCTACTATTCCAGCTCTAAAAAGAAGTGTTACTGATGAATGTCCATCAGCATTTTCAGACGTAGATAAAGCTAACATGTTGAATGAATATTTTAAGTCTGTAACCAATCTGAATGGTGCAGACAACAAATCTCTTCCAAATTTTGATAGACGCACTAATACTGTTATAGATAATATTAAGATTGAAGTTAACGAGATATCCAACATAATTAAATGTCTACGTCTCAAGAAAGCTGCTGGACCAGATCAGATTAGTCATCAGTTATTGAGATATAATGTTGAGTCTATAAGCCCAGTGTTGTGTATGCTATTTAACATGTCATTTAACTTATCAGTATATCCTAGTCAATGTACATATGCAAATGTTATGCCGCTATACAAGCAGGGTGATCATTCTATTGTATCAAATTATCACCCGATTTCACTGATAAGCTGTGTTGGAAAGCTGTTTGAAAGAGTTGTTTTTAAACATGTTTATAATTACTTTGTGTTTAATGATTTGTTATATAAATATCAATGTGGATTCAGGCGAGACCACTCTACTGTACAACAACTTGTTGAAATTTATAACCAGATTTATACATCGCTTGATAACAAAGATTACTATTGTATGGTATTTTGTGATGTTTCTAAAGCAGTTGATAGAGTTTGGCACATGGGGCTTATGCACAAATTATAGAAGTATGGAGTTAGTGGAAAGCTACTTGATTGGTTTAATAGTTATGTAAATGGTCGTAATCAAACAGTTTTTGTTCAAGGCTCGTTATCTAAACCTTTGGTGTTAAAAGCGGGAGTACCACAGGGGTCAGTTTTAGGTCTTTTCCTCTTCACTGTTTATGTAAATAAGATTGCAGATAAATTAAATTGTTTAATTCGGCTTTTCGCTGACGACACTTCATTGGGAACACTGTCAAAAGAAAAGCAATTAATGGAACAGCTTATGAATGAAAATTTATAACTTCAATGTAATTGGGCAAAAGAATTGGTTAATTTCATATAACCCAGAAAAAACTGAAGCTATGCTATTAACTATTAAGAATAACCAAGATATTGATTTGTATTTTGACGGTTGTAAAGTGAAAGCAGTGGAATTTTACCATAAACTAAAAATTTGCACCATTCCCAGATTGAGTCACAGAAATAGGAAGAACCAGTAAATTAAGATTATTTCAAATGATTTTTAACTATGGAAATAGTTCTTGGATAAAAAGAAAATTTGTATACGTATGCCATTAATTTTAGTTGCCTATATGGAAATTTATTTGCTTATGTGCCTTTACACACTGCTGGTTATTTAAAAAGAAAAGCCGGCGGTCTCTGATGGCTATTTGTGGCAGATGCATTATAATTTACTTTGATTTAAAAATGTAATTCCCACACATCCCTACTTTAGCGTTAGAATAAAAGCAGACCCACATTCTTTCCCATCAAGTCACGGAATGAAAAAAGTAACCTGCAATAACTCCTAATGGGTACCATATAAAAGAGGTCAGCTTGACCTTGAGTGCATTCCCTTGGGTTTTATAAGCTCACAATACATAAAAAGAGGATATTTTCAGGGTTGCTGTTCGCTGAAGTGAGTTTTCTCTGTAAACACTTAGCTGAGCTGACGATCTGGACCAGATAAAAGCTTACCTCACTAATGCATATATTAGAGGTTTAAAAATATTTAAAAAAGCACAATTTTCATTTTTTGGCACATGCTTTTTCTGTAAAATTTTCAAAAGTATTTTGGTTCGTATTTTAGTTGGTAGGTTATTGTTTGGGTAGTTAATTTTATTATTCATGAATTGGTAAGGATGAGCTTCACCAGGGATAGCCAGTATGATATCACAATTCGTTTTGAAATTTTGTATGTATTAAGATTCTATGAATATCCCAATACAATATAGTAATCATGGCTGTTTTTATACAATTTTAAAACCTTGCAAAGAGCTTTTTGTTCAACAGCTGTACAACAGAAGCTGTAACCTACTAATTAAAACATTATACAGTCACCCCCCAACTTACGAAATTAATCCGTTCCAGAGCCCTTTTCGTATAGCAGGGAGTTCGTAATTAGGGGTCGCATTTTACATGTTAAACGCCTAATTCGTTTCAAGGCTCCAGTCTTTGGACTGGATAAACCCTATAAACCCTTTAAAAATGATAAAAGCACATCAACTTTGTATGATATGTGTTAAAAGAAAATTATTTATTTAAACACTTATTAACATATTAAACCATTTTATTAACATATTTATTAATTAAACCATTATTAAACATTTTTTATTAACATATACACACACACACACACCTCTCTCTCTCTCTCTCTCTCTCTCTCTCTCTTGCCCGACTGCCGCAAGCCACGCCCACAAGACGTGGAATTCAAAGCGCATTCCCTGCTTGACAAACTCAACTTTAATTTGATTCCTTAAGGGATCCTTGTGCGCCCACATTTATTAAACATTTACTGAATTAAAACAACGTAAAAAACTAAAGTGTTATTCCTTCTCTCCCTGTCTCTGTCTCTCGCTCTCTCTCTCTCTCTCTATCTCTTGTGCACGTGCTGCGGGCCACGCCCACAAGACGTGAATTCAGAGCGTTTGAATTTCTTTTCGTGAGAGGGGGTTGTGTCGTATCTCGGGACGGAAACTCAGGTAAATGTTTTTCGTAACCTGGGGATTTCGTACACATGGGTCTTCGTGAGTTGGGGGCCGACTGTATTTCCTCTCAAACACTGAAGGTTTTATAGTTAAACTTGGAAATAAATTAAAAAGCTAAGTTTTGATACAGCTATTACACAGACTACATTAAAGTACTGTTATCCAGGGTTAACTTTTTATGAAAAAACATGAGCTGGTAAGTAAGCTGCAAGTTAGCGACTGGCATTGCATGTTAAAGGTAAAGCCTGTTGGGCTTTTTACACTCAAGCCAAGTGACTCATCAGGCCGGTGCTTATTCCCGGTTTTCCATAGCGTGAAGTGACCAGGAGTTCAACTCTTCCTGGATGGGACGCTAGTCCATTGTAGGTTACCTTCCCAGTATATTTTTACTGGTACTCATTTATACTGCTGGGTGAACAGAGGCATACTTGTGGTTTAGACCTTGCCCAGGGGTCTTAGCACAGTGGGGGTCTAACTGGGATTTGAACTCACAACCTCCCAATCATGAGCGCAGCACCCTAACCACTACGCTACTGGCTTCCATTTCCGATTTAAGTATGCAAATACTTAAGAATGTAGGAACAGAAGCTCATCCATCATGCATAATGATGACTGTACAAGCTTCTGGGGGCAATGTCACTATTAGAGATTGTTTTAATTGAGCAGGGTGAGGCTCAGCAACATTACGTGCCAATAAAACACAGCTGACATTAAGGAAGTTCAATGGCTAGGTTATTTCATCTCTGTGAGAATATGATGCAACTCTGGGCCAAAGTCAGTGTTCGGACATTGGATAAAGTTGTGGAAACAATGATATGGCAAATGCACACCATGGTCAGTCGATTTCTTACATCCCTCCCATACAAGGCACATTGGTAATGATATTGTTGCGTGCAGATAATGACCACATTTATCAAAATTCCTGTAACTGTTTCAAGGTTGCCATAGACCTCTTGGTAACCCCTCAGTTTCAGTCTCAATTTTCCATCCAGTTTGAAGGGTCTAGCCTGGTCTGTGAAAGGTTCTCATAATGACAAACATTATTGTGGGCCTTTTTGTGGTCCTTGATTAAGAAAAGCCTTTTGAGTTTGTTTTTTTGTATAGCTCTTGACTTGTGCCTGTTCTTATGAGGTGTTTTTTTAAAAAATGTTTTTACCTTGCCTTGCCCCCCATAGTTAATTGTTTCCTTTCAATTACACATTCCAGCCCTGTAATTCTGTAGGAATAGCTGTCTTTATGCTGAATTAATCAAACGATTCATTTGATCGCAGGTGGAAGCCATTTAGCTTGGTATGCAGTGGGGAAAGTGATCATGGAATTGAATTCATCATGAAGCCAGTTCAGTTATTCTTTTTGTTTGTTTGTTTTTGGTGTTATTTTATATTTAATTTGACTGTTATTATTTGTATTGAGTAATTACAACTGCAAAATTGTTTTTTGTTTCGTTATTTCAGGTCACAAAGAAATGATATGTGATCATTTTAAAGGGAGTTTATTATTTTCTATACCTACTGTATGCATGCTGACACAAAAATCTCTGAGGACAGTGTATGCTTTTTTGAACACAATGGCATTTGGATTTTTTTTTTTTTGTGTGGCTCATGTGCATTAGTATTTTCAGCAGCTCATAAAACAGATCACTGAGTTCTGGTGAGCACCCACCAGCTGATAGAAAAGCTGAGCTACTGAGTGTAAAAAGATAATAACTAGAGCCAAACCTGTTTTTCAGGCCATTAAGTAAGTGTGTACTTGCAGGTGGGTTTGAAGTAATACATCATCTGAAGGATACTCAACATAAACACTTGTAGTGAACTGAATGAAAATTGAAGTATAAGAGAGGTCATGGTCAAGGTTGATTTTGCCATACAACCTTTCAAAGCCTTCAAAATCTACGGTCCATACCATGGTCTATCAATATTACATCAAATATTTCTGTATGATTTTACTCAATCAATGATATTTTATTTGTATATTTATCAGTCTCCTGGTCCACTAATTTGATTAGACAGCTGATGTTCCTAGTATGCTTATATTTATGATATTTTACTGTTTGCTATGCTGCATATCATTATATGCAGGTCAATACACAATGCTCTATCCAGCTGTAGCATCTCAGGGGCAGAATTAAACACAGTATTTTGCCATATTATGTAAAATAAAATTAAAGAGGTGAAGAAACGTGTGCAGGCAGGCTGGAATGGTTGGAGAAAAGTGTCCGGTGTGATGTGCGATAGGAGAGTATCAGCAAGAATGAAGGGAAAAGTGTACAAGACGGTGGTGAGGCCAGCGATGTTGTATGGATTAGAAACAGTGGTGCTGAGGAAAAGGCAGGAGGCAGAGCTGGAGGTAGCGGAGATGAAAATGTTGAGGTTCTCTCTGGGAGTAACGAGGATGGATAGGATCAGAAATGAGTACATCAGAGGGACAGCCCACGTAAGATGTTTTGGAGACAAAGTCAGAGAGGCTAGATTGAGATGGTTTGGACATGTACAGAGGAGGGATAGTGAGTATATTGGCAGTAGGATGCTGAGGTTGGAACTACCAGGCAGAAGACCAAAGAGACGATTCATGGATGTGGTGAAGGAAGACATGAAGGTCGTTGGAGTCAGAAAAGAAGATGCGGAGGGACAGGGTGAGGTGAGGTGGAGGCGGATGATTTGCTGTGGCGACCCCTGAAGGGAGCAGCCGAAAGTAAAAGAAGAAGAAGAAGAATGTAAAATAAAATTAAGTCAGTTACTTGACATCTATTTTTAAATAACAGTCGTATTGTACTGAACACTGAGCTGATATTTAGTATAACATGCACTAATTCTGATTTTAAAAATACTCTCAGAAAGAACGAAAGTAAGTAAGACATGATTGATTGATGCATGATTGATTATGAATTCATGTCATACAGATATGTATTTTTACTCTCTGTTTTTTAGGGAGGAGTTGGAGAGGTTTGTGGAAAATGGGACTCTCAGCCATTTGGAAGTATGTTTTTCTCAAGCCGGTGTGGAGAATAATGGTTTAGAGCCAGAACCCAAATATGTTCAGCATAAACTACTCCTTGAGGCTGAGCATGTTGCCCGCATTCTGCTCAGAGAAAACGGTTACCTCTATGTCTGTGGGTGAGTTGATCAAATTTTTTGATTGACTTGTCGATCCATGAATTAGTGGATATATGAATATGAATCCATATTAGGTGTGTTTTGTTTTCATGTTGTCAAGTAGAGGCATGTGTTCTCGAAAGAATAAATAATTTGGGAGTGTGTTTTCATAGAAATATAATCAACAGTGAAGTTAATGAATAACGATGGGAATCATCAGGGACCACACAATATGGTATTATTATTATTATTATTATTATTATTATTATTATTGTACCGAAGTGCTGATTTGATTTGTATTATGATTTTGGAACTAAGATTAGCTGGCACTACTGTCAAATTTGTTGTAGAAAATGAATCAACAGTTTGACCAATCAGAATTCAAAGTATTGTGTGCACCAGAGTTGCAGTCTGTTCCAGAAGAACAGATGTCTTGCTTGTTTTGATTTCATAGGAACCATTGTGTATGTCTTTTCTGGAAAAAGTGCACGAAGGTTTGAAAACATGGATGTAGGAAAGACATCACGGGAGACTGCATAGTACAATGTTACACATGGAAAAATTAAATCATGATATAGCCAACTATATTAAACTTATGTATTCTGATGTTTTTTCCCTTTTTAAAACAGAGATGCTAAGAACATGGCAAAAGATGTGAACGAAACCCTGATGGAGATCATAGGGAAGGAGCTTCAGCTGGATAAACTGGAGTCGATGAAGATTATAGCCAAACTGCGAGAGGAGAAACGATACCTGCAGGATATCTGGACCTAAAAAGAGAAAATCACAAGTTTGAGTTTGACAAATTGCATTGGATTTGTTTATGGTAGATATTTTAATTATTTTTCAGTAAGACTATATTAACCATTCAAAGGATTTTAACCGTGATGTGCTGATATAGAATTTTACCATCATGGAAACAATGTAAACATGGATTTTAGGTTGTTGTCATGTTGATATTCTAAGTTTTAAAAAGTATAAAAGATGTTTATCTTTATCCTTGGTGTGCAAAATGCTATCCAAAAAAAAAGTGGACACTAATGCTCTGAAGCATACCAGAAAATTGACAAATATCAAGCTTTACTGCATACCAGAGATATCAGTCGGTGTCTTTTAATGCATTTTATTGACTGACAGTGACGTCTTCTTATTTGGAATGTATAAGTCATGCAATGTAGCATATGGGGACGTAATGAGTCCGATATTGACAGAGGTGTAGAACACTTAGGACTGTGGAGGTTCTCATTGTTATTTCCCCCTCAATCCAGAATTTCTTTTTCGAAAAATTAATAGTTCAAATTCAGCTGTGGTTTGTTTTCCTACACAATTGACTTTAAAACATCCCTTGATGCTGCAATGATTTATGTATCCATTACAAGGTTCATTTTCTCACTTCTGATAAATGACCAAATGACTACATTTTGCACAGAATAAAGTCATGAAATAAGTTGTGTACATTAAATATGAGACTATACAGTGGTGGCCTAGTGGTATAGGGCAGTGGTCCCCAACCCCCAGGCCGCGGACCAGTACCGGTCCGTGGATCAATTGGTACCGGGCCGCACAAGAAATAATTTATTTCTGTTTTATTTATTTATAAGATAATATAAGATATTCAGATGAGTCTGAATGATCTTTTATTTTTGAAAAAACTTTTATCTTGAAAAGTGAACGGATTCTCTCTGTTACATGTCAGTCATTTGAAGGCTAAAATGTAACCCACAAGGGGACGGCACATGAACAGATAAGTTGGACATATTTCAAACAATAGTGGAAATTTCGGGTGAGACTGAGCCTTCATTCTCCCAGCTGGTGCACCATCACCTGTAGGTTTTTTTTTTTTATTTTTAAGAAGAGTTCAAGCTCGATTAAAAATGTAATGCTTAATCCTAATTAGGAAGGCTGGCACACATCTCAGCCGACTCTGGGAAAGGGTGGGGTATTATATTTACAATATAAACAAGCTACCCCCCCCCCCCCTCTCCCCGGGCCGCGGTAAAATTGTCAAGCATTGACCGGTCCGCGGTGATAAAAAGGTTGGGGACCACTAGTATAGGGCGCTGGATCGCTGATCCTAGGGTTGGGGGTTCAAGTCCTACTCTCCACAAGGTTGTCACTGTCCCCCAAGTGCAGCTAACTGGGTTATCAAATGCCGGCCATGTCTCTCACTGTCTGTGGTGTGAGGTTTGTAAAAGAACCATTGCTGACTTTCGTAAAAAGAGTAGCTGCAAAGCTGTCAGTGTGTTTCTGTCCCTTGATAAAGGGTTGTGTCAGGAAAGGAATCCGACGTAAAAACCTATGCCAAATCAAACGTGCGAATCAGATGATTCGCTGTGGTGACCCCTGAAAAAAGGAAAAAGCCGAAAGGAAATGAAAGAAGAAGAAGAAGACGGTGTTCACCAATTTTGTCTAGAAGCTCCATTTTTATGGTTACTAAATAAAATATATATTTTAAAAAAATCCCTTTTTTAACCAAGTAAAAGTGGCCTGATTAACAAGTTTTGAATTTCCTCAAATGACTGGCTTAGAAGCCCCTTCACCTATTACTTCCGCAAAGGAGCTTGTTTGTTTGTTTGTGTATTTGTTTTTTAGGAGGATTATCAAAACATGATATGGATTTTTATGAATTTTTTACCAGAAGCTGGGCCTTGGACAAGGATCCATTTGATTTTGCAGCTGATCTGGATCAAATTCTTGATTTAGGAATTTTTTTAAGGATTCTTTAACACTGAAACAATGCAACTTTTGAGATTTTAGTTTATATGGACAATTGCTGGGCTTGGTGAGGGGTTTCGCTCCGATGTATATTAAAGTTATATGTTTATCCATATCTTACCTCGTGTTCTTGTCTCATATTCCTTGATCTGACACAGTGACCTTGCTTTCTGCTGAGGTAAATAAACCATTTTGGTTCTTCAGTGTGGAAACTGAAATATGTATTAAAATCGAATGTTTGACTTGAGCACAGAAAAGAATCCTATTCAATCAGGAAAGTTAAAAATCTCTGTTTTTATAAGGGATGTGCCACAATTTTAGCGTCTTACAAAATGGACCAAGACCCTTTAGGTCAGTTTTTCCACATTGCAGCTTCTTTTAATGATAATGATATGAAAATAATGAAGACTTGATTTCTTTTTTTGGTGTGTGTGTGTGTGTGTGTGTGTGTGTGTGTGTGTGTGTGTGTGTGTATGTGTGTTGTGGAGGGTGTTCAGGCACTTTTCTAAGCACATATGCCCTCAAATAGTTTCAATAGCAGCAGCAAGTCAAAATATGCCTGAACTTTTCTCTGTTTTTATGAAGGACATTAGATTAGTCATTTGTAATAAAACTATAAAAAATGTATGCAAGGTTTAGTTCCATAATTGAAATGGTCATTTTTGTTGCAGGCTTCTCTCAAACATAATTTGGGGTCTTCTTGACAGAACAGTTATTGCAGGTGTAAGCGTTGAGGTGAGTGTGCTATAAACCCCTGATCCAGCATGGACACTTCAAAATAATGACTCAGTTCCACAGCTCAGCATGTCACAAGGCTAATGAGAGTTATTAATCACGGCTGAACCAGCAGCTCAACCCAAGGTTGCAGAGTTGATGAACTCATGTCCGTCATGTCCAGTGAAGAATAATGACATTATGAAGATGAATAAAGTTCTGCTGAATCCAGAGTTTGTGCAGCAAACTGATTTGATTTGGCTTTTTGCTTTTTTTCACACGACAAAGGGTAAAGCTACAGTTTTTGCTTTAGCGTAGTTTTCCTGCAGGTTGTCACTTCACAGTTCACTCACGCTGCCCATATTTTTGAATATTAAAAAGTAATATCATTTGCAAATTGATTTACAAATAAAAACAAATGTAGTTGCATAAGTGCTGCATAAGTATCCAACCCCATTGCTGTGAAACTCCCAAAGTATTTTTTATTTTGCTATACTGTATTAATCCTGCAAGGAAAATGATTGCCTCTGCATTTAAACCATTCAGAATGAGTGCACGCACTGGTATCTGGAATCAAACCAACAACCTTTCAGTCCCAAAGCCATTTCTCTAACCGTTAAGCTACGGCTGTCCCCAAATTATTTCTGATGAATCTACTTGCTGTCAAACGTCACAATTATGTAAAAGAAAACGCGTGCTTTAAAAGTGTCACATGATCTCGGCGTCAAGAATCCAGGGTGTGTTAATGATTACACCTACGCAAATAGCATTATGAATACAGTACCTAGCAATTCTGGAAAATTTTCAGTCAAGATTTGATTATTGAAAAAAATCAGAACCTTGGACATGTTGCCAGTTCTCAATTAAAAACATCTGTCAAAAGGAGGATATCAACCAGCAAACAAGATCATTAATCAATGGAGTAATCATGGGGCCTAGTGTAACTTGAAGGGGATGAAGACATGAACAGCTAACATGGAAGACACTTTTCAGCGAGAAGCAATTGGATGGACACAGCAAAAGCCAGACTATGGAAGACTGGAGAAAAGAGAAAGATAGGAAAAATGATTGACAAAGTTTTTTTTTTTTTACAAAAAAATATGGCAGAGTTTTCACATCATTTTGCTGGTACGTATTTTCACCAGCAGGACTGAGGAACTGCTCAGGGATGGAAAGCATGGGTGTTATTTCCGGGACAGAAATACGGATTTTCATCAAAAATAAAAATGCCACTATTCTTTCTTTAAAAAAAAAAAAAAAAAAAAAAAAAAATCAAAGTAACCACAATTATATAAGTGCTTTTTTCCTAGTTGGGCACCAGAAGCCTTCCTTTAGCAATTTGTTGTGATTAGCTTGCCGGAGTTCAGTCTCGGTTGTGTTTGTGTGTTGTTGCACTGTTTAAGAAATCCGAACATTGCCAAACTGTATCTTAGTAACTAGATCTATCATTCATGCATGCTTACTTTCAGAAAGGTAAAAAAAACAAACAAAAACAAAACGATTGAAGCCTGGCAAGTATAATGCCAAATTTCCTGGAAATCGGTGCATCTAAAGCATATGTTAAGAGACTAGACAGTGGTATAAAAAAATGATTGGCAAGATGACTGCTTGAAGGAAACCGACAATTTTGGAAAGTTTGTCAGCACATGGTGTCAGCACAAGTTAGCAGACATCCCAACTGACTCTGGGCGAAGGCAGAGTACACCCTGGACAGCTCGCCAGGCCATTGCAGGGCGGAAACACGCTGACGGCTTTGCAGCCTACTCTTATTGAAAGCCAGCAATGGTTCCTTTATATGCCTCACACCATAGACAGTGAGAGACATGGCCGGCCGTTAATAACCCAGTTAGCTGCACTGGGGGTGTTTATTGTGTCAGCAAGATATTAGATATGGACAGAATGGAAAGAAGATGGTACTTAAGCACGCAAACGATGATAAAAAACACCAAAAAGTCGTCCATCAGCAAGCACTGACACAACCAAACTTTGCCTGGTTAGTATATTTATTTACTTCACGAAAACGGGTAACTTTAATGTTATATCCTCCTCGTGATGTTGCAATACAATAGATATCTGCTGTAAAAACGTGAATGGCTATTTGGCATGGCTGGACAGTTATACTATGACGTGTTTGCAGCATTTGATAAACTAGTTAAAACATTAATGAACAGTCTTGAAAATAGTGTTCTATGAATATTTGAAATAATTTAATATTTCAATGTACATATACTGTATGCAAACAGTAATGAAAAAAGTTGATTCATTATTGTCACTATGTAATCCATGGCATAGCAAAATTGCTGACTATTACCTATTGTGGTACTTGACCTGTACTGTATAGGAATTCAAAGTTGTTCTCAAACCGTTAAAATTATTGTGTTCATATTGACCATATGTTTGTGGAATACGTCTTGAATACTCACTGTGGTTTTATTTAAAACTTTGTAAAATGAGCTCAGAAAGCATTTCAAAGCACTAAATTTTCAAAAAATTTCTGGAGGTGACCCCCAGTCTCCCCTTGCAGGAGGATAATACCCCCTCCCGCACCCTCACCGCACTTTGCACACCTTGGAGTACAAGCCCAAGGCGCTGCTACACGCTTCGCCGGCATTGCTGTCTTGCTCGGCTGCTTCGCAGCCTCAGCCTCTGGCTTCAGTAAATTTTTTCAGACAAAATTATTTTTGCCTGCTGACACCCATGGATGGAAAGATACTGTTGCTATTGTATAGCCATGTTTATTGTCCAAGATGATGTTTTAAGGTTTACATGTTTGTTAGATGACTGTAATGTAGTCCCGGTAAAGTTACAGATATAGATGCATCTGTATAATAATCTGCTATTGATGAATATTATTACTTCTTTGCTGATTTGTCCCTTTTCTTTTTTTTAAATCATGAATGTTGAAGCTGATCTTAACTGTACATTTCAAGATATAGTATATTGAAAAAGTATCCCTCCATGGGATTTACACATTTTGTTCATGTAACCACTCTGATCTTCTTTTTGAGCTGATGACAACAAAATCATTACCAATATTTTCATGGCCAATTTTGATGGTGTTGTGCCTCTAAGGGCCATGTTTATGTGCGCTGTTTGCATCACTGCCAAAAACTGAGCGTTCATTTCAGTTCAGAACGACACTGCTCACAGCTGCAAAGGCTGGATGAATGAATCTGCTAATGAATGCCCTGCATTAAGGATAAATTAAGTTCCAAATTACACTGTCTTAATTAAAAAGGTTCAAGGTGCTTTCAGAGCCATGGTGCAAGGACTCTAAAGGGTAATCTGAATAAATCAGAGGCTACAAGCTTGCAGCAGGGCGCTTGCAGAAATGATAGATTCTCCTGCACAAGATGGCTTAAATGAAGCAGAAAGGTGTATGCAGAAAGTAATGAGTGTCATTAGATAAGACTTCTAGCTAGCCTGTTCCTTTGACTCTCTTCCACTTTTTAAAAAGTGGACGCTATACCAATAACAGTAGCTTCTATTCATGGAAAAAAAAAGAATATGCCATTCCATGATAATCACTCTGGGATGGCATGTTAATGAAGTCATCAAGTAGCCAAGTGCTGAATACTGTAATCTGAAAAGGTCTTTTCCTGACTCCAATTGGATGGATTCACTCAATTACAGGATTGATTACAGACATGATTTTCATTAATATTCTGCAATAGAATAATCCATCTCAAAATATAGCCTATACTTGCTTCATCTGTAATGTATGAATGCTGAATGATAAAGGAAATTTGATTAAATAAAATCTATATTTGAACTCAAAAGAACAACTCATAATACATGAAATAAAATGTATTAAAATGTGTCCACACAGTAGATACTCTGGGTAAATTAACATTGTAAACACAGTCAAAATTGCATGGCCAAGCAAAAAAAAAAACCCCAAAAAACCAAACACAAAAACACACTATAATATTTTGTTGGGCTGCCTTTAGCCTTGATTATAGCATGTAATCTCATTATTGTTTCATTTAGCCAAGGCAAGGCACAGCAATATTATGCGGCAATAAACTGAAGGCAGCTATGACCTGAATTACCAGGTTAAAATTGGGGCTCACATAGTAAAACGGTGGTTCAGGCAGCATGAGGAATCATTTCACCCATAATAATTTGGGTGTCGAACTTGAGAGAATATGAGCCTGCATAGGCAACTGAACAACACATACATTCTGCTTCTTACACATAGTGACATGTAGTAGTGCAGAGACATGCAAAAGATTATAAAGTAAAGGATTACAGTAGATATTGTGAGTATCATTGATGTCAAAATGTTTAGTCATAATAAAGTATGATACGGACATGGTAGTTTAGATGTCAGTATTGTCACCTCACATCTCACAGAAGGTTCTGGGTTGATCAGTGTGAAGTTTGCAATACAAACCGGATTCCAAAAAAGTTGGGACACTATACAAATTGTGAATAAAAACTGAATGCAATGATGTGGAAATGCCAAATTTCAATATTTTATTCTGAATAGAACATAGATGACAGGGTCAAAAGTTTAAACTGAGAAAATGTATCATTTAAAGAAAAAGAAAAAGAAAACGAAAGAAAGAAAAAATATATATATAAACATTTTCCAGTCCCCTTTTCAAAAATAGGGACTACCACCTCGGTCTGCCATGGCACAGGTATTGTCCCGAACTTTCGTACGAAATTTACTTTTCTTGATTGTCCTACTCTCCTGAGTTCTTTGAATTCTCGACAACATAGCTTACAGGATTATGGGATTACTCAACCCTCTCCACCACATTAAAACGACAGCTTGTTAGAGGCAACAAATATGCACACGTCTCTCAAAAATGCTTATTGTGCTGAGCAGATTTTAGGTTGTTTACAATATCAGAAAGCTATGATTTTGACCATAATTTTAATATCAAATTAAAAAAATCATGGTCAAAATCATAGCTTCCTGATATTTGCTGGGTTTCCTAATGATCTCCATCTACAAACTATGGTTTTAGCATGTATTTGCCATTTATTTATTTTTTTTGCTTAAAACTTGTTTTCTAACTGAGTAAGCATGTTGGACATTTAAATTTAAGAGCTGGACTTAATACATTCATTCATTCATTTGCTGAACTGCCTAATTCTTACTTTGGTAACAGGAAGGTTGGAGTCTGTCTGAAATGACACTGAGCACAGGAGAAGTACACCCTAAACAGCTCGCCAGTGTATTGCAGAGAAACACACACAACCATTCACACTCATACCTCGGGGCAATTTGGAAATGCCAATTAGTCTACTGTGTATGTCTTTTGACTATGGGAGGAAACCTGAGTAGCTTAAAAAACCCACCCAAATATACTATGATGCAAACTCCTCAGAAATTCCATTACTGAGTGCGGGATCCGAACCAAAACAACTTCCTGTTTTGAGTTTGATGTGCAAACCACTATACCACCATGCAGCCTGACCTTAATAACCATATTAAGTTGTGTACTGCTTATTTATCTGGGTTAAAGAGTCTTTAGGCCTGCAGGCTAAGCTGTGGTGAGATAAAGTATTAGGTAGGGCTGACGTTTCAAGTAAATATTCCTGAGATAGACTATGTTACATGACTTTCATTGAGACCGTAGAATAAGAGGTGGAAATACTTTTCCCATACTGTTTTATTTGAGGCAACATTTCTTCGACACCATTGAGAAAAACACATAGTATGAAATTTAAAGAAACCCAGCTGTTAGCTGTGCAGTGAATGAGCAGAAACATCATGAGGGTCCTAATTCATAATGTGTAGGATGCACTTGTCAAACATATTGCCTAATGAGGAACGCTTCTTTATTTTACAAACAAGCTAAAGTACACTCTAAGCATTCTAGCAAAGCCCAGCTCAATTATACTGACTTGGAGGACATAAACAGTCTCGCGTGTGCCCAAGTGCTCCTAATTACTAAAAAGCCTTCGGTATGGAACTAATTGATTTTTCATTTAATGAGAACTGAGGTAATGGTGTTGCAGAAAGTTAGCTTGCTCTAAATATCTACTAAATACAAATAGGTTTTTGGAGGTACCGTACTGTAGTGCTTTATGTTTTGAGCAATATGAAGATGGCCGCTGCAAACCTGACATCAGCAAACTGTCAGATTATCTCATCAATCTTCATCATCACTGCACCATTTTACAAGACAGAATAAAAATATAGCAAGTCAATAAAGCTTCATATGACATCAGTTTTAGAATAATGCATGCACAGATCTCGCACTCTCAACCTAACAATACACAATTCAGTTTCTGCATGCACCACCCAAGTGGTAAATAAAGTAATGGTAATATCCCCAATAGTGGTGCTATTAAATTATGTTTAACTGCATCTAAAATATAGTTAAGGGTGAAACTGTGGCCTCGTGGTTAGTATTTCTCCCTCAAAGCAACAGGGCCTGGGTTCGATTCCCAGCTTGGGTGTTTTCTGTGTGGGTGTGGAGTTTGCATGTTCTCCCTGTGCTTGCATGGTTTCCTCTGGGTACTCTGTTTTCCTCCCACAGTCCAAAAATATGCACAATAGGTTAATTGGCTGTTCGAAATTACCACTAGGTGTAAGTGTGAGTTTTGGCCCTGCGATGGCCTGGCGAGCTCACCAGATTGTACCCTGCCCTCACCCAGAGTTGGCTGAGGTGGACACCAGCCTCCCCGCAACTCTACTTAGGTTTAAGCGGCTTGAAAAATGACTGAATATAGTTAATAGCAACCAAGTGATGTAGTGGTCAGCATGTCCACTTCACAGCAAGAAAGTCCTGGGTTCAATTCGCAGACTTGGGTATTTCTGTCAGAGTTTGTAAGTTCTACCAGTGCTTGTGTGGATTTCTCCGAGTAATCCAATTTCCTAACGCAATCCAAAGACAGCCCTGCGGTGGCCCGGTGGGCTGTCCAGGGTTGACTGAGATGAGCACCAGCCTGCCTGCTACCATAATTAGGATTAAGAGCTTAAAAAAAAAATAAATGAATGATTGAGTTTAAAGACATGCACATTAAGCTAACTGGTTGTTCCAAATTGCCCCAGGTATAAGTGTGAATAGTTGTGTGTGTCCTGTGAGTGGTATAGCATGTAGTACTTCCCCGTTGCCCACTGCTAAGATAGGTATCAGCCTTAACAGGATTAAATGGTTCAGAAAATGATTAAGTGAGTGAGTGAGTAAGTAAAATATGGTTTATTAAAGCTAAATATACCTCTGTTGTATTGGGCGTGTCAATTTTGGGGCAGTTGCGGTCAGCCCAATTTCTTTTTTTCTCAGGAAAATATGTGACAGGTATATAAAATGGATAGAACCATAAACAAAACCCATTTTCCGCGTCACATTTTTTTGTGAAGGATAAGTGTGTAAAGCGCTGAAGATGGGTGTCCAAGGTTGGTAATACAATTTTCCGTGACATCTCCAGGTCAATCAGTAGTTGTCTCCAGGTAGTCTTCAGGTTGTCACAGAGTGCATAGGTCATGTGTTACACTGATGAGACATGGTGGCAGACAAAGGGACACAGAGTCCCAACAGACTATGTGAAAGTGGGGTAAATACATCCTAAACAGCTGGACAGTCCATTGCAGGGACAACACAGGCAAATAACCATTCATACACATTCACACCTCCAGAATAGCCATTATAGGCCCAAGCAATCATGGAGAGAACATGCAAACTTCCTCACAGAAACGACTTCACCAGGGGATGGGCCCTGTTTCAAAACACTTTCAGTTTACCCTCACTTGGGTTTACTGGTCTTTCTGGCAGTCTTCTCTGCTCCCGCATACAATTTACCACCTGGTTGTAATAAATTGCCAGTTCTGCCTCTTTCTTCACCTGAATGTCTGAGATATATGGATGCAGGGTTTATTATGGAAAGTCCATGACTAACACAGAATTTCATTAACAGCTTGCAAGTGACGCATCAACAAGGTGGGTGACTATTAACCCAGAGATCGCAAGTTTGAATCTGGTTTAATGCCAAAGCTGTTCGTGGCCGGGAGTCCATGGGAGCTAGTTGGCTGAGCTTTCACAGAAGGGATGGACGGCATACGCTCACTTTCCTGTCACTCACAGTGATCGCTAGCCAATCGTGGTTGTCTGTGAGCTCATTTGTACGAGGTGGCGGATAGCACTTTCCATCTGAATGTGTTAGTCCGCCCCCACATACGCATGTGCTGCAGTTCGAAAAGAGGGGACGTGTGCATGATTTCTCCCCTCTCTAGTCAGTGGTAGTCATGTGATAGGGAAGGCAATACCTGATGGGTGAGAATTGGATATCACTACTTAGGAAGAAAATGGAAGAAAAAAAGATAAAGAACAAAACACTTCTCAGGTTCACATCAGGGAAGTTGTTCCTCATTGCTCACATGTTCAGTTGTGTGTTTAAGGAGAACAGTGGAGTCTGTGATACTCTTTCTCGCACTTTGCTGACTTTTTATACCACTGTAGTGTATACTGTATTGTCATACCAAAATATTCCAACCAATTACATGTGATTGAGTAGGAACTGCTGAATTAGAAAATGTAACCAATTTTGGCTGCACCTAAATCACTAAAATGCATCATTCAAGAACAGCTACTCATTCTCTAACAGCACAACACTAATTTATTTGGTGTTCCTGACAGAGTTCACATTAAAAAAAAAAACTACAACAACAACTTTTTTATTTCTATTTTATTTATTTTCTTTGTTACTTCTTTTACCCCCCCCTCCTTGAATTGCCATCTTATCATGGTGGAGGGGCTTGCGTGACCTAATGATCCCAGGAGCTATGTTGTCAGGGGCATAATGGCCCTGGGAGGGTCACTCAAGGCCCTGATAGAGTCACCCAAGGTGAAAGTTCAGAGAAAGTGCGGTTCAGAAGACCTCTATGCTAAATAAAAAGAAAAGGACACGGTTTCCCTTGCCCGGACGTCACTGGAGTCCCCCCCTGGAGCCAGGCCTGGAGAAGGGGCTTGAAGGTGAGTGCCTGGTGGTCGGGCTTCTGCCCATGGAGCCCGGCCGGGCCCAGCTTGAAAAGGAGACATGGGTCCACCCTCCCATGGACCCACCACCTATTGGAGGGGCTATAGGGGTCGGGTGCAGTGTGAGTTGGATGGCAGCCAAAGGCATGGGTTCTGTCGGACCAATCCTCGGTTACTGACTTTGATTTTGGGACATGGAATGCCACCTCTCTGGTGGGGAAGGTGCCTGAGCTGGTGCGTGAGGTGGAGAGATACCGACTAGATAGACGGACTCACCTCAACGCATACCTTGAGCTCTGGAATCACCCATTTTGAGAGAGGCTTTACCTTATTCCATTCTAGAGTTGCTCATGGGGAGAGGCACCAAGCTGGTATGGGCATCCTTGTTGCCACCTGTCTCGGTGCCCAAACGTTTGGGTTCTCCCCGGTCGATGAAAGGGTAGCTTCCCTCTGCCTTCGGGTGAGGGGAGAGGTCCTGACTGTTATTTGTGCTTATGCACCAAATGACAGTTCAGAGTACTCAACCTTCTTGGAGGCTTTAGGGGGGTGTGTTGGAGAACGCTCCCTTGGGAGACTCACTCTTTCCCTTGGGACCCTTCAATGTAAATGTGGGCAATGATAGTATGACCTGGAAGGGTGTGATCGGTAGGTACGGCCACTTCAGATTGAACCCGAATGGTGTTTCGTTGTTGGAGTTCTGTGCTCCTCACAGTTTGTCTATCAGGAACACCATGTTCGAACATAAGGGTGACCATAAGTGCACTTGGCACCAGGATACCCTAGGTCACAGTTCGATGATCAGCTTTGTAGTCATGTCATCGGACTTGCGGCCGCATGTTTTGGACACCCGGGTGAAGAGGGGAGCTGAGCTGTCAACCAATCAATCACCTGGTGGTGAGATGGCTTCGATGGCAGGGGAAGCTGCCTTCCAGACCTGACAGGTCCAAGCTTGTAATTAGGGTCTGCTTGGAATGTTTGACGGAGTCTAGTGTCCGAAAGGCCTTTAATTCCCACCTCCGGCAGAGCTACAACCATGTCGTGGAGGAGGTGGGTGACATGGAATCTGAATGGACCATGTTTCATGCCTCCATTGCTGAGGCGGCAGCCCATAGCTGTATCCAGAAGGTCATTCATTGGTGCCTGTCATGGTGGTAGCCCTCGAATCCGGTTGTAGACATCTGTGGTGATGGGGACGTTCAGCTGAAAAAGGAAGTAATTATTAGTAATCTAACCGTTCAATGGATTTGCTCCCTGGTATGACACGAAACTATCATGGGGTAACACGGAGCTAAACAACAGGCTCATTCACACCTATAGGCATTTTAGAGAAGATAGATGGCCTAACCTGTTTGTTTTTGGATAGTGAGAAGATATAGCATCTGCAGGATACCAAAGTACTGTATCTGAAGAAAATTCCCATAGACATGTGAAAAACATGCAAACTCCACACAAAGCTGGAAGCTTCTTGTTGTGGGCGAAATATTTAATTCTTGAAGTGCTCACCACTGCATCGCTGTGCTATCTGCCATATACTTATTTAATATGCAAAGGCCTGGCTTCAAAATCAGCTTATCTCGATAAGGTTTTAAAGCATTAAAAAACTGCATGCGATAAGGGAACGAATGAGTTTTTTTAATACCCACAAAAAATTATATATATATATATATATATATATATATATATATATATATATATATATATATATATATATATATATAAACATTGTAAATGAATATACCGTAATATGCTTTGGAATCAAAATTTTCCATCTCCATAAACTTTCAAGCATAAGTGTTACAACTGCCTGGGTGTGAGTATGAAACAGTGTGTGTTGGTCCTGGTCAGAGTCGTAGCCTGCCTTCACCCAAAATTGGCTGAGATATTATTTGGAAAATGAATGAATTCATGAATATCACAATATATTAATGAATATTACTATTTTAATACAGGTCAAAGTTACTTAGACTAAACCATTTCTCTGTTTCTCTCGCTTTAAAGCCCAAACTATAATGAACTGAACTGAAACACAATATCAGTGAACACTACTATCATTGTCTCAGTCCTCATTAGCCAAAGGCAAAAAAGCACGCAAATTGTTTAGCGTTCAAATATACTCAATGATATATTCGAATTGACCCGGATTTATGATCTCCTGCACTCTGACAATCATAATGGCTTATGCAAATGAATGATTAATTGGATTTAGGAAAGAGCCAGAGTAAATGAGCTGAGTAAAGGAGAATGTACACATAAACGAAGGATGATAAATGTGGAAGTGTGATATTTATGTTTTTTGGAGGAATGGATTAATATAGTAAAGCTTGTTTTTTTAGTACTGTTATGAAGACGATAACAATTGTAGAGTCCTTCATATAGACTTAAATAGTGAGATTTAAAAGAACACATATGTCAGTCAGCCTAGTATTACTGTAAGTAAACGGTATGGAGTTTGAGATAATTTCCTATGTTCCATGTTTAATTTACATCATAGGACTACAGGGATCCCTCATTTTCCATGGTTAATTGGGACCGAGATCCCGCTGCGACCACTGAATTCCGCGAAGTAGGATCAACACCCCCCCCACACCGGCTGAGGTATATTATATACACATGTGTGAATGTGAATGAATATATATTCAATGCTATAAATGCTTATAATAACAATTAAACATTAAAAATAATGCATAAAATTTAAACAAAATATAAATACACACGCATACAGACTCATGTGCCAAATATCACTAGTTTTGATGGGGAGGGTTTTTTTTTTTTTTTTGCTTAATTGGCCTTGTATTTGTGGAATTTTCCTTAACCTTTTCTCCTATTCTTCTTTAATTTCCTTATTTTTTAATTCGTTGAATATTTAAAAAAAAAATGCAATGCACTGAATCCACATGAATTGAAGTGCAAGGTAGCGAGGGATCCCTGTATTTTGTTGCAGAATGTATAAAAAAAATCTCTGTACATAAATTTCAGTTTATGTGATGCTCATAAACAACAATGAGGACTCTGGGTTTTGGGTCTCCTGGAAAGCTGTAACATTTTGGGTTATAATTTTTTCATTACATTTAGCATTTCCGGTAAACAAATTCAATGTATTTAAACATCCTGAGCAGCTGAGGAGGATTTATGCACCTAAGGGGTAAAGTTAAGCCCTCAAAAATACCGCACTACTAGACTAGCATATGCTAAAAACATTTCAAATAGCAATAATGTACAACACAATTTCCCCTTCTGAAAAAAAGGCTGATGAATTATTTGAACCTCATCTGGACAAACCGGAGCTTACTGATGTGCAGTGCGCCCTGTGATTCCATTTCCTAATCCACAATTGATCTGTGTAGACTCAGCCAAGGTAGTAGTCACCTATTTTCTCCACTGGTCATCAAAACCAAAATGTGTTTTTATTATAACAAATTTCTGCACAGCCAACCATTCTTTGTACATGGCCCACTTGTTGCTTGATAATCTGTTTTTATAAACTACACGGGAACTGTGCAATCTGATTGTTTTGCTATCTGAGGATTAATGGATAATGTGTGACTGAAAATGGTAGACAAACACAGTTTGTTATGGCCAATGATTATAAAATACTAACTGTCTTCCTTTGTCTGTCTTCCTTTCGGCTTTTTCCCTTTTACTCGGGAGTCGCCACAGTGAATCATCTGATTCGCACGTTTGAGTTGTCAGAGGTTTTTACATCGGATGCCCTTCCTGTCACAACCCTTTTTAGCAAGGGACAGAAACACGTTAACGACTTTGCAGCTACTCTTTACGAAAGTCAGCAATGGTTCTTTTACATGCCTCTCACCATAGACAGTGAGAGACATGGCCCGCCTTTGATAACCCAGTTAGCTGCACTGGGGGGTACAGTGACAACCTTGCGGAGAGTGGGACTCGAACCCCCAACCTTTGGATCAGCGATCCAGCGCCCTATACCACTAGTCCACCACTGCCCCACGATTATAAAATACTAACAAGTCAAGAAAATCCCAGCCCCCAAAAAATAAAAAAAAAAAGTTATGAAATAATGGTGTAATATTTTTAAAGATTAAAAAGCACTTTAAACTTTGAATGAATTTCTAACAATGCCTCTGTCAACAAACTGGTAAAAGATTGAAACTAATTATATATTTTCCCCCAAAATTGAATGTTTTAATTTATTGTTTTCTTTAGAATGGTCAGCACTAAAAGATTACTTTTGAACAGACATACTATATTCAGAAAAAAAGCAACAGCTAAACAAGAAACTATACTTAAGAAAATGTTCCTTTGCTGTGAGACGCCAGAGCTGAGCTTACTATAGCAAGGCAAGCCTCTTAAAATAAGCCCTGTTCTATCATAGGCAGTCCAGAATTCATCAAAGTCAATAAAGCACTAAACCCATTTTTAAAAGCTTTAAGCAAGTCTGGAGTAATTTGGCCAGTTTATAAAAATCCCCTGAACTAAGCAGTTATGGAAACCTCGTACAAAGCAGAAGAACTGGTCAATGCAAACTGATCCAAACTATAACAAACTACACATTGTACCTTGTCTGGAGACATTATGAAAATTATTTTAAACTGCGTAAATCCCTGTGAACTCCAACAGCCATGAAGTGAGGGATGGATCGGCGAACATCTCCAGATCATCTCGTTTAGTCTCTGGCGGCTCCTTCATAAATTGCACATTCAACTTCATCTCTAAGTGAACTCTGATGACCTTTAAAGTATTTTGCTTCACACTATGAATCTTATTTAAATAAACTTACATACATTTCAAGTTATATTAGCTCTAGGACAGCAGTGAGTTGCTCTGCTTGGCTCACACTGCGAAATCTGACATACCCGCATGCATGCAGAGCCCATCTGTTGCTGTAACGCTTAAAGAATGTAAAAATAAAATAAAATACACGAATGAATTTCAATGACATTCAAATGATAAATAGTAATAGTACTCGTTTCATGTTTTTCTGTAAAGAAAATGCATGCTGGTGTGATACAGGTCTATTTTAAATGCATTACTTTTTCAATCATGAACGTTCATTCTGAATTCAAATGCAGGGGGCATGAACAAATGACTAAACAGTGAATTCCAGCTGAAAAGTGCCTAATTGGACGTGCACGCAAAAAAACATTGGCTCACGAATTGAACCATAAATACTTTGTTCACATGTTAATTTGTAAATGCAGCGTGCTTCACTGAGAAAACATGGTGGGGGAAGGTTTTTGCACAGTATATCAGAGATGAGCAAGAATTTAACAGATGTAAAGAATGTAGTGGAACAGAGTAGCGTCTTTGCCCCACAACTGGATAATCCAGATCTCAGTGTTCGAAAAACATTAAAATCATTTCTGAAAATAGTATCATTAAAGTATCACAGTACTATTTTTACACAATGCTTATCGTTTAAATTGTTTATAAACCACATAACATTATATGTGTACAGTGGTACCTCACTTTACGAAATTAATCCATTCCAGCGCCTTTTTCGTAACCTGCATTTTTCGTGAATTGAACTGCATTTTACATGTAAAACGCGTGATTCATTCCAAGGCTCCCAATACTGCCCCATAAACCCTTTAAAATTTATAAAAGCATACCTTTAACACCTCCTTCTGCTTCAGTATCGTACCGATGGTAGATGGGTTTCGGCCATATTCCTATCACTCGAGCCCGTTTCTTCTTCTGAACCACACTGGAAATGACACGCGTGTATGTGTGTGTGTGTGTGTGTGTGTGTGTGTGTGTGTGTGTGTGTGTGTGTGTGTGCACGTGTGTGCGCATCTGTGTTGACGATGTCTTCTTAGCAGAGTTATAATCTTACAAATTGAAATATGAAATATGAAAGGTTAAAAGCCTGAGTCAAGAAAACATGAAACAAATAAAGCATGAAACAACAATAACTCTGTCCTTTACATGAAAAGCATCATGGTAGATTCAGCTCCATAATAACCAATGGAAGGGAGCTGCATCATCCCTCCTAGCCAATGGGAGGCCAGCGGGGTGGGATGTTGGGAGATAGCCAATAAGAGGGAGCTGCGTCATCCCTCCTAGCCAATGGGAGGCCAGCAGGGTGGGATGTTGGGAGATAGGCAATGGGATGTAGGTGCGTCATCTCTTCTACCCAATGGGAGGCTGGCCAGCGGAGCGGGATGTTTGTTGATGGGAGAGCAGCTCGTGCATTGTTTGAATGTTTGAATGGCACGTTTTAATGTTTGAATGGCGCGTATGAATTTTTAAGATGGCGCTTTTGGAACGTGAACTTATTTTGTGTCCAGAAGCAAAAAATTTAGGAAAATGCGTTTCGTAACCTGCATTTTTCGTTTGGTAAGACTTTCGTAAAGTGAGGTACCACTGTATATATATATATATATATATATATATAGGGCGTTTCTGTGTGGAGTTTGCACGTTCTCCCCATGCTTGTGTGGGTTTCCTCCGGGTGCTCCGGTTTCCCCCGCAATCCAAAGACATGCACTGTAGGTTAATTGGCCGTTCTAAATTGACCGTAGTTTCTCTCCTGCAGCGGCACTGGAACCCAGTCGTATCGGCACTTACCTTTCCATTGGATCCTTCCGGTGGCGCTGAGACAGGGGGGGACTTGCTGCTTGGGTAACAGCCTGTCCCTCATCACTACCTACCCAGGCTCTGTGCACTGGGGAGTATCACCAGTCGGGATACTGGCCAGAGCGCAGCCATAGTCCTTCAGGACTGACGGAGGCCTACGCTATATATATATATATATATGCAACATTAGTTACATATGAGTAAATGAAACAATGAGTAATTTTACACATATTATACAGAAAAGTAATGTGAGTAAATGAAACAGTTTTTTTTGAATTTTAAGTTTACTTCTAAATCTGATAAGTTCCTTGAAGATATCAGGCTTTATAAGGTGTATTTAAATGTCCAGGTTATCACTGATTCATTGATTCTGTAAGCTAATAAGGTCATAAGGAAGCAGGAGGCTAACTCTATGCAAAGGTGGGTACACAATGAACATCTTGCCAATCAATTATGGTCAACACGTGTGTGCTCTCACACACACACACACACACACACAAACACACACACACACACACACACACACACACACACACACACACACACACACACACACACACACACAGAGTCATTCAAACTTATGCTTCGGGGCATTTGGACCATTTAGTCTAATGTGCATCTCTTTGGACCGTTTAGGAACTGGAATACCCAAGCTAACCAATACAAGCATGGGGGGAAAACATGCAAACTTAGCACAGAAATTCCCCCACTGAGCTCAGTACTCGAACCTAGGACCATCTTGCTGTGAGGTGGACAAGCTAATCACTATGTTAATCACTGTCATTGTTTTGGACACCATATCATGCTCCCCATATTCAGGATATTTCAAAGAAAATGTCTGATTGACACTAATCTTGCTGGTAATGACAATTGCATAGACTGGTGTGACAGTATTTTGTTTTGATACACTTCTAAGAATATGAAGGCTTAAAACAACAACAAAAAATCTGTTCTTTGGATAATTGATATGTCCACCGATGCTGGAGAAGTTGGAAGTGGAAAGAAAATTTACAGCTTTCTATTGAAGATCTAATGTATTTGCTTGTGATCATACTGACATAGCAATTTAGATAAGAATCCAAAATTTATATCATATATATCATAAAATGTATTGCATGTAGTTCAGTCTGAAAAATGAGAAAATAAGGTTCATGAGATAGATTTTTTAATAGCATACACTCTACAAGCAGTTAGTACCCTTTATTTTTGGAGAAGAAGTAATAAATAAGAAACACAGTTGTGTCCATAGAGACACTGGTGGTGTTGTAAAGAATTGGAACAGACTAATGAGAGTAAGTTAATTAGCTGCTGCTACATTTTCATGTTATTGAGTGCTAGCATATTTACCATTCAAAAATTATTAAAGCAATTTCATCATGCAGAATATATATGTGTCATTAGAGAAGAAAAAGTCCATTGGTAACCTGGTCATTCAGTACATTCAGCTCATCAGCTATCAGCTGACTATTTTATTTTTACTGAGCCTTGGTCTGAGACTTGAATAACTTTTTTTGGCCCAGGCTGAGTTTATGTACGCTGTGTGTGTGTGTGTGTGTGTGTGTATATATATATATACACGCTCCCCAGCTTAGGCACGAGTTAGGTTCCGGACGGCCATTCGTTAGATGAATTTGTACAGGGCATTCTTTAAAGGGGAGCATTGAATTCATCATTTATTGGTACATGGTGCAAACCTAAATGCACCATAAATGATCAAGCTAACTGTGACATCAGGAACTTTCAGCCGAACAGAAAATGTGTTTAAACTCCTGATTCCTCTCGAGCACAGCACAACCGATTTACAGAGAGTTTCACTCTCATCCAGTTCATTATACTGGAGTCAATTTGTTTCTTCTTTGAAAGTTTTGGCAAGAGTTCAGAAATGTATCGTTGGACTTCTCTTCCTTGACTTCCATAAGGTGTAAAGCACGTGTCAGCCATGCCCCTCAGCCGGAGCCTAATCGAATTTTAAGTGTACCTCAGGATAATGTTTAATCACATTTCATACTTATATTTATGATATATTTTTCAATAGATTTTATTCAATTTCTCGTTCTACTTGTTCTTCAATTTCTCGTTCTACTTGTTCTTCAATTTCATTTAACTTTTGACCTTGGAAAGCCCTGATCGTATCTCCGGATGTTCTCAAAACGTATGTTCGTAAGCTGGGGAGCATCTGTATATATATATATATATATATATATATATATATATATATACTGTATATACTATACAGTGCTGTGTCAAAGTTTTTGCCCCTTGCTGATTTTTTTACTTTTTTGCACCTTTGTCACACTTAACATTTTTAGATCATCAAACAAATTTAAACATTACACAAAGATAACCCAAGTATTCAAAAAATGCGGTTTTCCAGTTGTGATTTTATTTGTTAAAGAGACAAATCCTATTCAAGCCTACATGAACCTCTGCGAAAAAGTAATTTCCCCCCTTGTTAAAAGGTAAGGTAATTGTGATTAATCCTATTATTGGGGAAAACTGAGTTCAATTTCATGGCCACACTCAGGCCTGATTGCTTCCAGACATTTCCAATCAGGAGATGTCTAACATAAAACCTGTCTGACAAGGTGAGGTAGGCCATACTGAACACACATCATCATTCCACGATCCAGTGCGCTTCAAGAGCAAACAAGAAAGAAGATTATAGAGATGTCTGAGTCTGGGAAAGGATACAAAGTCATTGGTAAATCTTTGGGACTCCAGCGGACCACTGTCAGAGCCATTATCCATAAATGGAGAAGGCATGGCACAGTAGTGACCCTTCACATGAGTGGCCGACCTTCCAAAATTACTACAAGAGTACGGCACAGACTAACTGGAGAAATCACAAAAGATCCAAAAACCACTTCTAAACAACTACAAGCCTTACTTGCCTCAGTTAATATCAATGTTCATGACTCCATCATCAGAAAGACACGAGGTAAAAATGGCATCCATAGAAGGGTTCCAAGGTGACAGCCACTGTTGACAAAAAAAACATATCAAAGCACAACTCACTTTTGTCAAGAATCATCTTAATCATCCCCAAAAGCTTTTGGGAAAATGTCCTCTGGATTGATGAAACTAAAGTTGAACTTTTTGGGAGAAATGCACCGTTACATCCGGCACAAAAGCAACACTACATTTGATAAAAAGAACATTGTGCCAACAGTGAAACATGGTGGTGGAAGTGTGATGATTTGGGCCTGCTTTGCTGCTTCAGGACCTGGGCGACTTGTCATGATTGATGGAACCATGAACTCTGCTCTCTACCAAGAAATCCTGGCAAAGAATGTTCACTCATCAGTTCGAGACCTCAAGCTATAGTACACCTGGGTTCTGCAGCAAGACAATGATCTGAACCACACCAGCAAGTCCACTTCTGAATGGCTGAAAAAGAACAAAATGAGGGTTTTGGAGTGGCCTACTCAAAGTCCCGACCTGAACCTTATTGAGATGTTATGGCATGTGAAAGGCTCATCGCCTCTTATCGTAAATGCTTGGCTGCAGTTATTGCTGCAAAAGGTGGTTCAACCAGCTATTAGGTTTAGGGACAAGTACTTATTCACACAGACCCTTGTAGATTCACCGTTTTTTTTTTTTTTACCCTTTAATAAATACAATTGGCAATGACAACAGCATTTTGTGTTTACTTGTGCTTTAACTTTGCATAATACAGTATTTAGATTTGCTTGATCTGAAATGGCGACAGTTAAACATGCAAAAAAATTTCAGAAATTGGTCAGGAGGCAAAAACATTTGCACAGCATTGTATATATATCTTCTTTTCCTTTCGGCTGTTCTATTTCAGGGGTCGCCATAGCAAATCATCTGCCTCCATCTTCATGGAATTCATATTAATGATTCGCATGTTTCATTTGGCATGGTTTTTACGCCAGATGCCCTTCCTGATACAACCATTAGCAAGGGAAAGAACTATGTTGAAGCCTATGCAGCTACTCAGCAATAGTTCTTTTACATGCCTCTCACCATAGACAGTGAGAGACATGACTGGCCTTTGATAACCCAGTTAGCTGCACTGCGGGGACAGTGACAACCTTGTGGAGAGTGGGACTCGAACCCTCAACCTTAGCATCAGCGATCCAGCAACTTATACCATCAGGCAACCACTGCCACACACACACACGCACACACACACACACACACACACATATATATATATATATATATATATATATATATATATATATATATATATATATATATATATATATATATATATATATATATATATATATATATATATATATATATATATATATATATATATATATATATATAATATGTTTCCCACTCTCCACAAGGTTGTCACTGTTCCCCCCAGTTCAGCTAACTGGGTTATCAAAGGCTGGCCATGTCTCTCACTGTCTATGGTGAGAGGTTCATTTAAAAGAACCATTGCTGACTTTCGTAAAGAGTAGCTGCAAAGCCGTCAGCGTGTTTCTTTCTCTTGCTAAAGGGTTGTGTCAGGAAGGGCATCTGGCGTAAAAACCTATGCCAAATCCAACTTGCGAATCATTTCTCTGTGGCGACCCCTGATAAAGGGAAAAAGCCAAGCGGACATCTCATCTCATATATATTTAGGTTTGCTTGATCTGAAATGGATGACAGTGTTATTTATTATCGAAGCTAAGCATAATTACTGTATTTATGTAAGCTATATCATTGTCTGCACAGGATAGATATGCTGCTTTTAATTGTTATAAGTGGTTGAGCTATTGCATGCACACTGACACTGCATTCAACCTTGGGGAATGTTTTTTTTTAAATGATTCCATAATTCTTTCCCTGAAAATGAAGTGATTCCATAATGTAATCCCCCTGCTTGGTCGAAAAAAGTAACTGTTACTGACTACCACAATTTTCTATTCTTGATTTCTTTTTTCGTGTTTCTTAAAGCCGGAAAGTTGCCAATTGAAATGACTTTGGTTTTGTGTCATGTCTGTGATCTGCTTTATTTCTGCAAAATTAAACAACCGAATGAACATGCTCCGAGATTGGTGATTCCATAATTTTTGCCAGGGGTTGTATAAGGTTCTCTGTGGTTAAACACTACCCCAGGTTGAAGGCGGCGTCAGTGTGCATGCAATAGCTCCACAACTTATAACAATTATAAGCAGCATATCTACTCTGTGCAGACAATGATAAAGCTTCGATAAATAATTTCTTTCAGTATCTATCGGAGAACCTCTGGTTTGTGACTGTTCATTCTGAATAAGATGGATAGTCTGATCTAGAAGTATTCATAACTTTGTGCAAGGGCACACATATCATGAGGCATGAGGTCAAATTAAGTCATCAGAGACCATTCAAGTTGATCCTTCCTACAGTGAAAAAAGAACATCTCTTTTTTTAATACCAAAGAACTATCAGGAATTCATGAACTTTTTCATATTGAAACCTGTGAAAAAAGGACAAATGTCACAATAATGTATTGAGCGCTTCATTTTATTAAAAAAAGAAGATATGATGTTAATTCGGTACACTTTTCCTTGCGGAGACAGTGACCTACATTCACAAGAGTGAACTCTGCATTTAAACACCTCCCTCTCCCTGCAGGTTAATATATTATACCGAAAAAAGATTTTATAATGTAGAGCTTTTGCCAAAGTTACGTAAGTTAAAAGACACTATATTTAAAATATTCCTCATATAAATGACTGTACATAACTTTTCTCATCTCTGAAATCACAGTTGCACTTATTATCATTCATGAAATGCAAGCCATCATAGAAAGACTAGAGTTGTAAGTATATCATTACTAGTACAGAGAGAGAAAGAAAGAGAGCAAGAGAGAGATGGACAAAAATAATTCCCCACAATTTCCATCTTTCCAATAAACATTCCAATATGCAACCTAGAATATGATGGAAAAAAAAGAATTACTGGAATTATGTGAAGTTTGGTAGCATAAAAATTAATTTATTAATGAATAAATAAATTATTGAATTGAGCCTTATGATATTTTGTGGAATTGCTTAATGTTCAACACTGTCATCAGTGTGAAAAAGTAGTAATTGTGAGGCTTATTTTGAATTATTACTTTATTTCATTTTTTTGAATCATGCCAATAAGAATATAATGAAAATCTATTGTATTGGATATTTTAATCTACAAGGCGGAGCATGTCCGCCTCACGGCAAGAAGGTCCAGGGTTTAATTACCAGCTCGGGCGTTTCTGTGTGGAGTTTGCATGTTTTCCCTGCGCTTGCGTGGGTTTCCTCAGGGTACTCCGGTTTCCTCCCACACCACAAAAACATGCACAGTAGGTTAATTGTCTGTTCCAAATGTCCTGTAGGTGTGAATGGTTGGTGAGTGTTGGCCCTGCGATAGCCTGGTGAGCTGTCCAGGGTGTACCCCACACTCTCTCGGAGTTGGCTGAGATAGGCGTCAGCCTCCACATGACCCCAATTAGGATAATGCGGTTCAAGAAATGAATAAATAAATGAATGAATGGATTTTAATCTACAGCTCATTGTCAATAAATGAAATGGTCTTTGCTAGATTTGATGCAGCCAATCCAGAGAAATTCAACAGAGAGATTCGCAGAAAAATATTCAAGGTGTTCTCACCTTAAAAGAAATCAAAGAGAAATATTACTTAGCTGATGAGTAGAATATGGATTAAGTAATATATTTATGGTAAAATTCGAAAATTAGTTAAAGCTCTGAGTTGCCAGTCAAAAAGTCAGAAATTCAAGCCTCAGCATACTTCCTTCTCCTTGGCATGTGCGACTGTAACCAGCGTTATTCACCTCATCTGTCAATGGTTCTAATTCTTTAATGTCACCGCTGATTGGTGTATAAGTCTTTGTAAACTTATATATAAGTCCTTTGATTAATATATTTTCATGATGTGATTTGGCCTTATTTACGGTACTGTATTTACATATCTTTAGTAGAATCAGGAAGAGGAATGAAGCACTACTCTAAATAATCATTGCGCTTTAAAATCACGTTTCCACATAAAATGGGGTCAAGGACACAGTCATGATATTCAGTTCCGATTCTGGCTCTCAGAGAAGGCAACCAAAATTAGATGATGCACTGTAATCTACTCAAGTTATTTTGATAATGCAATTAAGGCATCTTGTTCTCTCACAGTGGGGTGAGATTCATTAGATTATGAAAGTAAATTATACTGACATTGAGGCTTGGGCATTTTGAGTACTGACAAATTAAAAACCTCAATGTTTCCAAAGCTGATAGCATAAAAATGAATAATAAATAGAAAGGAATGTTTGAACGCTTTTTTTTTTTACATTTTAATGACTGAAGAAGTACTGTATTGTAAAATGATACATTATTTATCATGAATATAAATGCTTAGCGGAAGCTATATGATTCATCATGCATTTTCTAAGCCTAATTAGGGTCATGGGGAGGCTGGCACCCATCTCAGTCAACTGTAGGTGAAGGCAGGGTACACCCTGAATGGCTCACCTGGCTATTGCAGACGCAGACCTACACACGCACACACGCACACACACACACACACACACACACACACACACAGACACACACACACACCTAGGGGTGATTTGAAGCACTTAATTAACCAACTCTACATGTAAACTATTGCAGTGGTGGCCTTGTGGTATGCTGCTGGATTACCAATCCCAAGGTTGGGGGTTCAAGCCCTACTGTCACTGCTGTACCTCCATTGCAGCAAACTGGGTTATCAAAGGCTGGTCATGCCTCTCAATGTCTGTGGTGAGAGGCATGTAAAAGAACTATTGCTGCCTTTCGTCAAGAGTGGACCGCATAGCTGTCAGTCTGTTTCTGCCCTGTGATGGCCTGGCGAGCTGTCTATTTGTGTGTGTGTGTGTGTTTGTGTGTGTGTGTGTGTGTGTGTTTGTGTGTTTGTGTTTCTGGGTCTGCAGTACTCTGAGCTGTTTATGGTATACTCTGCCCTTGCAGAGAATAAAGGCATGTAAGCTGGAGTGCACAGAAAAAACCCACACAAGCATGGTGAGAACACATAAACTCCACACCGAAATGCCTGAGGGAATCAAACCCATGTTTTGAAACAGATTGATCACTGCGCCAATATTCCGCCTGCTTTATAGTTCTAAACAAATTATTAGTATCTTAAAAACATATTTTAAAAATACCAAATTCTTCTTCTTTTTCTTCTTCTTCTTATTACAACATAATTTCATCCATTTATCGTATAATGTTGCAGTTGACACCCAATGAAGTCCTAAGATGTAAGAAAATAACAGTCAGAGCAAAAAAAAGAAAACCTTAGTGTGAAGAGGAGTCTGTTATTTTATTATATTTGTATGACACAACCCCAAGCTCCAGCTCTTAGCTCCAATTTTTGATAATTGAATTTATTTATGAGGTTGGAAAAGTATGCTTCAGGATATTCAGCAAATTTACTTGCAGTACATCTCTGTGACTTCATACTGGTAGAAATGCTCATTATCTATGAATTATTCCCTGAGTTCAGATGTCTATACTTAGTACTGTCTGATGTTCTCTTCCAGTGTCTCTGCAAGTGGTTGTAGGGGAAAAACTTGGACATGACAAGCTCTCACAAAGGTACTTCGTTATTGCCGACACATGCCCCCCTGAAGGTGTCTGATAAGGCCAAGATTTATTAAATTGAGACATTCACCAAAAACAGGCATCCAGGAGGGTGACAAAACACAGTCATCTTCTGCTCACTGTGCAATTCTAACCTGTGTATTGAAAAATATATTACTCACTTCATGCAGGAGCATGAAAGAAATAGCACACTTTTATTACTATTTCTTATCCATTTTCAAAAATCATGTTGCATTACTGGTGGAAAAACATCACATTACAGTCTAACAAATCCAGTGCAGTGAATGCATTAGGAGTATAGTTTGCTTTGTACTGAGGAAAAATTCAAAACTTTTAAAAACAGTATCTGGGAACATATAATCCTTTTCCATCACCCATCAATATTCAATCTCTGAGAGAGATTTCAACTTAGTGCACTTCAATAGATCTCCAATTACACATCACACTCCAATCTGTGTGATGTTTCCTTATGCAGTGTGTTTTACATAATTATGCAATTCAGCAAAAAGATTTTGATTAAGCATGAATCTTCCTATTATGTTTATCTGTGTGTTACGGTGTTCACCCTTTTCTACTTCAGTAGAGTCAAGACACTTTCACAAAAGCATCTAGGCACATAAACAGCCTTAACATAGGCTAACACAGGCTCTTAAAATATACGACTTGTTAATTTTGGTTACACGACGTGATCAAAGGGACAACTCCAATAAACAGTTCGATTCAAAGTTTATTACACCCAAATTAAGATAAATACTTTAAGATTTACAATAAACAATTGCTGATTTCAAAAGGTAAGAGAGATGCTAACTAAACTACTTTCCAGTAAGGAATTCCACATTAATCTTCTTCTTTTCCTTTCGGCTATTCCCTTCAGGGGTCGCCACATCAAATCATCTGCCTCCATCTCACCCTATCCTCTACATCTTCTTTTCTTACGCCAACGACCTTCATGTCTTCCTTCACCAATTTCATAAATCTCTTCTTTGGTCTTCCTCTAGGCCTTCTGCCTAGTAGTTCCAACCTCAGCATCCTACTACCAATATACTCACTATCCCTCCTCTGTACATGTCCAAACCATCTCAATCTAGCCTCTCTGACCTTGTCTCCAAAACATCTTACATGTGCTGTACCTCTGATGTACTCATTTCTGATCCTATCCATCCTCGTTACTCCCAAAGAGAACCTCAACATTTTCATCTCTGCTGCCTCCAGCTCTGCCTCCTGTCTTTTCCTCAATGCCACTGTTTCTAAGCCATACAACATCGCTGGCCTCATCACTGTTTTGTACACTTTTCCTTTCATTCTTGCCAATACCTTCCTATCACACATCACACCAGACACTTTTCTCCAACCATTCCAACCTGCCTGTGCACGCTTCTTCACCTCTTTTCCACACCCTCCATTGCTCTGGATTGTTGAGCCTAAGTACTTAAACTCCTCCATCTTCCTTATCTCTGCTCCCTGTAACCTCACCGTTCCTTTTGGGTCCTTCTCATTCACACACATGTTTTCTGACTTACTGAGGGTAACCTTCATTCCTCTCCTTTCCAGGGCATACTTCCACCTCTCTAGGTTTTCCTCCACTTGTTCTCTGCTCTCACTGCAGATCACAATGTCATCTGCAAACATCATAGTCCATGGAGCTTCTTGTCTATCCTCGTATGTCAGCCTGTCCATCACCATAGCAAACAAGAAGGGGCTCAGAGCTGATCCTTGATGCAGTCCCACCTCCATCTTGAATTCTTCAGTCACACCGACAGCACACCTCACCACTGTCTTACATCTTTCATACATGTCGTGCACCACTCTAATATACTTCTCTGCCACTCCAGACGTCCTCATGCAATACCACAGTTCGTCTCTCAGCACCCTGTCATATGCTTTCTCCAGATCCACAAAGGCACAATGCAGCTACCTATGACCTTTTTTGTACTTCTCTATTAACATCCTCAAAGCAATCACTGCATCTGTGGTGCTCTTTCTTGGCATGAAACCAAACTGTTGTTCACAAATGCTGACCTCTGCCCTTAGTCTAGCTTCCACTATTCTTTCCCATAACTTCATCGTATGGCTCATCAACTTTATCCTTCCGTAGCTGCCACAACTCTGCACATCTCCCTTGTTCTTAAAAATGGGCACCAGCACACTTCTCCATTCCTCCGGCATCTTCTCACTCACTAAGACCTTGTCTACTGCTACCTCTCCTAGACACTTCCATACCTCCACTGGTATGTCATCAAGACCAACTGCCTTTCCACTCTTCATCCTCTTCAATGCCCTCCTCAATTCACCCTTACTAATCTTTGCTACTTTCTGCTCCTCAATGGTCACCTCTTCTACTCTTTTTCTCTCTCATTTTCCTCATTCATCAGCTACCTGTGTGATCCTACCTCCACTTTTATAAGTCACCCTATGCTCCTGTTTCTTCTGGAAGAAAGTATTCACCACAGCCATTTCTATCCTTTTTGAAAAATCTGTCAACAACTGTCCTTCTGTGTTCCTTTCCTGAATACCAAACCTGCCCAGCACTCCCTCGTCCCCTCTGTTGCCTGCACCAACATGTCCAATGAAGTCTGCACCAATGACCACTCTTTCACCTCTGGGGGTACTCTGCATCACTTCATCTAACTCACTCCAGAATCTCTCCTTCTCTTCTAGCACACATCCTGCCTGTTGGGCATAAGCACTAACAACATTGAACATCACACCTTCAATTTCTAACTTGAGACTCATCACTCTGTCTGTCACTTCTAGAACATTCCTGACAAACCCCTCATTCAAGATTACCCCTACTCCATTTCTCTTCCCATCCACACCATGATAAAACAGCTTAAACCCTGCTTCTAAGCTTCTGGCTTTTCTACCTTTCCATCTGGTCTCCTGAACACACAGTATGTCCACCTTCCTCCTCTGCATCATGTCAGCCAGCTCTCTATCTTTTCCTTTCATAGTTCCAACATTCAAAGTTCCTACTCTCAGTCCTAGACTCATGCTTTTCCTCTTCTCTCTCCTCCTATGGACACGTTTCCCGCCTCTCCTTTTTCCTTTGAATTCTGCATTAATATAGTCACTAAATATAGTAAACTAACAAAGTAGATGATATATTGTGCAATCCAATGACTAACAATTTAGACTAACAGTTGTTTTTCTAAAGATGACTCTACAACGCTCCAATTCGGTTTCTGGAGTTAGACGTACGAGTCACACAAAATGAGTCAATACTTTTGACATGAGGAATGGCACATAAGACCTTACAAGTGACAATCCAACATATCTCAGTAATTTCTAAAGGACAATAACACATGAATAGATGTCTTATATCTACCGTGCTAAATCTTCTCTATCTTCTCGTGAATACACCTCTAAGGATTACTATAATTCCAAAGTAGGATTTCATGTATTCAATTAATAATAGATATAAAAAAATAGCCTAGACTGCTAAACACCCGGTTCAAAATGGCGGTAAACGGTACTCAACCCACCTAAATCTTGTCATGAAATCGACGTTGAGATGTACACCATCCCAGAATTTCAATTTCTCCACAGAAAGAACAATGTCCTTTTCACTGATCAGTCAGTGGGTCACAGTCAGTTCATTAGCGTAGAATGACGATAACCCATTCCAATCTTATATTCTTTGCGCTGAAAGGTTAAGGAAACACCCAACTTCATAAATCTTCGGTGTACCGCCTTGCCAGGCCAGTAGCAGATCTACAGTAACTAGCACCTCCTTACAGTATGAGTTACAGTCCAGCCCAGCAAACTCAGCAAGCCCAGCAAGCCCAGCAAACACTGCTCTGAAGAGCGCTTACGCTTAAATAGCATCAGAGCGGACGTCATTGAAAATACCCCACGTGACCTGCTCTGAAATTATTATGAACAAGGTGAAACTGTGTTTTCTCCCGTACCTATAAACTAACTTAACACAAAAACTACAGGTCGTAGCGGCAAAAACTATACACCAAATTAAATCTGATGACCTAAGGAACACAATAATGTCAATTATATTAACTGAAAACTTTGCAACGAAGCACGAAAATTACAAGATCACAGCGAGACAGACCAAAATTAGTATTTCAAGAACTTTGGGAATTTATCCTGATGCCAGAAGCCATTCATAGGGGCTTAACTAAGTCAAGCCAGTTAGATTTGGACATAAACTCTCTACTGTTCTTCAATTTCACACAGCAGGACAAAAGATTAATTCAATACAAAGCAAAAGGATAAACTGGCAAACACAGCTGTTTGACTTACATAGCCGAGGCAATTCAAAATTGCCGTAAAATCACCATAAACAAGAAACTTCACTGAACAGAACTGGGGTTATATTTCTGATTATACCCAGTTTCATAACACTGTGCTAATAAATCTTTGAACCCAAATACAAATACAGCTAGAGTATGTACTGTATTTGACGTAATAAGCGTCGTGCTCCAATAAGCCCATCCGCAATGTTTTTGATCTTACGTCTAATGTCCGCCCATGTGTATTGGGAGCAAAATCGTCGATCAAACTTAGCAATTTTATTCGATCAGTCATTGTAATGGTAAAATGAGGCGTTCACTGCTTGAATTTACATGGTATTTCAAGACCCCCTGCCACTGGGGAATGTTTATAATGTTCATCAGTAACAACACATTTGATTGTTCCACTGTGCTTTAAAAAACAGGAAAATATTTTGCTGTGTTCTCTTGGTAAATGTCCAACAACCGATGAACCATTAGAAACTGCTACAGCAAAATTATGGGAGGCTCTGAATGAATGGAGCGATGAGCCAGATATGGACCTATCAGAAAGTGATGACAAGTATTTTTCACCCAATTCTCCTACTCACTAACTTCATAAATTTAAAGATGTTCCTGGCCATGTGCTTTGTTTATGTTCGTGTTGATTGGTTCAACGTGCCATGTGCTAAAGTTGACATTCGTGTTGGTTGGCTTGATTTTACTTCCTGGAAAATGTTTAAAGGAAAAGCAACTGGAGGGAAAAGTAAGTGATCTTTTATTAAAATTGTAATTTTCTTTTTACTTTTCAGCTTTCATGTAAGTAGTTTAGTTGATACAACAAAATGAATAACACAAATACCAGTTAAACTCTGATTGTGCTGTTATTATTCATGTTTTCCACCTCGATGGTAATAAGCACTTACAGTTCCACTCCGCTAACTGGGTTATCAAAGGCGGGCCATGTCTCTCACTGTCTATGGTGAGAGGCATGTAAAAGAACCATTGCTGACTTTCGTAAAGAGTAGGCTGCAAAGTCGTCAGCGTGTTTCTGTCCATTTCTAAAAAGGGTTGTGACAGGAAAGGCATCCGACGTAAAAACCTCTGCCAATATCAAACGTGCGAATCAGATGATTTGCTGTGGCGACGTCCGAGTAAAAAAAAAAAGGGAAAAAGCCGAAAGGAAGACAGACAGACAGACAGTTCCACTCCGCTCGTAATATTTTAACAAGCGCCTCTCCACTCCAATTTTTTAAGTGCCCTGAGCGCTAATCATGTTGAATATGGTTCTTGTATTCTTGTAAGTTAATTAACTTTTGTTTGCCAATTTTAATTCATTTTTCTATTAATCCAGCTTTGGTTTTATATTAAGTTTTCTTTTTTAATATTGATTAGTTTGTGTGTTTATGATTTTTATACACACACACACACACACACACACACACACACACACACACGCACACACGCGCACACGCACACGCACACGCACACACACACGCACACGCACACACACACAAGTATATAAAGACTTACCGGTAACAAGTGATGTTTTGTGATTACCCCTTCTTGTCCCATGTCAATACTTAGCTTGGTATTTCTACTATTCAATAATTTGGTGTAAAAGTATAACCAAAACAAGCAAAAGTATAACCAAAACATTTCCGGAGTTGTGCACGCGCACACAAGCTTTACCTGATGAAGTCATATTGCAAGATTTCTAGAATTTTTAAAGCTATAAATTTATCATGTTTTTTCACATTTACTTGGTGAATATGTCTTTGATTCATGGAAAGGTGATCAATGAATAAGATGATAAACTAAATAAATAATTTGTGTGTTCAGAGTCCAGTTTAAGCACTGTAAAGAGATAATCAATATTATTCAATTCCTATGTCAGTAGTTATAATGCTTTAATATCTGAGTGGTGTATGGCTGATCGGTGTATCGATGCATTTGAAGAGCAGACTGCATTTCAGAATTGGAGAATAAGAATTGGAGTATGCAATCTAAGCAATTTAACTGTGATGGTTGTTAGTCCTAGAAGTCAAGTGACAGCAAAACAGAATACCTCAAAAACAGAAAAATTCAGGTGACCAGTAGTTCTGTGGCCAGAAACGACTAACTTGTGGTCAGAGGGGAATGGCCAAACAGGATCAAGTTGACAGCAAAACTCAAGTAACATCTAATTACAACCAAAGTGAGTAGAAAAGCATCAGAGAATGCATAACTCATTAAAGCTTGGGGTGGATAGGCCACAACAGCAGAAGACCACACTGGATCCCACTCCTATCAGCCAGGAACAGGAGGTTATAATGGGCACAGGTTCACTGAACCCGGGCAGCAGAAAATGATAAACATGCCACCTGGTCTGATGAATCTTGATTTCTGCTGTGAGATGCAGATGGTAGGTTCAGAATTTGGCATCGAAAGCTTGAATCCATGAGCCCAACCTTCCTTGCGTCAACAGTTTACAATATCTCAAAATCTCAAAAGGAATGTCTTCAAAACCTTGTGAAATCTATTCCACAAAAATCTGAGACTGTTTTGAGAGCAAAGGAAGGTTCTACTGATCATTAATAGTATTTCTCAGCTACTCAGGATTAATAGGGTGTTCTTAATAGTGACTGATAAGTGTATTTTGGAATATTAAATTATGTATTGTGTACATGTACAAACAATTTTCAGTTTTTACAAGGCAAGAGCAAATATTCAAGTATTTTGTCTCAATGTCCTATCTTCTAAACTGCTAAAGTATCTTAATGTCCCTTCATATTGGTGATAGAGCATAAATGATGCAGGGAGGTCAATAAAGACAAGTTAAAATGATCATAATGCAGACGTTTCAAGATTTTAGAGCCATACTGATCATCAAATGAGTTCCAGATTTCAGGAGGGTAATAGTCACCACACTATATGATGCATAAAGCAGTCTGACCAACATATGAATCACAACAAAGTGAAAACACAGAACTGCAGCCAGGAAAGCCGTTATAATTTACAGTGCACTTCAATCACGCACAGTCGAAGGGCTACACATTACACTGTTGTTAAGTGAACATTACACAAGAGAAAAGACCAATAATATGTAATCACATCCACAAGAAGAAAATTTGAGTCCATAAAATATTGGAACATCAACATAATGTCCCTTATTCATCAAAGCTGCAAAGAAAGAATCATAGATTTCAGCATATGGAATGGTGCACAAACACATTTATGCCTCTAACTCAAGTTCAAGTGTTGTATACATCAAAACCAACAATTGATTTTAGTGCAGCTGAAAAATGAGTTAAAAAAATGAAGAAAAACATTGAATGAAGGCAAAACATTGGTGCTTTAGTGCTGCAAATAGTCATTTGTTTGTATTTTATTAAATGCCATAAAAGCTACACACAAAATGTAAACTTGAAATAGAGTAAAAATCTATAACAGTTTCAGTGAATAGCACCCCCCCTCTCTCGCTCTCTCTCGCTCTCGCTCTCTCTCTCTCTCTCGCGCTCTCTCTCTCTCAAAACTTTTGACCAACACCAGGCAGAACATTCAAGTCTTTTTTAAGTTCACTTGCAACTGATTACAGATCATTCATTTATTCATCCTTCATTCATGTATTCATTCATTTATTTATTTATTTACTAGTTCTTCTAGTAATTCTTCTAGATTTGCAGTGAGGCTAAAGCCTCTCTCAGCTGACTTTGTGTAAAGGTATGAACTATGAACAGGTCTCCAGTCTATTACAGGGCCAAAACACAGACACAACCACTCATACGCACACCTAAGGGCAAGTTGGAACGTACAGTCAATTAACCTAACTATTAATTTTAACAATGAACTATTACTGTGATATGAAACCGCAATACCCAGACAAAAGACGGCACGGTGGCGTAGTGGTTAGCACGTCCGCCTCACAGCAAGAAGGCCGGGGTTCGATTCCCGGCCTGGGCGTTTCTGTGTGGAGTTTGCATGTTCTCCCCGTGCTTGTGTGGGTTTCCTCTGGGTGCTCCGGTTTCCTCCCACAATCCAAAGACATGCACTGTAGGTTAATTGGCCGTTCTAAATTAGGGACTACAGATGGAAACTAGCTATTAAGCTATAATCTGGTATAGTACATCTCTGTCTCTATGAGCTTAATGTTCCTGTACATTGTCCCTTAAATAAATAAATTAAAAAAAATAAAAACAACCCGTGTAAGCATCGGGGAAAACATACAAATTCCATATGGAATTCACACAAGCTTGAGGAGAACATGCAGACTGCAAGAAATGCCCAAGCCCAGGAATCAAACCCAGGACCTTCTAGGTACAAGTGGACATGCTAAACGCTACTACACAGTGCCACCCTAGTATTAAAATAATACTTCATTTTTTCCCCTGCTATTGACTGAAGAGCTGCTGAAATAACCTGTGGATTTTTTTGTTCATATGAAATTATGTAATAACCTTTAAATCGTGCAATATACAATTATCTTTGATTATACACAGATTTGTAATTAGTCTTCTTACATTTTAAAGTTCTGCATCTGCTGCATGGAAGATTGTAATTGAATGATGATGATAATTTCTATTTTCATTATCCGAAAATGAAACATATTGAGTTCAATTAAATAACATTTCAGTATTTTCTCGATAACGTTGAAACATAAAGCACTTTGAACACATAGTACAGGTATGATGAAGATTAAAGTGAAAAATAAAAAACTGTGCATGGACTTTTCATACTCTCATTTTACAATCAGAACTGACTATATGCAAATTTAATGAATAAGACCCAGTGTATATATTTAGGCATAACCTCAGCTCTCACTAAAATAAGAATGAAGTTAGAAAATTGACCTTGGCCTTATTGTGCACAACACTAAAATAATTTATCTCCCAAAGGTATTATTACTGAAGAAAAACAGCCCTTCTGATATAATGTCAACTTTATTTTATGCTGTACAGGTCTTCAAACAGACTGTACATTGTATTAATGTGGAGTACATGTGGGCTGCCAGAGACCTTGAGCAACCTTCTTTCAAATTATTATTCTTTATAAAAAAGAATGAACAAGCAAGATTATAAATTTGCATTTTTTTCTGCTAGAATGGAAGACTTTAAATGGTTAAGGTTAAGGACAAGGAGGGGGAATTTAATAATTAACAATTATTTACTGAAGGGGAGACAAACGTCAGAAAAAACTCCGGCCTTCCTCCCAAGCTGAACATAGACCAGTGGAAAGAAGGTTGCAATGTCTTCCTTTTGATGTTCTTGGTGTTTAATCCATTAACTGAAACGATAGTTTAAACTTAGTAAAAATAAGGAAACTTGTTACAGATGAGAAGAAGCACATATCCTTTAATTTTTCACACCATTAATCAGGTATGTTATAAAAAGTAGTCGGTTAATAGCAGTCAGTCAAGCAGCCTACAGTCTGAGAAACTCCCAGAAAGACCATGTACTTATACAATTAATTGTGCTGAGTCAGCTTCCTTATTCCAAATCAATTACCATTTATGTTTGCACTTTTGCTACCTTGGTCCCTCCTACCTTAATTTGCATACTTTTCATATTTACTATTATGTTCTTTGTTGTCCCTTGTACTGCCTCTAATTCGATGTCACCCACCCCCAGTGACATCATTTCCCTTCATACTTTTTATCAGTTATGTTTTAAGCCTAAATTAGAAGGTTTAATAAAATTGACGCTTCATTTGTAAATGGCAATTTCCTCATCAACTTTATTTGGCTGTAACTTCTCGTACCATTTAAACAGATCGTTCTTGTGGCTTTGCAAACTTCTTACAGGTGCTTAACCTTCTTGCAGCTTGCAACTATCTGCAAGTATCTTGTTCTCTTCTCTATTTTAGAACATGTTTTATTCTTCTATTTTGTTCCTTCTTATACTGCTACATGCTTTTTTTGCATTCCAGTAGCGTGCCACTAATATCGATTTATACAGACTTGGCCACAGTATTCTGATAATGCAGCTGTGAGGGGGGGCACAAGCAAGTGTTCATCCACACGCCGGTCCCAAGCCCAGATAAATGCAGAGGGTTGCGACAGAAAGGGCGTCCGGCGTAAAACCAATGCCACATAAAACATGCGAGTCAAAAATATGAATCCCATACCAGATCGGTCGAGGCCCGGGTTAACAACGACCGCCATCAGTGCTGTTAACCAACAGGGTGCTTGTGGAAATTGGACTACTGTTAAAGTATTGGTCAAAGAAGGAGAGGTCGAAGAAGGAGAGGTGGGAGGCGTATCCATAGGCAGAGAGAAGAGGAAAGGCATGAGTCTAGGTCTGAGAGTAGGGACTTTGAATGTTGGAACTATGACAGGAAAAGGTAGAGAGCTGGCTGACATGATGCAGAGGAGGAAAGTGGACATACTGTGTGTTCAGGAGACCAGGTGGAAATGTAGCAAGGCTGGAAGCTTAGGAGCAGGGTTTAAGCTGTTTTATCATGATGCGGATGGGAAGAGAAATGGAGCAGAAGTCATCTTGAAGGAGGGGTTTGTCAGGAATGTTCAAGAAGTGAAAAGAGTGTCAAACAGAGTGATGAGTCTCAAGTTAGAAATTGAAGGTGTGATGTTGAATGTTGTTAGTGCTTATGCCCCACAGGCAGGATGTGAGCGAGAAGAGAAGGAGCGATTCTGGAGTGAGTTAGATGAAGTGATACAGAGTACCCCCAGAGTGGTGAAGGAAGACATGAAGGTCGTTGGAGTAAGAGAAGAAGATGCAGAGGACAGGGTGAGGTGGAGGCGGATGATTTGCTGTGGTGACCCCCGAGGGGAACAGCCGAAAGGAAAAGAAGAAGAAACTTAAACCAAGTGTTGGTTTTTTTCCAAGAACATTGCAAAATACCCCTCCTTGAATCGCCACCTTATCGTGGTGGAAGGGTTTGCGTGACCTAATGATCCTAGGAGCTATGTTGTCGGGGGCAAATGCCCCTGGTAGGGTCACCCAAGGCAAACAGGTCTGGGGTGAAGGTCCAGACAAAGTGCGATTCAAAACAAACCCCTATGACACATGAGACAACACAGGAAGCAGTCTCCCTTGCCCGGACGCGGGTCACCGGGGTTCCTTCCTGGAGCAGGCCCAGGGGAGGGGCTCGAAGGCGAGCGCCTGGTGGTCGGGCTTATGCCCATGGAGCCTGGCCGGGCCTAGCCCGAAAAGGAGACATGGGTCCGCCCTCCCATGGACCCACCACCCGTGGGAGGAGTTTTAGAGGTTGGGTGCAATGTGAGTTGGGTGGCAGCCAAAGGCATGGGTTCTGTCGGACTGATCCTCGACTACTTACTCTGACCCTCGGGACATGGAATGTCACCTCTCTGGCGGGAAAGGAGCCTGATTTGGTGCGTGAGGTGGAGAGATACCGACTAGATATAGTCGGGCTCACCTCAACACATAGTTTGGGCTCGGGAACCATCCATCTCGAAAGAGGCTGGACCTTCTTCTATTCTGGAGTTGCTCATGGGGAGAGCCGGTGAGCCGGTGTGGGTATTCTTGTTGCCCCCCGTCTCGGTACCCAAATGTTGGGGTTCTCCCCGGTTGACGAAAGGGTAGCTTCCCTCCGTCTTCGGGTGAGGGGACAGGTCCTGACTGTTATTTGTGCTTATGCACCAAATGACAGTTCAGAGTACCCACCCTTTTTGGAGTCTTTGGGGGGGTCATTGGAGAACGCTCCCTCGGGAGACTCGCTCGTTGTCTTGGGAGACTTCAACGCCCATGTGGGCAACGATAGTGTGACCTGGAAGGGTGTGATCGGTAGGTACGGCATCTCCAGTCTGAATCCGAATGGTGTTTCGTTGTTGGACTTCTGTGCTTGTCATAGTTTGTCTATCACGAACACCATGTTCGAACATAAGGGTGTCCATAAGTGCACTTGGCACCAGGACACCCTAGGTCGCAGTTCGATGATTGACTTTGTAGTCGTGTCATCGGACTTGCGACCATATGTTCTGGACACTCGGGTGAAGAGAGGAGCTGAGCTGTCTACCGATCACTACCTGGTGGTGAGTTGGCTTCGGTGGTGTGGGAGGTTGCCTTCCAGACCTGGCAGGCCCAAGCGTGTAATCAGGGTCTGTTGGGAACGTTTGGCGGAGCTCCTGTCTGAGAGGCCTTTAACTCCCACCTCCGGCAGAGCTACAACCACGTTCCGGAGGAGGCGGGGGACATGGAATCCAAATGGGCCATGTTTCGTGCCTCCATTGCTGAGGCGGCAGCCCATAGCTGTGGCCGTAAGGTCGTCAGTGCTTGTCGTGGCGGTAATCCCCGAACCCGGTGGTGGACACCTGCGGTAAAAGGGGCCGTCCAGCTGAAGAAGGAGGCCTATCGGGTTTTATTAGCCTGTGGGACTCCTGAGGCAGCAAACGGGTACCGGCAGGCCAAACGTGCTGCAGCCGAGGCTGTCGCAGATGCAAAATCTCGGGCGTGGGAGGAGTTCGGTGAGGGCCTGGAGAGTGATTATCGGTTGGCCTCAAAAAGGTTCTGGGCCACCATCCGACGCCTCAGGAGGGGGAAGCAGTTCTTCACAAACACTGTTTACGGTGGAGGTGGGGAGCTGCTTACCTTGACTGGGGATGTTGTTGAGAGGTGGAGGGAATACTTTGAGGACCTTCTCAATCCCACCAACACACCCTCCATGGAAGAGGAAGACCCTGGGGGTTCGGGTGAGGGTCCGCCCATCACTGGAGTGGAGGTCACTGAGGTTGTCAAAAAGCTCCTCGGTGGTTGAGCTCCGGGGTTGGACGAGATCCGCCCGGAATATCTCAGGGCTCTGGATGTTGTAGGACTTAGTTGACACGTCTCTGCAACATCGCATGGTCATCAGGGGCTGTACCTCTGGATTGGCAAACTGGGGTGGTGGTCCCAATTTTTAAGAAGGGGGACCGGAGGGTGTGTTCCAATTACCGGGGAATTACACTCCTCAGCCTACCTGGGAAAGTCTATGCAGGGGTACTAGAGAGGAGGATCCGACCGATAGTCGAACCTTGGATTCAGGAGGAACAATGTGGTTTTCGTCCTGGCCGCAGCACTCTTGACCAACTCTGTACGCTCCACAGGATTCTGGAGGGGGCATGGGAGTTTGCCCAATCTGGCAAACCGGAGCCAGAGTTTGGTCCGTATTGGTAACAGCAGGTCGGATTCGTTTCCAGTGGGAGTTGGAGCCCGCCAAGGCTGTCCTTTGTCATCGATTCTGTTCATAATTTTTATGGACAGAATTTCTCGGCGCAGTCGAGGCGATGAGGGGTTCTGGTTTGGTGGCCATCGGATATCGTCTCTGCTTTTTGCGGATGATGTTGTCCTTTTGGCTTCATCAAGTTGGGCCCTCCAGCTCTCATTGGAGCGATTCGCAGCTGAGTGCAAGGCAGCGATGAAGATCAGTACCTCCAAGTCCGAGGCCTTGGTTCTCAGTCGGACAAGGGTGGAATGCACCCTCCGGGTCGGGAATGAGGTCCTGCCCCAAGTGGAGGAGTTTAAGTATCTTGGGGTCTTGTTTACGAGTGAGGGAAGGATGGAGCGAGAGATCGACAGACGGATCGCTGCAGCCTCTGCTGTTAAGCGGTGCCTGTACCGGTCCGTCGTGGTGAAGAAGGAGCTGAGCCGCAAGGCGAAGCTCTCAATTTACCAGTCAATCTACGTTCCAACCCTCAACTATGGTCACGAGCTTTGGGTAATGACCGAAAGAACAAGATCACGGATGCAAGCGGCTGAAATGAGCTTCCTTCGCTGGGTGGCGGGGTTCTCCCTAAGAGATAAGGTGAGAAGCTCCGCCATCCAGGGAGAGCTCGGAGTAGATCCGCTGCTCCTCCGCATTGAGAGGAGCCAGTTGAGGTGGCTCGGGCATCTGGTCAGAATGCCCCCCCCGGACGCCTCCCTGGTGTGGTGTTTCGGCATGTCCAACCGGGTAGAGACCCCGGGGTCGACCTAGAACATGCTGGAGGGACTATGTCTCTCGGCTTGTCTGGGACCGCCTCGGTGTCCCCCCGGGAGAGTTGGCGGAAGTTGCTCGGGAGAGGAACGTCTGGACCTCTTTGCTAAGGTTGCTGCCCCCGTGACCCGACCCTGGACTAAGCGGAAGAATATGATGATGAGGATGATCATTGCAAAATAACTGCATTTGGTATCATGCACTGAGCTTAATTCAGTGTCTTAGTGTATACTACAATAGAATATAACCAAAGAGGAGCATTGCAGAGTGCAAACCTCCACCAAGGCATAATGACATGTTCACTGACGTTTTATGTATTGTAGGTACTTGGACTCATGCGTGCTCTGTCTTGAAGATGAAGTTTAACTTCTAATTATCTAATTCCTGGAAAGTGTTTTCTATATAAATGTAACGACTATTGCGATATTACTTTACATTAGAACAATTTCCCTACCCTCTTAAATGACAAATAATAATGTATAGCTCACGTTAAAGGTAATAACTTATACGCACTCATGGACACACACACACACACACACACACACACACACACACACACACACACACACACACACACACAATTTACTACAGAATAAAAATCACGCAAAAGGTAAAACTATGAGTATACAGATGGGACTACTGTACTAATTTAATTCCAAAAAAAGAAATTAGATTTCCCATGTTAAATTTAAATTTCCACCAAAGGTGCAATTTGAATAAGATCTAAATAAAACTGACATCAAAGCTTCTGATCTTGAATATACTCAGAAATTTTCATTCAAATCAGATGATTTTTGAAAAAGCTATTCATTTAAAAACTAATTTCACAAATTAAAATTCAGACTGAATTGACTATAGTGAATGCTTGACAGTCTATGATGGAAAACAGCTTGTAATATGAGGCTTCTTTTGCCATATTAAGCTCTGCATATGCTTCTGGCACAAGGGGTTAAAAAGGCAATTGTTTAACTCAAACAATTTTAAAATATTTTTAAAATGCACAATTAAAATGTAAACTTAAAAGTTCGGAAAAATGTTTTTCGTTCTTGTAACAGATTGTTGACACTAGAATTTTAAAAGTATGAAAAAGTGCTGTATTACTTTTACTACAAATCTTCTCTTCCTTTCGACTGTTCCCTTTCACGGGTCGCCTCAGCGAATCATCTGCCTCCATCCTCATGGAAGTGATATTAATGATTTGTATATTTGATTTGGAATAGGTTTTTATGTCGGATGCCCTTCCTGACACAACCCTTAACAAGGGGCAGAAACACGCTAACAGCTATGCAGCTACTCTTGATGAAAGTCAACAATGGTTCTTTTACATGAACCTCACACCATAGACAGTGAGGGACATGGCTGGCCTTTGATAACCCAGTTAGCTGCACTAGGGGGACAGTGACAACCTTGTGGAGAGTGGGACTCGAACCCCCAACCTCTGGATCAGCGTTCCAACACCTTTTACCACCAGGCCACCACTGTCACTTTACTACAAATATGAAGGATATATTGTGTAGCTTTTTTTGTATGTACTGGGAACTAGTATTTCAGTGGTTCTAGTATTTCAGAAACTGGCTGTCACAATGCATAAGAATTTTCATGTCAGTCAAGCACTAAATTCAGACAAATCCAATTTTGAGGAAAGCATCATCCAATTATGGGATATATTGGGACTGGATTTCCAGTTAAGCATTGTTCAATTCTCATGGATAAAATACAAACAATAAAATTGCACTTTTCTGGCAATAATACTATTTATTTATTCAGGAATTTTTCATTTTGAAATTAAATGCAAAAGGAAAGAAAAATTGAAATATTCATAATAAAAGGACATTAATTTCGTAGTTTCCAAAGTTGAGTCATAGTCAAGGATAGCCATAAGCACTCTGCTTTATTCAAATTTTTATTTCTTTTACAATACACTAATTACCTCCATTAATCCATCCATTATCTATACTGCTTATCCGTCAGGGTCCAGGGACGCTGGAATCAATCTGAATGGACTTTAGGCAAAAGACAAGGTACACCAGGGCTATGTTACAGGGCTTAATTATAGTGATAGAAATCACAGTTGACCTTTCTAATCATAAGATTTGGTCACTTAAATCCAAAATGTTTAATCCAAACATCAGTGAAGCAATAACAAGCAATAGATAATGTTAAATATGGCCGAATGTATTCTGCCATCGGAACACTCATAGGAAACTATCAGCTTTTACCTCGATCGGGTGAAAAGTATCAGTGTGCAGCCAGATGCATTAGTAACCTACCCATCATTTTTATTATTAAAGATAAACTGTATTGAGTGAAGCAGGATACTTAGACAAAAGAGAAAAGAGGGGCATTGTTAACTTTTATTACAATTGCAGCACTATAATCCAGTGGCAGTTTAGGATGGGTTTAGCTTGGGATAGGATGAATTGCTCATAGTTTTCTCATGTGAAGACTCACCTTGCCTGGCTCTGCTATCCATTCACAAGCTGATAGTAAACCACACCCTTGCTTACATAAACATTTTTACATTTGAGAATTTGTGTCCTTTTAAAAGTGGCAGATATTTATTTTACCAACATACAGCACAAGAGCGGTCAGTGAGAAACATGATGAAAATATGAAAGCATGTGCTAGATGAGTGTTAGAAGCGTCCAACGAAATTACTTTTTTATGAACAGTACGAGATACTGTATGTGATTATTTTGGTTCATATTGGGGATTGCTAGGTTTGACAGAGGATTGTGCTCCCCGAGTGCTCTTTTTATTTCAAATGATTTAAATAAGTAACACAAAGTTTTTTAGAGATGTTGCATCATACATCTCAATGATGAACTGGCACCAAATAGTTCAGTTATAGCTTCGATGTAAATTTTGTTGCACAGATCAGTCTTTAATTTGCATGGATGAAATTAAAACAAATTAACTCCACACACACAAAAAACGCTATTACATATCTGGAATGAATGTTGGATAACAAAGGACTCTGTACTCATGCAGCTATTGTCTGCTGTTGATGTCCTGTGCTTACTTCATGGGCAGAAATCAAACCGACTAATCGGTATTTAATAGACACGAGATGAGTTTTATTGGCCTGTGAAGCACACATGCAGGCTAAAGGAAATCCCTCTGGATTCTTCTAAAGCACACTTTAGTGCAAGCTGATTTGGATGAAAAAGGGATTGATCTGTGAACCGAGGAGGACGAGCCTGGTCTATGGCTGAGAAGGATGTGCGGGTACTTAATGAAGTTGATCCTCTCATGCATTTATAATTTGAAATAAACTGTAGAATCTTGAGACCACCCTACAAGCTGTCCTAAAAAGTTTTCAACTTTGATTGAGGAGAAAATGAATTTCAAGACTCTGAGCGTTTGACTCAGACAGTGGTGAATTTCACAATGGCTCAATCCTCTACTTCTTCACAAGGTCCCCCCCTACGTTTGTGGTTTATTCTCTATTGATCTGCACTATAGGGAAGCCACTTGGCCTTTAAGCTCTGGCTTGGTCATTATTCTTTTTAACTTTGGTTTAGGTTTGCACTGGGGTTTCAGGAGAGGTTATGAAAGGTGTATATGTAGCTCAGCAGGCAACTAATATCATGGGGATTTTGAGAAAAGTGGAAGAAATATAACACACCAGTTCATGTATAAATCAGATACACTCTTCAGAATCGACATTTCTATATGTAGCTCATCCTATTGCTAACCATGGAACATTTTTTTTAAGATTATTTAACCCTAAGTAACATGTACTGGACTTTATAATATGGGTGGTCCTCACTTAACGACGGAGTTACGTTCTGTTGAGTCCGTATTTAAGCGATTCCATCATTAAATGGACCCCACTTTACTAGGCATTTTGCTTGGTTTGTATTTGTACAGTAGTACGTATTGCATACGTATAGACCGTTGAATATGAGAAGCTATAACTGCTAGCAGTCGCTTGAACTCTCTTACCTAGCAGCGTGGTAGACTTCTGACTGAGTCGTGATTGAGTGTGTGTGTGTGCGTGTGTGCGTGTGAGTGAGTGAGTGAGTGAGTGTGTGTGTGTGTGTGTGTAGGGAGGCGGGACGGGAGATGCTGCTGACACTGGCTATGCACGAACATACGCACACAGTCACAATTCAGCTGCTTTGTTTCTGCTGTGACTCCTTAACAGTAAAAGTATGCTTTTGATAATTTGACAATTTTTAACAGGTCGAATAGTCGTTAACCGAGTCCGTCGTTAAGTGAGAACCGCCTGTACTACATGTGCTAGTAACTGAACAAATAGAAAAAGATAATAACTCTAATTTATGAAGCATACAGTCATTCCCAAGCAAACTATGGTATGTGTCACTGTGAACACCAGAGAAGGGTTCAATCAACTCTCACGCCAAGTCTCAATTTATGTGCCATAGATTTTGAGTCAGGGTGGGGCAGTGGTGGCCTAGTGGTATAGGGTGCTGGATCGCTGATCCAAAGGTTGGGGGTTCAAGTCCCACTCTTCACAAGGTTGTCACTGCCCCCCCCCCCCCCCCCCCAATGCAGCTAACTGGGTTATCAAAGGCGGGCCATGTCTCTCACTGTCTATGGTAAGAGGCATGTAAAAGAACCATTGCTGACTTTCGTAAAGAGTAGCTGCAAAGCCGTCAGCGTGTTTCTGTCCCTTGCTAAAAAAGGGTTGTGTCAGGAAAGGCATCCGACGTAAAAACCTCTGCCAAATCAAACGTGCGAATCAGATGATTCACTGTGGCGACTCCCGACTAAAAGGGAAAAAGCCGAAAGGAAGACAGACAGACAGATTTTGAGTCAGGGTGTAGATGTGTGGAACTGCACAGTAAAATTATGACTTAGTTGGAGAATTCTAAGTAAGACACACACACACACACACACACACTGAAAAGACAAAACAGTGGCACTAAACTCTGGTTTTGGTTTGGCCTAATATGCAGAAATAAATTATTAGTGAAACTTAAAAACATTTTTTAAGTTTAAAAATATATTTGGAGTAGAGCTCTAAGGTTTGGCATGGCTGCAGTTCTCAGACACAGTTATTGATGTTTTGAAAAAAAAAAAATCCATTACATGAACTCCGGAAAGTTCTGAAAACTGGGGTGAGTTGGCAGGGAATGACTCCTCTGTCAGTGTGACTATTTGTTTGGCTTTTAGCCTGCAAAAATAGAAATGATCTTGTATGATTAAGTTTCATTAAAATAATAAAAAATATATATTTGCCTGCTGTGGGAGTGATCCCCAAACCAGGTGGTGGACACCTGCAATGAGAGGGGCCATTAAGCTGAAGAAGGAGGCCTATTGGGTCCGTTTGGCCTGTGGGCCTCCTGAGGCAGCAGACAGGTACTGACAAGCCAAATGTGCTGCAACCTGAGCTGAAGTAAAATCGTGGATGTGGAATAAGTTCGGTGAGGGCCTGGAAAGAGACTATCAGTTGGCCTCAAAAAGGTTCTTGACTACCATCTGACACCTGAATAGGGGGAAGCAGTACTCTAAAAACACTGTTTACAGTGGAAGTGGGGAGCTGCTTCCCTTGACTAGGGATATTGTCAAGAAGGTGAGAAGTATATTTCGAGGACCTCCTCAATCCCACCAACCTTCCCTCTGTGTAGGAAGAAGAGCTTTGGGGTTCCAAAGGGGTCTGCCCATTTTTGGGGTTGTTGGGTAGTTAAAAAGCTCCTCTGTGGCCAGGTTCCGGGGAAAGACGAGACCTGCACTGAATACCTCAAGGCTCTGGATTTTGCAGGAGTGTCTTAGTTGACACATCTCTACAACATTGCATTTTCACTGGTGGCCACACCTTGGTCTCTGCAAAAACATGTGGTAGTTCCCCCTTTCTATAATGGGGGTTGATGAATATGTTCCAACTATCATGGAATCACACTCCTCAGCCTACCCGGGAAAGCCGGTTCAAGAGTAGGATCTGACCAATGGTTGAACCTAGGATTCACGAATGATGTGGTTTTCATCTCACCTCAGCACTCTCTACCAGCTCTCCACACTCTACAGAATTCTGGAGGTGGCACGAGAGCCTGTTGATACTGGCCAATTAGTTTCCGTCTATTGCTGGAGCCAGCGCTTGGTATGGATTGATAGCAACATGTTGAATTAATTTCCAGTGAGGGTTGGACTCCACCAAAGCTGTCCTTTGTCATCAGTTCTGTTCATAATTTTTATGCATATAATTTCTATGTGCACTCGAAGCATTGAGGGGCTTTGGTTTGGTCGCTACAAGATCTCATCTCTGCTTTTTTGTAGATGACATTGTCTTTTTGGCTTCATCAAGCTGGAACCTCCAGTCTATGCTGCAACAATTTTCAGCTGAGTCTGAAGTGGTAGGGATGAGAATCAGCACCTCCAAACCTGGGGCCATGGTTTTCAGCCGGAAAATGGTGGAATGTACTCTCTGGGTCTGGAATGAGGTTCTGCCCCTAGTGGAGGAGTTCAAGTATCCTTGAGTGAGGGAAGGATGGAGTGGGAGATCGACATACGGATTGGGGCAGCCTCACCCATGGTCATGAGATTTGGGTAATGACTAAAAGAACAAGATTTCAGACACAAGTAACTGAAATGAGCTACCTTGACAGGTGGTGGTGGTGGTGGTGGTGTGTGTGTGTGTGTGTGTGTGTGTGTGTGTGTGTGTGTGTGTGTGTGTGTGTGTGTGTGTGCTCTCCCTCAGAAATCATCCAGGAGGAGCTTGGAGTTAAATCGCTGCCCCTCCATGTTGAGAAGAGCCAGCTGAGGTGGCTTGGGCATCTGATTGCCTCCTGAAGACCTCCCTGGTATGGTGTTTTGGGCATATTCAACTCGAAGAAAACACAGAACATGCTGGGGAGACGATGTCTCTCGGCTGGTCTGGGAATGCCTTGATATCCCCTCAGAAGAGCTGGAAAAAGTGGTCGGGGAGAGAGCTGTCTGGACCTCACAGCTTAGGCTGCTGCCTCTGCGAACTCACTCCGTAGTGAGCAGAAGAAGAAGAAGAAAAGAAAATATGGTTCTTAACCTGGGTTCGGTGAGTCAGTCTCAGGGGTTCGGCGGAGGTCAAGACGACACGCCCCGCTTGGCCATCATTAGCTGCAGGTGATCACGCTACATTGCTTAGTCAATCTGTGCTGCAGGAAATTTGGTGTGCTCAGTAGTTGACTTGTGACTGTTGTGATGGTATGTCGTGTGATTTCTTTCTTAATGTTTTAATCTATACTATGTTGAGCAAAAAAAGAAAGTGGTCAGATGAATATGTACAACATGGATTCACATATATAACCGAACGTGATGTTAGTCAGCGTCCTATCTGGATGATTTGCGAAGTAGGATCAACTCTCGCTGACTGACGTATACTTACATGTATATGTATATATAATATCAATAAATACATATTAAATACTATAAATGCTTATAATAATGATTAAACATTCAAAAATAATGCATACGATGTAAATAAAACAAATACATACACATACATGCGTGTGCACGCACTCAGACGCGCACCTCACATAAAAATGTAAGTAGCTGTGATGGGGAGTTCATGCATTGTATTGGTTTTGTTGTTTGAATACAGTGATGTTACTGCACGGTTCATTTTGGTGCCCCAATAAAAACATATACCACCTATGTCCTGAATTTGAAAAAAATCATATTTTATTTTTCAATAAAGGAGGGTTCGGTGAATAAGCATATGAAACTGGTGGGGTTCAGTACCGCCAACAAGGTTAAGAACCACTGCTCTATAGCCATGGAATAACTATTAAATATTGGCTATAAATATCACAGGTGCATAAATTAATTTTTGTTGAAAGTGACACTGCCCTTCCATACTGCTTTTCTGAGGCAAGGTCTTTTTTTTTCCGTATTATTATTATTCTCCATGTCATACAGTCAAGAGGTGTGGGGAATATTTGAGGGCAAGGTATGTAAATGACTATGATTTTTGGCTGCCACATTTATGCTGTCATTGGTGAGATATGAAGTGCTTAGTGTACGACTTGCACAAATCTGCATTTGTTTCTATGCTAGATTGATAAATGAGGGCTCGTGTGTTTTAAGCAGACACAGTGACAAAGACAAATAGAAGGGGCATCTCTTGAGACTAGAAGTGTGATTCGAGACAGGGATCTTACATGATGGATTAATAAACTCTATAAGGACATTTTTATTTATTTATTGTTTTGGGATATTTTTGGAAACAGATCCAATTACATAAAATTGATAAACGTCATGCGCATGTATAAATAAACTTAAGTGCAGAAGTGGGCCTTAAATAATAATCCTGCTTGTCACTAGGTATGGCTGAGGAACTGTTAGAACCAGAATTCAAACACATTGTTGAGGTATTAACATTTGAAAAATCAAAGTATGTTATCGGGTGTTTTTTGGGATTCAATCTCAATATAAATTTGAGTAAGCTGTTGCTGAGCAGGATAGCCTGATGGTGCAGTGGTTAACACAGCTGCCTCACAGCAAGAAGTTCCATGGGATTGAACCTCATGGCCAATTTGGGCCTTTCTGTATGTTTATGCTCTATCACATGAGGAAATCCTTAAAAATGCATATTATGTGACCAAGATACAATTTAAATAAAAACTTAAAATCTTATAGTTGAAATAAGTTAAACCTATGCAACATGCAGTTGAGTGATACCATAATGTTGTAGTAGATCACTAATTCAAACAGTTATCTTGAATATAAATTTTAACATGTACAAATGACTGCGGTTCTTTATTTTACTATATTGCCAAGTAGTAACTGCTTCAGAGGAAATTCTGCACTCAGGTCAGTTTGACTAGACGGATGAAAACAGTCAAGCTGGCACTAATTAAAGAAAGGAAGGCTGATTAGGCTGTTGAATTATACTGGTGACCTTTGGGATGTGCTTTGCTGATACACTAACTGCGAATGCTCATCAGCTGAACAAAAGCCTGGCAAAAGCTTATGAAAAACATGCTCATTATTTGTTTCAATCATAAATAACCAGCATGTATATATGGTGCAGGGTGTTGCAGTTGTAATGTATTAACGGATGCAGCACGTAGACTGAAGTGGGACCTCGACTGAAAACTCTCAAGGCACCATTTTTTGTTATCTGGTGTGATGAAATAGTGCTTTCATTACTGTTTCATGGTCAAGCTCTATCTTCCTCTGTTCTAATATATCTACCACAGCCTGCAGGAATTCAACTCAGATTTGCTCAACACTAACCTATCATACTATTTAGATATAGCATTTTTTACATCTAAAATAAATTTGTTTAATTTTGGTGCAAAAATAACTTATTCATGTAATTTTTTGCCAACTTCAGCAGTAATTCTGGATCAAACTATATAAACAGTTACAACAAAAATATTACAGTATTGTTTTCAACAGATTTTTTTTAACGAAAAATTTAACGAAATTTAACGAAATTTTCAGGGCTGTTACCAGATCTCTCATCTAACACAATATATATTTGAATCCCAACTCCAAGAAAGTTGGGACACGAATATAAATAAAAACAGAATATTGTAATTTGTGTACACTTGATAGAGATGTTGGCTTTTGAACTCACTGTTGATAACAAACCTGATGTTCCTCCATGACCTGGCATTCATGATTTCCAAAAGATGGTCGAACAGATTTTTCACTTTTTCACAATTCATTTTAAATGAGCTTTGGCCCACAGAATATGAACAAGTGTCTGCATTGTGTTCACCTATGGCTTCTTCTTTGCACAATAGATCTATCACCTACACTTATGGAGTGAACTGTCTTCCCTCACAATGATTCCTTGATATGTTCCTGTTCCTGTGCAGTGATTTACATGACCGAGTCATGCCTGGTTTATTGCAATGCTACCTAAGGGCCCGAATCACAAGCATCCTATATTGTTTTCCTTCTACAAACTCCACAGAGATTTCTCCAGTTTCTTGAAATCATTTGATTATATTGTGTAATGTGAATGATGACATCGATGTAAATTTCCATAAGGAACATTACTTGGCAATTTTCCCACAATTTATAGATACAGTTTTCTGCAAATTTGTGAACCTTCGCTCAGATGCCCCTCCATCATTTTTTAAGTACCACTTACTTTTCCAGTGGTTTTTTGCCCCCCTAGCCTAACATTTTTAAAGATGTGATGCTTGCCTTCAAATTTACAACAATACTAACATTGTTCATGAAATGCAGCCGTGAGGTGGGGGGCACAAACCAGTGTCTCTCCCTCACGCCGGTCCCAAGCCCGGATAAATGCAGAGGGTTGCGTCAGGAAGGGCATCCGGCGTAAAACAAATGCCAAATAAACTATGCGAATCACAAGAAAGAATAACATACCGGATCGGTCGAGGCCCGGGTTAACAACGACCGCCATCAGTGCCGTCAACCAACAGGGTGCTGATGGAAATTGGACTACTGTTGGTCGAAGACGTCGAAGAAGGAGAGGCGGGAGGCGTGTCCGTTGCCAGAGAGAGAAGAGGAAAGGCATGAGTCTAGGACTGAAAGTAGGGACTTTGAACGAGGATGGATAGGATCAGAAATGAGTACATCAGAGGGACAGCACATGTAAGATGTTTTGGAGACAAAGTCAGAGAGGCTAGATTGAGATGGTTTGGACATGTACAGAGGAGGGATAGTGAGTATATTGGTAGTAGGATGCTAAGGTTGGAACTACCAGGCAGAAGGCCAAGAGGAAGACCAAAGAGACAATTCATGGATGTGGTGAAGGAGGACATGAAGGCAGTTGGTGTAAGAGAAGAAGATGCAGAGGACAGGGTGAGATGGAGGCAGATGATTCGCTGTGGCGACCCCTGAAAGGAACAGCCGAAAGGAAAAGAAGAAGACTAACATTGTTCATGAAATAGTAAAATGTCTCACTTTCAATGTTCTACTGTAAATCAGATATGAGTTTATGATAATTGTAAATCAGTTTATTATGGTTTGAGTTATGTTTTTCGCAATGTTCTAGCTGTTTTGTGATTGGTGAGTGTAATTTGGTGCAGCTTTTGAATCTGGTGGTGAGATTTGACTGGGACTGGCAAATGTGTTCTTAAATCTGTATAATATAAAAGTCATATTGAAGACAAAACAAGGCCGCCCTATCAGTAACGGATGCAATATTATTGTGTTTATGGTGTAAAGTTTCGAAATTAAGTCATGTTTGTTTGTTATCCAATTTTATTAAAACTTTAATTGAAGTGTATCTGTGTCACAAACACAGGGGGTTTACATTTACATTACTTTATTAGGAGGTGTCTGAGTGAATATTAATATCTCTCTCTCTCTCTCTCTCTCTCTCTCACACACACACACACACACACACACACACACACACACACACAAGCTATTAATTAGGTATGCTCCGAATCATCTTGTTGTTCCTTGTTGTCCTTGTTATAATGACAAACATTATCATATTTATGTTAAGATATGCATGTTTACTCAGGTTCATAATTTCATTTAACTTTTTTTCCACAGAATGATTTACTGACACTTAACTGACATGGAAAGACCATTGCAAAAATGAAGGATGTACTGCATATTTACTTGATAATACAAGAACTGTTTTCAAATGCTCACACCTAACCAAGGATCGAAGTTGTCCATGCTGTAAATAAATCATGGATGTCTATTTCAACCTGCCGGCTTGTTCTTTTATTGATGGCAGTCATCGATTGGCACTGCTGAAGTGCACATGCTTAAAATACTATTCATAAAATTAAGGTCTTATTGCTGGTTGAGGTGTAAGAAAAAAAAAAAAAAGCTTTGCCCCTGATTAATGTTACAGCATGACCAAAAGGCTAACCATTAGCAAATTAGGTTGGCTGTTGTGTGACGACTCGGAATAATCATCTCACTCATATATTCCAGAGTGATGCATGTATTGCAATTTTGGAAGAGAAAATTTAATAGAGAGAAATGTTCTTGATGAGTATTAGAAAACAAGAGTCATCAATACTTGACACTTCTCCCCAGCCTTTACATGTCAAAAAATATGATTGCAAAATCCCAAAATACTAAAAGGCACAACTCCATGGCTAAGTGTAAGTAGCTGCCAAGGTTGATGAAAAATTCTAAAACAGGTTCTGAGTTCTGGCCCAGAATTGAAATGATTTACTGATAGATGGATGAACAGTGGTTTTGCAAAATTATCTGTGAACTTTTTCACAGTTTGTCACATTACAATCACAAACGTGTAAATATATTTTATTTGGATTTTATTTGATAGACCACCACAAAGTGATGCACTATTGTGAAGTAGAAGGAAAATGATACATGCATTTCAATTTTATATTCTACTGAACTCATGGATTTATCACTTTCACCATATTTTTACATGTTAAATTTCTTGCTATGAAAATTCCAAAATATCAAAAAGCAATTTTGGGAAAAGAAAAAGAAAAAAAAAATACATACTATATATATATATATACATATATATACACACATATATATATATATATATATATATATATATATATATATATATATATATATATATATATATATATATATATATATATATATATATATATATATATATATATATATATATATATATATATATATATATATATATATATATATATATATATATATATATATAATACAGGATTGTATCATATATATCATATATGTATCATATATATATATATATATATGTGATACAGGATTGTGTATATATATGCAGTGGGGCAGTGGTGGTCTAGTGGTATAGGGCGCTGGATCGCTGATCCAAAGGTTGGGGGTTCGAGTCCCACTCTCCACAAGGTTGTCACTGTCCCCCCCAGTGCAGCTAACTGGGTTATCAAAGGCGGGCCATGTCTCTCACTGTCTATGGTGAGAGGCATGTAAAAGAACCATTGCTGACTTTCGTAAAGAGTAGCTGCAAAGTCGTCAGCGTGTTTCTGTCCCTTGCTAAAAAGGGTTGTGACAGGAAGGGCATCCGACGTAAAAAAAACCTCTGCCAAATCAAACATGCGAATCAGATGATTCGCTGTGGCGACTCCCGAGAAAAAGGGAAAAAGCCGAAAGGAAGACAGACATATATATATATATATATATACCTTAGGATCAGCAATATATATATATATATATATATACCTTAGGATCAGCAATCCTGCGCCCTATCCACTAGACCATCACTGCCATATATATATATATGTGTATAAATATATATATATATATGGCAGTGATGGTCGAGTGGATAGGGCGCAGGATTGCTGATCCTAAGGTTGGGGGTTCGAGTCCCCACAGGGTTGTCACTGTTCCCCAAGTTCAGCTAACTGGGTTATCAAAGGCGGGCCATGTCTCTCACTGTCTATGGTGAGAGGCATGTAAAAGAACCATTGCTGACTTTCGTAAAGAGTAGCTGCAAAGCCGTCAGCATGTTTCTGTCCCTTGCTAAAGGGTTGTGGCAGGAAGTGCATCCGACGTAAAAACCTCTGCCAAATCAAATGTACAAATCAGATGATTCGCTGCGGCGACTCTTGAGAACGGGAAAAAGATATATATATATATATATATATATATATATATACACTCATATACACTCACATGGATCCCTCACTTTCTTGACCCTCACGACCGCCAATTTCCATGAAGTAGGGTTGACCCCCCCCCCCCGACTGCCGTATATTTACATATACATGTCTATATGATATCAATAAATACATATTCAACACTATAAATACTTATAATAACAATTAAACATTCAAAAATAATGCATAAGATATAAATAAAATATAAATACACACACATACAGATGGGGTTTTCTATTTTTTTTTGCATAATTGGCCTTGTTTTGTGGCATTTTTCTTAGCTTTTCCCTTATTTTTTCCTTAATTTCCTTATTTTTCATGAATATTTTTGTATATACTATATTATATACATACATACATACATATCTGAGTATTTTTACATGTTGAATAATTTACCATGAAACTTTAAGTGATATATATGAGTTGCAGAAATCCTGAACTATCAAAAGGCACAAAAACACTGCCTAGTAGAAGTAGCTGCCAAGTTTGATGAAGAAATATTGAATCATTTCTAGGCTGGAACTGAAATGATTAGAGGTGGAGTGATGCAAGTTTAAAAGATCTGTCAAGATTTTCATTGTAAAGGCCTTTGAGTGGCAGAAAAATTATTTGCCTTATCGTCTGAAAACTAAGTTTGAGTCTAGATTCTACAGCCATCGATGGCTGGAAGTCCATGAAAACAAAATTGTCTTTGGATGGGAGGTGTGGCATACTCTCTTACCTGTCAATCACTGCGACACTAACAATTCATGGGTGTCTTTATAAACCCATACATATAGAAAGGATATTGTGCTTTTCTCTGATTGTTTTGCATCACTTGTGACATAGCATTGGGAGAAACACGTAAGCCTCTAGATCCTGGCTTTGCAGCAGTCTTGTGATACAGGATTGTGTATTGGAGCTGCCTGGTAGGTGGAAACTGCCCAACACTTAATGGAAGGGGAAATATTACATTAAACGAATCTTTCTATTCAGAGATATACTACTCAGGTGCTTAACTTATAAATCTTGACATTTGAAATAATACCAATGAAAATTTACCTGCATTGAGTTAGTACCAACAATAAATTAAAAATAATTGTATTATAGGTTAAGTCATTATTTATTCCTAAATCAATGAAGGGACCTTTTTTTGTCAGAAAAGGAACACACTTAACAGACTTAAAATTTCTGATCACAAAACCCGTAGATAATTGTCCTGATGATTGTCCTGAATTAAAAAAAAAAAAAAAATCAGTGAAATAATTAAGAAACTACTGACAAAGACCTCATACAGAGCTTTGTATTTAGGCAGTGCCAAAATTTTTTTTGTTTTGTAAAACTCTTTCTTCTCACCTTATTTCCTTAGGGTTATGTTTCGGGTCAGGTTTGGATTGAAGTTTTGACCCGGGCAAAAGAATGTTAATTCTGAATGCTCATTTTACCTTTACAGAATTTGGTAGACACACTTATCCAGGGGCAGTGGTGGTCTAGTGGTATAAGGGGCTGGATCGCTGATCCAAAGGTTGGGGGTTCGAGTCCCACTCTCCACAAGGTTGTCACTGTCCCCCCACAGTGCAGCTAACTGGGTTATCAAAGGCCGGCCATGTCTCTCACTGTCTATGGTGTGAGGCATGTAAAAGAACCATTGCTGACTTTCGTAAAGAGTATCTGCATAGCCGTCAGCGTGTTTCCGCCCTGCAATGGCCTGGCGAGCTGTCCAGGGTGTACTCTGCCCTCGCCCTGAGTTGGCTGGGATGGGCACCATCCTCCCTGCGACCCTAATTAGGATGAAGCAGTTACAGAAAATGAACTGATGATGAACACTTATCCAGAGCTGCTTACAATTATCTTTATATATATATATATATATATATATATATATATATATATATATATATATATATATATCTGTCTTCCTTTCGGCTTTTTCCCTTTTACTCGGGAGTCGCCACAGCGAATCATCTGATTCGCACGTTTGATTTGGCAGAGGTTTTTACGTCGGATGCCCTTCCTGCCACAACCCTTTTAGCAAGGGACAGAAACACGATGACGCCTTTACAGCCTACTCTTTACGAAAGTCAGCAATGGTTCTTTAACATGCCTCTCACCATAGACAGAAAGTCTTCTGCAGTGCTTCTCAATTATTTTCTGTGATTCCCCCTATAGGAAGAAAAACAACATTTTCTGCCTTTCAGTGCCCCGCGTGTTACTGTAAATAGTGTTACTGCACTTCATATTGTTTGGTCGGTGCTTTTCCCGAAACCATAGAAAACACTCCACTGCCAATTTAATAAGTGTGATTGCGCATCTTCTATACTAGATGGCAGTGAGAGCGCCACTGCTATCTAGTGTAGAGGATGCACAATCCACTTATAAAGCCGATCCATCAGTTTATTAACTTATTGTTTATTGTTGTTTTATTGATATTTATTGTTAATTACAGTATAAATGTAACAGTGCATGTGTTATTATTGTGATAATGTTTATTGTTACATGTTTATCTTAAATATATTACGTTAAAAATGCATATTTGTGTCAGGTTATATGAGTTTGGGAGGGTTTTGGAATGGATTAATAGCTTTTCTATTGTTTCCTATGAGAATTTTTATTTCATCTGACGAATGTTTCCACTTACGTGCTTGCCCTCGGAACGGATTAATTTCGTAAGTAGAGGTACGACTGTATATGTTTTCGTCCATTTCATCACAAATGATCTCTGATTTTCCCACATTCTATGAATCAATATTGCATTGCAAGTTTATTGTGTTTGTGCACCATTGTTCCTTTGGTCATGTAGTCTTGTTATTTTTATTTAAAACAGACAAAGAACCACAACAAGATGTAAAACAGATGAATAAAAGGTACAAATCCTAATAGCTAGGGTGGTTTCATCAGGGAGCCTTTGTGTTTAGCAAAAATGAATTGAAAGATAAAACACACAGTGAATTGGTATCCTAAAGTTAAATATCTAGTTTATTACCCTTTAGTTTTCAATGCTAGTTCCGTATACAATTTAACTACAAACCGGACTCCAAAAAAGTTGGCACACTATACAAATTGTGAATAAAACCTGAATGCAATAATATCGAGGTGCCAAATTTCAAGATTTAATTCTGAATAGAACACAGATGAGAGGGTCAAAAGTTTAAACTGAGAAAATGTATCATTTTAAGAAAAAAAATGTTGATTTTAAATTTCATAGTGTCAACAAATCTTAGAAACGTTGGGACAGATAGCAATAAGAGTCTGGAAAAGTCAATTGTGCTTATAATGAACAGCTGGAAGACCAATGAGGTCCATTGGCAGCATGACTATGTATAAAAAGAGCTTCTCAGAGTGGCAGTGTCTTTCAGAAGAAAAGATGGTAGAGGATCACCAATTTCCCCAAGGTTGCACAGAAAGATAGTTGAGCAATAACAGAAAGGTGTTTCCCAGTAAAAAATTGCAAAGAGCTTGAAGTTATGATCATCTACAGTGCATAACTTCAATCAAAGATTCAGAGAATTTGAAACATTCTTTGTGTGTAAGGGTCAAGGCCAAAAAAAACCACACTGGATGCTCGTGATCTTCGGGCCCTTAAACGGCACTGCACCACAAACAGGAATGCTACTGTAAGGGAAATCACAGAATGAGCTCAGCAATACTTCCAGAAACCATTGTCGGTGAACACAATCCACCGTGCCATCTGCCGTTGCCAGCTGAAACTCTACAGTACAAAGAAGAAGCCATTTTTAAACAGGATCCAGATGCACAGGCATTTTCGCTGGGCCAGGGGTCATTTAAAATGGAGGGTGGCAAAGTGGAAAACTGTTCCGTGGCCAGACGAATCACAATTCGAAGTTGTTTATGGACAACTGGGACGCCGTGTCATCCGGAATAAAATGGACAAGGACACCCAAAGTTGTTATCAGCGCTCAGTTCAGAAGCCTGCATCTGTGATGGTATGGGGTTACATGAGTACGTGTGGCATGGGCAGCTTGCACATCTGGAGAGGCACTGTCAATGCAGAAAGGTATATTCAGATTCTAGAACAACATATGCTCCATTCCAGACGTCGTCTCTTTCAGAGAACACCTTGCATTTTTCAACATGATAATGCCAGACCACATGCAGCATTACCAACAACATCATGGCTGCGTAGGAAAAGGATCCGAGTATTGAACTGGCCAGCCTGCAGTCCAGACCTTTCACCTATAGAGAACATTTGATGCATCATAAAGAGGAAGGTGCAACAAAGAAGACCCAAGACTGTGGAACAGTTAGAGGCCTGTATTAGACAAGAATGGGACAGCATTCCTATTTATAAACTTGAGAAACGTGTCTCCTCGGTCCCCAGATGTTTGCAGACTGTTGTAAGACGAAGAGAGGATGTCTCACAGTGGTGAAAATGTCCTTGTCACAACTTTTCTGAGATTTGTTGACATCATGAAATTGAAAATCAACATATTTTTTCCTTAAAATGATATATTTCTCAGTCTAAACTTTTGACCCTGTCATCTATGTTCTACCCAGAATAAAATATTGAAATTTGGCACTTCCACATCATTGCGTTCAGTTTTTATTCACAATTTGTTTAGTGTGCCAACTTTTTTGAAATCCGGTTTGTATTAAGGCAGCTTGATCTGGATTGACTTGTCCATGCACTGTTAAGTAATCTTTTTGACTATTTGTTCCCAGTGATTAATGCTACAACCACTCCTGGATGGTGTATTTTCTTTGAGCTTCTGGACTCTGTGGGTTGTGTAACTCATCAGTTTCATAGATTGTTATCTGTAAGCCAGCCTGCATTTAAGTTATAGTCTTTTTTTTTTCTTGTGTGTGTGTGTGTGTGTGTGTGTGTGTGTGTGTGTGTGTGTGTGTGTGTGTGTGTGTGTGTGTGTGTGAGACAGAGCCTGAGCATAGACTCATGAGTGCTTTATTTTCTGTTGTTTATAGTGTTGTGTGTTTGCCCTAGTTCTGTAATAAATTCTCATTGACTCCTGCTGCGTGACCTGGTCACACATGCTATCTCAGTGCTGCACAAAGATTTCCTGCCAATTCATCCTACTAGTAACTGGTCCAAGTCAGAAAATTAACTCTGAATATCTGTTTTCCAATATTCACAATATTAAAGTCCTATCTCCTCACTCTGTTAGCTTTGAATATGGTCAATTTTCTTCATAACCATAATTTTTAAACTTGAGTGCACTTTCCATTTACATCAAAACAATTCATTCAAAAAAGAAAGAAATAGAAAAATCAATGTGAAAGCCTTTGAGATAGATATGCCACCATATCAGGGTGACTGCACTGTTAAAATTGGAAGAATAATACATTTCTTAAAGCTATCAAAGTCTCTAAGAGTATTCTCTGAATAACAGTATTCTTTGCTTTTAGAAGTACATTTACAATGAATCATAGCTGAAAACTTGGAAAGAGTAACAACAAATAAAGCTTGCATGAGCGCTGTGATTGCGCTCTCACGTCATTATAAATTGCAGCTCTGTGTCTCATCTTAAGTGAGCTGATGTGGTCAAACTGTCAAGACATATTTCCTTGATGAGAAATTAATGTTCAGATTAATTTTCCTGCATAACCCATGAGGATGATACTGCTACTTCTCGAACAAGTAATACATACTAATTCGGATTTAGCCATGCTCTACATTTCCAATGCACACAAGATGGTGATTAATAATCAACTGAAGTGCTTTAGAAAATTCAGTCCAGATGACAGTTTACAATTTCATAGCATTGTTTTATTTAAGAGTGTGGGGTCAAAGTGGTTGAGTGGATAATAGTGTTTCCTAGACGGTTTGAAGTTCAAATCTGAGCAAAGGGCCTTTCTGTACAAAGTCTGCATATTCTCCCGTGCTTGCATGAGTTTCCTTTAGGTACTCGGGTTTCCTTCAACAGTACAAAGACATTCTTATTTGGTTAACTGGCTGCTCCTAAATGTCCATAGGTGTGAATGTGAATGATTGTTTGTGCCTGTGTTAGCCCCGCAAGAGACTAATGACCTGTTCATGGTGTACCCAACCTCTTGCCCAAAAACATCTGGGATTGGCTCCAACTGTTCATGAGACACTGACGGATAATCAGTATAGAAAACGGATTAATGGATAAATGTATGTTTCTATTTAGTTAAGCCCAGGGACATGTGTATATTACCTTGTCATAGACTGGTGTTCCCCTCAGCCCCTATTACTACCTCACATCCTCTGTTCCTTTGCTATTATCTGAATTCAGCAGACCCATGAGCACCGTTCAAAAGTTATTGATTGAGTAATGAATGAACATTCATAGCAGCATGGCAAACCCCACTGACTTGTTTGTATCTGGAATCACAACTAACAGTTTCATTCATCCATTTATTTTCTTAATCGCTTAATCCTAATTAGGACCACAGGGAGGCTGGTGCCCATCTCGGCCAACTCCGGGCGAGGAGAGAGTACACCCTGGACAGCTCACCAGGCCATCGCAGGGCAGAAACACACAGAAGGCAATACAGCTTACTCTTGTCAGCAATGGTTCTTCGATGCTTCTCACCATAGACAGTAAGAGACATGGCCAGCCTTTGATAACCCATTTAGCTGCACTGGGAAGACAGCGACAACCTTTTGAGAGTGGGGCTTGTAGCATATCCTATGATATATGTTTCTGTGATTAACATGTGTTGTTACGACGTGCCTACTGTTTTACAGTACTTGTGCACATGACCTGATGACGTTATTAAAAATACGACAAGGACCAGCTATGGTCGTCTGCTTCAACTGATATGTTACATGGTGTCAGAAGTGGGATTCGAACCCACGCGTCCAATCGGAGACCAGAAGTGAGGTCTTCAGGTCATATGATAACAGAAAACGGAATAAAGGCTGACACCGACAAAGTTAGAGCACTCATCCAGATGCCTACACCACAAAGCAAAGATGATGTCAGAAGATTTCTAGGAATTATTCAGTATCTTGCAAAGTTTATTCCTAACTTGAGTGAGATAGACTCTCCACTCAGAGAAGTAGTGAAGAAGAATACAGACTTATTCTGGGAGAAACCTCAGCAAAAACGCTTCGACAAGCTCAAGAAACTGTGTTCAGAGTCCCCAGTGCTTGCAACATTTGATGTGTCGAAAGACATTACTATACAGTGTGATGCCAGTAACTAGGCAGTAGGTGGAGTACTTCTTCAGAATGGAGCATCGATTGCCTACGCCTCACGTGCACTCACTGAGACAGAATATGCACAAATAGAGAAAGAGACGTTAGCTATTGTCCACAGTTGTAAGAAGTTTCACTATTACATCTTTGGAAAACATGTTGTAGTTGAAAGTGACCACAAGCCACTTCAAGCTATATTCTCCAAGCCATTGCTGTCTGCTCCCATGCGTTTGCAAAACATGATGCTGGGACTACAACCATATTATCTCTCAGTCAAATACAAGCCCGGAAAAGACATTCCAATAGGTGATGCACTAAGTCGTGCCAGCTTGCAAAACAGTGAACCAGATATTAAGCCAATCATGATTAACATGGTGGATTTCATTTATGTAACTCCAGCAAGATACGAAGAGTTTCAAAGGAGGACAGCAGAAGAACTAAATGAGCTCCACTCAATTATCATCAAGGGATGGCCAGATATTCCTCAAGAGACTCCACACTCAATAAGGTCATACTGGACTGTGAGAGATGAACTGTCAGTTGCAGATGGCATTGTGTACAAAGGAATGAAGATCGTGGTCCCACCTAGCATGAGACAAAACATGCTGAAACAGATACATGAGTAACACATGGGCATAGTAAAATGCAAACAAAGGGCAAGAGAGGCTTTATATTGGCCAGGAATGATGCAAGAAATTGAAGACATTGTCAATGACTGTTCACTGTGCAACTCATATCAACATAAACAACCAGATGAACCTATGACAGCAACACCGACGCCAGATTTCCCCTGGAGTGAAGTTACTTCTGACTTGTTTGAGTTCAAGGGAGAGCACTACCTCTTGACCATCGACTACTATTCCAAGTTTATCAAAGTGGATGCACTCAAAAACACATCTAGTGATACGGTTATTGACACACTAAAGCAACAATTATGTCGCCATGGAATACCAGAGACACTGAGAACCGATAATGGTCCACAGTTTTCAGCACAAGAATTTGCCAACTTTGTAGCTGATTATGGTATCAAGCATGTGACTTCATCCCCAAATTATCCACAATTAAATGGAGAAGCAGAGCGAGCGGTACAAACAGTGAAGAGACTATGGTCTAAATGTAGTGATCGCCACTTAGCACTACTTGACTATCGCTCAACACCCCTGGAAAGTTGTGGTCTATCTCCAGCCCACCTTACCTTCAACCACAGACCCCACAACAAACTACTCATATCCAGAGAGCAATTGAAACCGGTTGTCATTGATCACAGTGAAGTCCGACGACGTCTGAATAGTGACAAGAGGCGACAATGTGAGTATCATGATTACAAATCATCAGCTGATCTGCCAGTTTTACTTCTAGGAGACCTGGTTTGAATGGCTCCGTTCCCAGGTACTAAGTCGTGGAAGCCAGCAACAGTGGTAGAGTGACACAGTGCTCCTCGTTCGTATGTGGTTGAGTACGATGGTAAGAAATACAGGAGGAACAGAAAGCACCTTCGACTATCAACATACAAGGCCACAACCAGTCCTCCCACACATCTACAAGAGCTCTAACAAGTTTAACGGATCCTCCGTCACCGCAACACCTTCCAACACAGCCAGCAAGTAGCCATACACCAGTACTACCTCATAATCTGTCCACAATGACTACCAGAACAACACTGCCTATGCAGTCATCTTCACCGAAGAAACCAAACTGTCTATTAACTACAGACAAGAGTCCAGTTGCCATAACCAAATTAGTAACAAACTGTGCCAAAGAAATAAGAACAAGAAGTGGTCGTGTTATTAAAAAAAACCCCATGAGACGTAATCTCTAAGTGTTAATGTTCAAGTGTTAAAATTAGTGTGCAATCATTATGTTCAGAGACTTTAAAGTTAAAAAGTGACAGCTAAGGCTAGCTCCTCTCTTGTTTCAGTTTATAAATTTTAAAAGGTTCCTTGGTCCCAAGACTAGTCAGCTGAGATTTGTTTGTGTTAGTATTTGTTTCATAATATTTACTTCACATAGGGTCAATAGTCTTTATTGTAAGAAAAGAGGATGTAGCATATCCTATGATATATGCTTCTGTGATTAACATGTGTTGTTACGACGTGCCTACTGCTTTACGGTACTTGTGCACATGACCTGATGACGTTATTAAAAATACGACAAAAACCCGCTATGGTCGTCTGCTTCAACTGATATGTTACAGGGCTTGAACCCCAGTGCCGTACCATCAGGCCACCACACTAACAGTTTCCAAAGTTTCTCTTTCTTTACACTTCACCTCTAATATGTGCATACCTTTTCATAATGCTTTGCCTTTTTTATTTTATTCTGCAAGCAGCAGGTCCACCTCCTGCTACTACAGACTGATGATTCACGTTAGCGATACATTATTTCTGTCTGCTTTATCATGCTGATACCAGTAGAAACTTGTAATAACTTGTGATATCTTCAAAAATCTTCATCTCAAAAGGGTGTCTCTACCTGTGTGTGATAATTCTATAGTTATCTGTAGAAGTCTTCCTCTTGGGTTCATATTATGAGTGCAATGAATATTTTTATTTAAACAACATCCAAAGCTACATTATTTATTTGTTTGTTTGGACTTCCCATATTTTTTGTCCATAATTTAGTTATAGCCACGTTTGGCCTGTCACGTGTGACACACTCGTAACCTGTTGGGGTGGTGTGTGTGTGTGTGTGTGTGTGTGTGTGTGTGTGTGTGTGTGTGTGTGTGTGTGTGAGCAAACATGTACTTCCTCCAAAATGCACGAGATGAAATATATCTTCTTGAGTGTGTTATTTTAATTCATTCATTTATTTTCTAAGCCGCTTTATCCACATTAGGGTTGCGGGGAGGTTGGTGTCCATCTCAACTAACTCTGGGTGAAGGCAGGGTTCACCCTGTACAGCTTGTCAGGCCATTGATAGGTCATTCCATATGAAATCAACAGATTAAAAAAAAAAAAACTTTCCACCAGACCATCTCAGATTTTTCTCACTTTTTACATACTTAAAGAACATTATATATGTGGGGAAAATCCAAAAGTTCAAAGCTTAATTGTAAACAAAACAAACAACTCTTTATTGTCAAAGTACATTACATACATTGAAATTTGCTTTGTGCGCTAGGCACCTGTCGCCACTGTGCAGCGCCAGTTATTGCGCTGTTCTATCCTTTTGATGCTGAGCGCCAAGCAGGAAGCAACAACTGCCAAATTTTAGTGTCTTATGGTATGACGCGGCCGGATTCGAACTCCGACCTACCGGAGGATAAAGCGGACGCTCTACCAACTGAGCTAAATCCCGACTTACAAAGTTATGATCATTTGAATTAGGTAGGGGTACCCTAAAATTGCAACCAAAATTAAGACTTGCGATTTTCAGCTCTTTACAGGCTTCAGAAAATCCTTCATATTTATGTAAGTGTATAATTGAATGTTACAGAGAATGACATGATTCAGAAATTTTTAAACAGTTCAGAAACTTATTTTTTCTGCATCCTGGCTATGTTTATACTGACAACCTATTGTTGTCATCAAGTCAAATTTGACTAATGATGATTTCAATCTATGATTGGCGCATAACACAGGTCTTTCCTTTCCGGCCAAGAAAATGATCTGGCAGGGCCTTTTGGTTTTTACGAAGTCTAGGAAAACATCTGCTTGTTCAGTTGACACTTCATACTTATCAAGATAAAGTTTCTTTTGGTGAAGACACACAACCATACTTGAGGTTACTGTTGTGCCCATAAGTCCAAATAATAAAACAATATCTTCACAAGAGGCCACCGCTGCTTTATTCCAGTTAACACCAGCAAACTCAGAATTAGAAGGGTCTCTGGTTAAAATACATCAACTGTTGTAAGAGTGAATGACCTTGTGTCTGAGAAACTGAGGCAGATTTGTTGCAGCATACCCTGCATCCTGGTCAGCATTTTGCAGCTGTTTATGATAATTACTGGTACTTGGGAAATCTTGTAGGAGTGTCAACAGACCAGGCAGATGTTTTTCAAGACTTCATTTCAATTACTGAGAAGGCAAAACTGAACCAACTTTGCAAACTATTCTTGGAAATTTGTAAGTACGTACTTAATAATTACACAATTAAATGAGACTTACCTGTAAAGTTGATATTTGATTGTGATTCCACCGACCTATGAAGTACTGAGATATTTAGAGTGAAATCATATTTCCATCAATTTCATCAAGCCCAGTCTTAGTTCAATATGTCACATTTATTTTGTGAAAATGCACAAGTTAACTCAGTCACATAAGTAAACATTCCTGTTAATTCAGGAAAACATGCAAAGCTTGTGGCGAGATGATCAAATACCAATATTGGATACAGAATTTAAAAGAGCACTACTGAAACTACTGTCATAAGAAACTGATTTGTTATAAAACTGTCTGAACACACATTCACTGCTCCAACCTGCCGTCCGCAGAACAGTCTGAATTGGCACATTGAAAGCTAATGCTGCACTAGTAGAGGCTGATCTTACACTGTGTGGTTTGGATATTGACATATCAATAACTGCACTTTTGAGAACAAGCGTCATCCATCTACTTATAGTGTCTTTGCTCACTCTTTTGTGAGTCCTAGTAATGCTTATGAACAAAACTGTCTCGTCTCCGGAGGTCGCGAGTCATATCCAGATATAGCTTCATCACATTGACAATGCCCAGTCTCTAATCAGGCGTATAGCTCTGGAGAGAGAGAGAGTTCACCTTGGTGAAAACCAGTTCGAGTCTGTCTGAGGAGATCTCCAATTCTAATTTTTACACAGTCATCAGAAATATCTACATTTCTAATGTCCATAAGATGGAGGGCCTGAATTCTTTGCCCTGATAAAAGCAGGGTAAGCATGAACAACTTAACAGTCAGTCCTTTTAACAATTCACATGTCAATTGATCTCTCAAATACAACAACACATGCTGTGCCTTCCAAGTGACATTATATCTAGGCAAATCAGATAAAGTTGATCTAGTTGTATTAATTGCAGAGTATCCAAAACCAGAGTCATATAACACTGACCATAAATGCAAAGCCTCACCCACAGCTGGTGAAAGGGGATCAACACCCCTTGTAATGCAAAACACACCACTATCGATAATATGTCCCATATTGCTGGTGTGTTGCATGTCTCCATGAGTGCAGGATAATGTTTGTAACTCATGATGAAAGGCCCTGACTTTCCAAGCCTTCTCTGACAGCCTGAATGCTGCTAGTTTGAGTTTCTTGTGGAGTGGATGTCGAAACTGTGGCCGATTGAGGAGCCGTAACAGGGATTGAGATTTTTGCAGTAATCTTGGACAGTTTATTGACAATTCCAGTAACTTCGTAAACCAAAATTGAGTTGTCCATATCAGTGCGACCATGAGCACTTCTGCCTCTTCGTTAATTACTTTGTGCAGAACTCTGCCAATCACACCAAAAGGGCAAAATATATAGTCATAAGAATTTCCCCAAAACACAGTAAAAGCATCAACAGCTTCTGCATCGGGTCAGGGTACCAAAATAAGTATCTGTTCAATTGTGTATATAATCTGGAAGCAAACAATTCTCTAACCAGCTTCCCAAACACATCACACATTTGTGTAAACGCCTGTTCATTTAAGTGCCATTCTTTGTCATCTGGGAACTTTCTTGAACACTCATCTGCTTTATAATTACGCACCCCAGGTAAATGAGCAGCTGCCAACCAAATATTCCTGTCAGTGGCCCATAGCCACAGTTCCCTCGTGGCATTGTTACATCCAACCTTCATCGCACCCATATGTTTAATATATGACACCGCTGTTGTATTATCTAACATTAGCCTGATATGAATATCTTGTCTGGGATGAAAAGAAAGTTTGTACACAGAAGTAGGCTGCCTTTAGTTCCAAAATATTGATATGAAAATCACTTTCTTCAGCAGACCATAAACCACTAGTACTAGTTTGATCACAGTCTTTCACTCCTCTCCAATCAGTTTTTGATTTTTTCGGTCTTAACTACCACGTCTGGCTGAGGAACATGAATTGGTTTGGGGCAACTGCCTGTATTGTTTATCCACCAAGTCAAGCCATTCACAAACTCTGAATCAAGCAACACTGTAAAGTCAAAATTACCTGTAGCTAATTTCAAGCCATGATTTTTGAGAATTTCAATTGCCTACATTGTTTATCCACCAAGTCAAATCATTCACAAACTCTGAATCAAGCAACACTGTAAAGTCAAAATTACCTGTAGCTAATTTCAAGCCATGATTTTTGAGAATTTCAATTCGTTTGGAGAGAACAGGGGCATGTTTCATTCCTTGTGCAGCCACATTAATTTCTGATGGTGACTCATTCACCATTTAATAATTCCAAACATTTTTGAACAATTTTGCTCTTCTTGTCCTCTGTCAATGTAATCGTCAGGCTGTCACTGTTGATAACAAATCCAAAGTACGTAATTTCTTTAGTTGGGGTAAGAACAGACTTATCAGGATGTACAGTAAAACCTAACTGTCAAGAAGCTTCACTGTGGTTGCCATATTTTCCTTAGTGTAGTTTTGTCAAAACAATCAAAAGAGAGTCGTCAATGTAGGAGGTGTTTGGAAACCCCTGACTTCTAAGCGATGAAAACTGGTTTCACCAGCTCAGTAAAAATTCCAGGTGCAGACGCAAGCCCATTTGGAAGACAAGTAAACTGAAATAAAGTTTCATTCCAGACAAATCTCAAATATTTACTTTCTTCATGCCTTACTGGAATACTAAAGTAGGCGTCCTTTAAATCTACAAAGGAAAAATAGCAGCCCTTTTCCCACCAGAAAATGGCAGATCTGAAAGTATCCATTTTAAATTGTCAGGTTTCAACGCTGGCGTTCAATGTTTTGAGGTTCAGACTGATTCTCAAGGAACCATTGATGTAAATTCCCCATCTACATGTTCACATGCCACTATAATACCTTTGTCATAAATGTGGGAAAGGTCTTCTGTAATGAGCATGCGCTCATTCTCTGTAAACTTAAAAGCATTAGTTACAGTCTGCTGGGATGGTGTTAGAGTGAAATCTATATCTACACCTCAATATTAGATAACATCCAAGGATCAGATGAAATGTCAGCCCATTTACTTGCAAAATGTTGCACTTTCCCAGCATAAAAGTTTTCGGGAGTGTTTACACAAAACCTCCTCAGGTATGTGCCTCACATTGTCACCTTTTTGACAATTCTGCCTTTACTTGCGGAACCCTTCGTCCCTTTGACACTTCTGTTTTTTTTTGTCGATAACCTCCAGAGCCACTGTTATTATATGGATGAAACCATGACTAGTCCTGACGATATCTTGGTCTGTCAGACACAAAACTTTCTGTCCCATCTGTTTAGAGTCTCCAAAGTCCTTTATTTTCTTATGCAACTCAGCGCCAAACAAATACTTACTGGTGGTGATCAAACCAGAAGTACAAAGGCTCTTATATGGCCCAGTCAAGTACAGTACTGCTTAAATGCATCGCACCTTTTCACATTCATGTCTGCTTGTGCACCTGCCAGCAGTCTAAGCCCTGGTGCGTTGGCCAGGAAACGAACCCGGGTCAACTGCTTGGAAGGCAGCTATGCTCACCACTATACCACCGACGCTGTATTATGCTTGTCATTAGCGTGTCGGCAACTTGAATGATGGGGATCATGGATTTAACCAGTAAGCCGGGCCCATGTTGCATTTTTATGTCTCTTGTTTTGCCTCGTGCCAGATTTCTTCAATTACTTTTAGCACCACTAAGCCTTCACAATTCTTGGGACGAAAATGTTTGTCCATGAGGACCTTCAACTTTGTGAAATCTGGCGCTTTGCCCAGTCCATCCCCAATCGACTTCGCTAACTCCGGTTTTATACCATCTGAAGTCTTTTCATCGTCACCAAAGAAATCTGCGAATTCGTTCATTAATGAAGACATGAATGAGGCATCGGAGTCTTCTGTGTCTAGGTCACCGAATTCACTATCATTCTCACATACCTGAGACACTAATGTATCAAATTCAGTGCCTTCCTCCTCATCTGTATCGGAAGTGGCGTCGCCTTCCACCATCGTTTGTTTACTTCCGCCTGGCACACAATCGGAAGTGGGCGGGACCGGAGACGGCCATGAGTTTCCTTCACCGTGAAAAGTGGTCAAATTCCTACCAACATTTTCTAACGTCTTTTCCATTTTCTGCATAGCTGCAGAGTGGGTCACTTGATTTTTCACCATAAAATCTAAAAGTTTCATGAGATGGTTATCAGTGGTGACCGCGCCTACTTTGTTGCTCGCTGGCTTGTCACCTCGAGCTTTGGCCGAAACTAGATCATCAGGGGTCTCACCACCCGATTCAATTTCTCCATCTGAGGCAGCAATCTGTTCGACATTTGGCTGCTCTTACCTTACCCATAAGGATTTCCTTCTCTTTCCACTTCTGGAAGTTGACGGTATGCTCTGTACAATGCCAAGTGCTCCCTCATGAGCCTCTACCCCCTCGGGGTTGTTGCTGGGCACACCACGTGTTGCCATTGTTCTAGCCCTTTAGGCTGACCACGACCCATGGCCATTTTGGTCAAATTCACAGCTGTCGTTCAAGTGAACCGTCAAGAACTTTCAAGATCAAAGGAATAATTTACTGAGGTTTGAAGTATTACTGTATCTCCTTTGTTTATAAATATTCCAAAAAATGTGTAAAACACCAAAGGGACAGTGGTGGCTCAGTGGCGGTTCAGTTGTTGAAGCACTCGATCATTGATCCGAAGGATGGGGTTCAAGCCCCATTACCATCAAGCTGCAACTGTAGGGTCCTTGAGCGAGGCCCTCCAGCCTTAAGTGCTCAGTTGTGTAAAAATTGGTCAAATGTAAGTCACTCTAGATATGGGTGTCTGCTAAATGCTGTAAAAGTAACTAAGTAAAGTAACTATCGAAAGGATGTGTTATGCCTGGAGTGTATGTGTTGGACCCAGAGATGCAGGAGACCAAAAGAAGGTGCAAACGATTTATTAAACACTAGGAACTGAAAATCACTGGAATATCAAGTCAAGGGAACTGGTCGAGCACGAGGCAAGAACCAGGGGTCAAAAAGAAAGCCGAGGAGCAGAGTCATGGGGAAAACAATCTTCTGACATTGGAGGGAAACGCGCCGCTCCCATTTATAGCTGGCTGCTTGCTGATTGCAGATTGGGACCAGATGCGCTCAACTTGGAACTCACCTACAGGCAACCGCCACACCCCTCGCAAGTGCCTGCAATGATTAAAGAAGAGTTAGTTCCGCCAGCCAGCACAGACAATAACAGGATGCTCAACAATGTTCAAAAGGCATGGAAAAGTTTTGTTGATGTTGTCCATGGGTTTTTGGGAAACCACAAGGCTAACAGTTATGTGGAACTGGTTGAATCTTTTGTGAGTAACTATGACAAAATAGGCTGTAGGATGTCACTCAAGGTCCATATTCTGGATGCTCACATTGACAACTTCAAGGCCAACATAGGTGCATACTCAGAAGAATATGGGGAGCATTTTCACCAAAATATAATGGACTTTGAACAAAGATATCAGGGATTTTACAGTGAAAACATGATGGGGACTACATTTGGGGTGTGATAAGAGAGGGTGATTTGTTGCATATTTGCAAATCAAGGAAAACTGTTCATTTTTAACTTCAAAAATTGTTTTTTGAAATGTGTGAAAATAAACCATGCTGCAGTTATATTCCATAATTTAGTTTTACTCTGTCAGAAAAAGGTCAGAAAATTGTCAGAAATGGGCTGTGCGTGGGTGTTAAAATTTTAACAGCATACAGGTCATAACAATGGAGTAGTATTTAACATTTTTGTCCAAAGGTAAGAAGGTCCAGGGTTAGAATCCCAGGCTTGGAAAAGAGGTTTTTGTGTGTTTGCATGTTCTCACCATGTTTGAGTGTCTTTTCTTTGGCTGTTTCAGTTTCCTCCAAAGACATGCACATTAGGCTGCATGGCTCTTCCAAATTACCACATGGTGTAAAGTTTTAGAGTCAACCGAGATAGGCTCTTGCCTCCCTATGACCTCAGTAGGATTGAATGGTTAACAAATTAATGAATGAATGAATAGGTAAGGTAAGTCTGTTGGGTTTTTACTCCCGAGCCTAGTCGCTGAGCCTCGTGGCTCATCAGGCTGGTGCTTATCCCCGGTTTCCATAGCGTGAAGCGACCAGGAGTTCAACTCCCCCTAGATGGGATGCTAGTCCATCGCAGGTTACCTTCCCAGTATATTTTACTGGTACCCATTTATACTGCTGGGTGAACAGAGGCACATTTGTGGTTGAGACCTTGCCCAGGGATCTTAGCACAGTGAGGGTCTCAGTGGGATTTGAACTCACAACCTCCCGATTACGAACCCAGCACCCTAACCACTACGCCACCAGCCCCAACAAAAATGAATGAATGGTTTGCCAAAAAGGGCCCATGTGCAACAAACATGCCTGTGCAGAATTTAAATTTTGGGGTGAATGTAGCAAAGGAATTGTCTGTAGACCTCTGAGACAGAATTGTCTTGAGGCACAAATCTGGGGATGTGTACATAAACATTTCTGATGCTTTGAAAGTCCCAATGAGCACTGTGGCTTCCATCGTCTGTAAACTGAAGAACTTCGGAACCACCTGGACTCTTCTTGGGCTGGCTGGCAGACTAAATTAAACAATAGTGGGAGAAGGACCTTCGTCAGGAAGGTGTCTACTAAATTGATAGTCACTGTGTCATGGCTCCAGCTTTCCTCTGTGGAGAGCGGAGAACCTTCTAAAAGGACAATCATTCCTGCAGAAATCCAACAATCAGGCCTGTATGGGTGTGTGGCCAGGTGGAAGCCAATTCTTTGTAAAAGGCACATGGCAGTCTGCCTGGAGTTTATCAAAAGGCACCTACAGGACTTTCAGAAAATGTGAAACATAATTTTCTGGTCTGATGCGACAATTCATATTCACATTGTTGTACTTTTGTAGCTTGAAATTAAGACGTGCATGCATACAATTGCAGGTGTATTTGCTCAATGCAATAAATAACAGTCAAGACTGTAATGGCAAAAGGTACCCTGTACCCCCTAAACACAGGGATTTGAGGTAAAGTGGTTATTGGGTATTTATGACAACAATATCAAAGACGGCCTAAAAATGTGTGTAGGTTACAAAAAACAGCACTTTAAAGACAAATGAAAGATTCTGAGGCTTGATGAAAAGGTGTTCTGGTCAGATGGTCTCAACAACAAACATATCTGTTAAAAAGCCACTATAACTTACCATACAAAAAACAACATACCTGCAATACACCATGAAGGTGGTAGTATCTCTTGTTAGAGAATTTCTCTGCAGCAGAGAATGGGACACTTGTCAGGATAGAAAGAAAAATCAATGGGGCAATACACCACCATCAAATTCTTGAGGAGAGCCTGCTGCAGTTTGCCAGAAAATTCTCAAAGCACAAAAGGTGCTTCCAACCTGACTGTGACCTGACATTGACCACACAGTAACTTGACAGAGAAAAAAGTGAATGTCCTTGAGGTGGGCTCTGAAATTGGAAAATCTTCTGGAAAGAAGGTTGATCTCACCTCGACCATTACCTCTTATCATTGTTTTAAGCTTCTGGAACTAACTGGGACTTTGATTTCCCCTACACAACTGAGTACACCAGCAATAGTCAGTTGTGAAGTAGTTTTTCCTCTGATTATGCTTTCTCTTATTCTCCATGACGAACTAGAAGAGGTGGTAGTACAGGTCAGCTATTTTTTCTGAGATGGTGCTTCACACCACGCTTTGTCTCATATTGGCCTTTGATATCATGCAGTAGTAGTTTACTCTCCTCCTCATATGTCCCTTCTGGACCCCAGGACACTTTTTAGAAGAAATGGACACGCGCCGTAATCTTCTCCCTATTGACAAACTCCTTTTCCCCTGAAAGACTTCAATCTCCCCTCTGCCAAGGTCCAGTCTTGCTTTCTCCCTTCTCTCAAACAGTTAAAGCTGCTCTCCCACGCATAAAAAAAGGAATCTCCTGGATATTGTCTTCAGCTATCCCTCCCCAGTTATAGACATTATTACTATGTACACCATTTCACACCGATAATCATCACTTGGCATCCTTTAAGATTACCATACCGATTCTATCTAAAACCAGCTTTCAGTCTTGTTCACCACTTGGCAAAATGTCTACACTGCATGTTTTTTAAAACTCTGTGACCACATCTAATGTTCCAGGCCGATTTTCTTTTCTTCCTTCCCAATTGTGTCTGCTACTGACACTTCTCTAGTCATGTTTTGCATCTATGGATCTCCTCTGCTCACTACAGCCATCCCTTGCCACTTTACAATTTGAGCATCGCGGTCTTGGTACATTGCGGCATAAAAAAAAAAAAAAAAAAAATCATAAAAAAATTCTAAATTCATGCTGAAACTCACATGTAAGCAAGCGGAAGGCAGGGACTCAAGGCAGGCTGCGTCCATTGTTTACAAACGACAGACTGTAGTGCCCCTCCTCCCCAGTTCAGGCAGGGATCGCCCACTCAACTCAATCTGGCAAGCTGATTGGCTTAGATGCGTGACGCTTTGCCTCGCACATTCCCGCGGGATTTTTTGTGATCTTACTGTATAGTGTTTGTGAATGTCCTGCACCTCGGAGAAAAGTTATTGTCAGAGGTGAGTACAGTACTTAAAGTATTTATGTATAAATTCTATTTAAATATTTATACATTACAGTATTTACATATGCATATAACTGTGTAAAGTTTAATATACACTTCTTGATATTGTATAGACGCGAAAACATAGAAATGAGACAACATGGTAGAAATGGGGGGGGGGGGGTGTTCCTACTTCGCGGTTTTTCGAATATCGCGGCCAGGTCTGGTCCACATTATCCGCGATATTCAAGGGATGACTGTATTCACCAAACAGTAGAGGGCTTCTTTCCCTGCTCATTGCCTCTTGAATATGCTGCAAAGCAATCAAATAGAATTAAGAGCAAAAAAAGAAGAAATCACAAGTTGGAACATCTGGCTGCACACCATGCTCTCCTACTCACAATCTCATTTGATGTCACTTCTCCTTAGACAGGCTTCTACAAGGACAAGTTGGACATTGCTGCACAAGATCTGTGCAAACTCTATTCCATCTTTTCTGAACCCACTCCCATTTTTCTTGATCACTGACTTTGACTTTGTCAAATTCTTTGATCGGAAGATTGACATCCTTCAGATCTTTCAACTTGCACTGCAAATCCTGTCCTACACAATAAAGATTCCCCTTTCACTGGCACAGATTTTCTGATCTTTCAAATTAAGAAACCCTGAGGTCATCTCAAGCCATCCAGGGTGTATCATGCTCTCACCTGGAGTTGGCTGAGATGGGCGCCAGGCCCCCGTGACGCTAATTAGGATTAAGTGGTTCAGAAAATGAATGAATGAATGAATGAAGTCATCTCATGATACAATTTTACTACCTACCTACTGGATCCAATACTTGGTTCATTTCTTCTTTTTGTATGTCATATCCTCACAAAGATTTTTATACAAGCACTATGCAGATGACATGTAACTTATCCACTATTTTCCTACCTGTATCTCTGCATAACTTTCAAATATCTCCTGATGGACGGTAGTTCACCAGCTAAAACATAATCTCAGCCAGACGAAACTGCTGTTTTTTATCCCAGTTGATTCATTCTTTCATCAGTATTTTATAATCTGCCTGGAAAACTCTTCACTGAACAGAATCTTGGGCTAACCATTAATATTCTTCTGCGCTTCCCCTCTTACATTTGTAATCTTTTTTGATTATGTCAATTTCTCCACTTTAATCTGAATGATTCTTCCGTCCCTTCCTACTAATGCCACCCCTTGCTGGTCTGCCTTTGTCTACCATTCAATCTCTGTAACTGTTCAAGAATGTAGCTGCATGGCTTGTTTTAAACCTGTCCAAGTTCTCCCACACCACTTTCTCTGTCCACTATCTTCCTGTAACTATTTGCATTGTACTGATTGCAACACTAATACTTACCTACTAAGCCAAAATGGACCTGGATCTTCCAGCTTCAAAGCATTATCACACCCCACACTGGACCAAGTTCTCTCCTATCTTCCAGCACTGCTGAACTGGCTCCTCCTTCTATCAAGGGACAAGGAAAACCAGATATCCAGACAGCTGGGTCACTGGGTATCTTCAATCAATGACTGAAAACCTACCTTTTTTTCAAAGTATGGATAACCACTATGTATATGTTTAGAAAAACATTGATAACAACGATGGCTCAGCTTGTGTCCGAATGCAGTGGTCCACAACCTTTTTATCATTGCGGACCGGTCAACGCTTGACAGTGTTACTGTGCACTGGGGGCATAGAATGTTTATATTCTAAATATAATAATAAACGCGAAACCACTGTGTGCATGCAACTTTATTAGCAGCTTCCTCGTAACATTGCGCCAATAACATAACATGAGTCTTTTCCTTTCAGCTTTATCCCTTTTTCAGGGGTCACCACAGCCAATCATCTGATTCGCATGTTTGATTTGGCATGGGTTTTTACATCGGATGCCCTTCCTGACACAACCCTTTAGCGAGGGACAGAAACATGCTGATGGCTATGCAGCTCCTCTTTACGAAAGTCAGCAATGGTTCTTTTCCATGAACCTCTCACCAGAGACAGTGAGAGACATGGCCAGCCTTTGTTAAGCCAGTTAGCTGCACTGGGGGAACAGTGACAACCTTGTGGAGAGTGGGACTCGAACCCCCAACCTTAGGATCAGCGATCCAGCGCACTTTACCTCCAGACCACCAGTGCCCAACAACATAGCATGAGTATAACATCAAAATATCTGGTAACACTCTCTCTTCCCCCTAAAATAAATTATAAACAAATTTATTTCCTGAGGAAAAATAAATGAATGATAAGAACCAGCAATTCCAAATTTATTTCTCTAATATATTATATATATTAGACACTCCATGAATGTTATTTTTCAACAGCGGAAATAAAGTTGCCAGTTTGAACCGTCAGATTTGGCTTCTGCATGTTTGTGTACCCGCTAATATTCAGAAGCTCTACTACTCCCCTCTTTCCCTCACCTCCCTCTGTTGGCGACCACTGCCCTAACTCTCTCTGACTCTATAGTAACATTTAAACATGCCTTCAAAATAATATACAGATACACCATAAACATTTATATAAAGTGTATGAAAATTTTAACTCACCCATAACGCTAAGTAACTGGGCGCCCTGGGCTTGCTTCTCTGCAACAAGACGGTCCCATCTAGGGGAAATACAATGACACCCAAAAGCTACAATGACACCTGGAGGGTATTGCTTATGTCCAGTCAACCCACCTGGTTTCACCTGGTTTGTTGATAAATGGATTGTGGATCCATTCCTTGGCACTTTTTAGATCCTTTGTGGTTGCGAAGTACCGCTCAAACTCCTCTAAAAGCAAACAGGTAATTTTCCACCAGCTCGGAGAATGAAGGCTCAGGCTCAGTCTCACCCAAAATCCCTGCTAATGTTTGAAACATGTCCAATACATCTCTGTTCCCCACAGATCCAGTTTTGAAGTTCTGAAGGCTTCATTGCCTCATTAGAGAGCTGGTCTCCGCATATTATGCAGAGCAAGCTTGGTGTGTGGGAATCACCTGTCACAATAAATCCATATTTCAAGTTGGACGGCTGGTATTGTCTGTTAAAATCTTTCTTTTTTTTGGAAGTTGTAGGCTCTTCTTCTGTCTCTTCACTGGGCCTTTTCCTCTTCGCACAGTCTTCTGTTTCTTACTAATTTGCTTGTGGCTTATATTTTAGCGCTCAAATGGCTGAGATGTAACCGCTAGAATCTGGTAATTTTTCAAAATACAATATTTTTCTAAAGCAAAAGATTGTGTGGCCCAGTACCAATTGATCCACAGACTGGTACCGGTCTGCGGCCCGGAGGTTGGGGACCACTGTCCTAATGGACCAGTATCAGAATGTATTCTCTGATAGTGACTCAAAGCACTCCTGTAAATCAATCTGGATAAGGGTGTCTGTCAAATGATATAAATGTAAATGAGTGGCCTAGTCAGAGCCCAGATTTAAACTTGATTGAACATCTGTGGAATGACTTGAAGATTGCAGTTCACCATCGGTCACAATCCAATTTAAATGAGCTTGAACCATTCGGTAAAGAGTAGGCAAATAACAGAGTCTAATCATGCAAATTGGTGGAGAACCACATCATACCTGTTATCAAAGTAAAAAGGGGGTCCACAAAATACTGCCACATTGATTCTGGGGCGTTTTTGATTTTTGATCTGTTGATATTATATTTTACACATGCTACCTTGTTTTGAAGACATAATGTTTTGTTTGTGACTTCACTTCAAGTTGCAAAGTGTGGATTTTTTAGATACCCACTGTATAGCTCAACCTTAACTAGCTGTAGGTATTTCAAGCATGTCAATGAAAAAAAAAAATCCGATATCAAGGTCACTTTTTAATCAAAAATCTGAACGCTTTACAAGTTGCACCTTGTTAAAAGTTTGCAAGAAGTGTAACTAACAAGTCAGTTTGCACGTCGAGACAGAGATGGTCTCATTCGCTTCAGTTATGGAGAGCGAATGAACAAACCAACAGGCCAATTAAGAAGGCAGTTAGAGCAGGACTCTTGTGAGCTGTAAATTTTGAATTATATTGAGCCATTCTTCCTGATACTATTTTCTGCCACATAAAATCACTCTATCCATGATGACTGAACTCTTTTTAAACAGTTCTGTTGCCATGTAAACAGTGGTTTATTGGTGGTATTCATGCTATGTTTTTGCTGCATGCTCGCTCCAGTTATGCTGTCTTTCTGTTCAGAATTGAAAACGAATGATCTCATCTTCTGCTTTCAGTTGGCCGTGGTGGTAATGGAGGCCCAAGGTGGTATGTCATTGGCCTCCCTGTCTGCTTCATTCGGGTAGCATGTCATTCTGAAATAGATATGTATTTCCCTTTAGCATCATCCAAGTATCAAATGACAACTATGAAGAAAATAAGGACAAATATTTAACTGCAAAAGAGAAACAGAAACCCCCACTGTGCTACATAAAAATAAAAGCAAACCTCTATCACCAACTTGGAAACACATGACTGGACTCAGCCTGATTCATTCCTTTTGGGCATTTTTTTGCATTCCTCTGAAGCAACTATCAAAATGCATTTATTTCAAAGGTGTTTTATTATAGCATGCTGCTGTTTCTCCATTACAATTCAAATATAAGGATGAATGATTATACATTTAATTCTGAGAAAACAGGAATATGCAATGAAGTAAGTGCTTTAAATAATAATTTCATATTTGACATTTAATTTCCTGATTCAGTCAAAAAAGAATTAGGATGAACACTCCTTTTCTGATTTTATGTGTATAAAGTATTTTAAGCTGAATTCATGGATAAAAGGTTAAAATGATAATGATGAAGATTATCATCACCATTATCATTATTTTTATCCAATCCATTATGCATATCTATCCATCTGGCTCTTGGGGAACATAGAGCCAATCCCAGCTGGCTTTGAGTAAGAGGCAGGGTACACCCTGAATGGGTCACCAATAAATTGCACACCTTTATCTTAATAATAATAATAATAATAATAATTAGGTCAGTTCATTTTCTGTAACCGCTTCATCCTAATCCGGGTCGCAGGGAGGCTGGTGCCCATCCCAGCCAACTCCGGGCAAGGGCAGAGTACACCCTGGACAGCTCGCCAGGCCATCGCAGAGCGGAAACACGCCGACGTCTTTGCAGCCTACTCTTGACGAAAGTCAGCAATGGTTCTTTTACATGCCTCACACCATAGACAGTGAGAGACATGGCCGGCCTTTGATAACCCAGTTGGCTGCACAGGGGGGGACAGTGATAACCTTGTGGAGAGTGGGACTCGAACCCCCAACCTTTGGATCAGCGATCCAGCGCCCTATACCACTAGACCACCACTGCCCTATTTTTATTATTATTATTATTATTATTATTTACAGTAAAGCTTTATATGCAGCAGAGAGGGATCAGGTGATCCTGGTACAGTCAGGATGGTTATTGCGATTATCGCAATATATTAATTGTTAACTTGTAAGTAATTTTACCTCACGGCAATTAGTACTATCCTGTAATGGCCTGGCGAGCTGTCCTGGATGTACTCTGACCTCACTCAGAGTCAGTTGAGATGGGTACCAGCCTCTCCATGACCCTAATTAGTATTAAACAGATCAAAAAATGAATGAATGAATAATTAGTACTAGCCAAGATAAAATCAAGACTGAGTCATATGAAAGATAAAATAAAGGTCCAGTCTAAATGAAAATGACTTTATGTAAGTCAACACTGCGACCAATAAATCCTTTTGAATATCAAGTTTTTATTACAAGTAGTTCTGCCTTCGTTTTGCATGATCAATAACTTTTTTTAACAATGCTTTTTCCTCTCAAAACTTTATGCCAAAGCAAACAAACAATCAATTGTAACATTTTATTAAAACAAACATTAGTTTGAAACCAACGCCATATGAGAAAACCCACGCAAACTCCATACAGAAACACCCTCAATGAGCCCTGGACTCGAACTAGGACCTTTCTGCTATGAGGAAGACAGGATAATTTTGACATTTAGTAAGTCCTTAATTCATTGTTTTAGCTTAATTTGCATAAATATAAACTAAATAACTCTTGCCTAGCAATAATTCATCATATAGGATGGTTTGTTAGAGTAACACATGAACAGACTGATGCAATAAAGAGAGTACGATTTCACTGATATTTTTAGTCATTTTGATGCTATTTAAATAATTATCATTATTATTGTAAATAATGCAGTCTGCCTCAAACAAACAAAAACATGCAATAAGAACAAATTATAAATAGTGATCTTTTTGTGCACGAGGTACAAGACCGAAATTCAATATTGGATGCCAATAATCTTTGTGTTCTCAGATAGCACTGCATCAAAAACAGGTGTGATTTTTGTCAAAGAAATTCTTACATGAGTTTAAGAACACTTTCAGAAATTATTATCAGTATAGGATTATTCCAGCAATGCAAAAATATTATTATCAAGTACTTTCAATTAATATCATTAGAATATTTGAATTCGAAACCTCCCGTCTATACCTGAAGACTCTATTTTAACTCTCATGTATATTCAGAAATATTTCAACGCCACCCTAAAAGCTTACCGCGAGGATATCTTCAGGCAACAGATGACCTAAAGAAGAGAGTTTTGTAGTAGAGGATAAATTAGGAGCCTTGGGTATATTTGTTACAAAAAAAAATCCTTATTAAACAATGATTTAATGTACTGTAATTAACCAAAATCCATTTGCTATGGACAACTCCTCTGATTTCACAGTGTTAAGCAAGGGATTATTTTATATACTATTATTATTATTATTAGGTCAGTTCATTTTCTGTAATCGCTTCATCCTAATTAGGGTCGCAGGGAGGCTGGTGCCCATCCCAGCCAACTCCAGGCTAGGGCAGAGTACACCCTGGACAGCTCGCCAGGCCATCGCAGGGCGGAAACACGCCGACGTCTTTGCAGCCTGCTCTTGTCAAAAGTCAGCAATGGTTCTTTTACATGCCTCACACCATAGACAGTGAGAGACATGGCCGGCCTTTGATAACCCAGTTAGCTGCACTGGGGGGGACAGTGACAACCTTGTGGAGAGTGGGACTCGAACCCCCAACCTTACGATCAATGATCCAGTGCCATATTAAACTAGGCCACCACTGCCCCCTCAATATTTTTCAAATGACAGCCCATTTTAGTGGCACATATTACCCCAGTTACCCCTAAATCTATCTATCAATCATTCAGTAATGGTTAATAGCATCTGCATCTTAGAATATGAAGCGATCTCAATAGGTTTTGTTCTTTGTTTATCAGGAAGACCCTGTGAAACTTCTGTTTTTATCAATATAATACATATAACTCATTGAGAGTTCATAGTTCATTTTCTGGAACTGCTTAAATCCTAATTAGGGTCGCGGGGAGGCTTGCACCCATCCCAGCCAACTCGGGGCAAGGACAGAGTACACCCTGGACAGCACGCCAGGCCATCGCAGGGCGGAAACATGCTGACGGCTGTGCAGCCTACTCTTGTTGAAAGTCAGCAATGGTTCTTTTACATGCCTCACACCATAGACATAATACAATCAACATAATACAATAAAATGAAATAAAAAATACTGTGTCACATAATATTTCTGATGTTCAGCATAAAACAAATAGCGGACTGCAAAAATAAAGAGATTTATCTAATGACAGCAGTGCATTTTAAACGCTCAGACATTTACCCACGATAACTCACTCTTCACCTATTTTGGAATCAGATTTGTGAGCTAAAAGTGCCATTTAATATAAAATCGGGATACATCCTGCTTTATATGACTCCCCTGTGTGAAAGCCCTTTAAAGCTAGTGTTAACTTATTTAAGTTTTCCCAGACCGAATCTAGATGCTGGACATTACATTTTTGAGGCTTGAAAAAATATCTCTAAGGTAACTCTAGAGACGCTAACTTTATCGTTAGTATTGATTCTTGTGATGCCTAAGGGCCAAAGCCAGCCTTTATTTCTCTTTATTTATTGATTTTATTTATGTGATGTTTTGATATTTATTTTTCAAACTTCCACCTCTGTGGTTTGTTTTACTTCTTTTCAGTATGACCTTACACATTCCAAAGAGATCACCAAAGCTCAGGTTTGTTGGTAATTCAGGTGTTTTGCTACTGATCGTAACTTTAAAACTATACTTTTTTGTAGATTATTAAATTAAAGAGGTCACATCAGTAGAAAATCCACACACACCTCCCTTCTAGTGTTTTTACTGTTTACTATTCAGTCTAGGCATGTAATCTCACTCTGAAAATGCTGTGCAGTATTAATGGTTTTATTGTTGTTGTGGTGGTGTATCTACTGTGCAATGCTTCTAATGCAGCTCTTATTAGTCTATTTGTATGTTAAAATAACGTACATTTTACTTGTATAGACTTTCATAAAGCAGCTTCTCAGAAATCTGAATATGGATTTATATCCATACTGAACAATAGATTGAGATGGTTTGGACATGTACAGAGGAGGGATAGTGAGTATATTGGCAGTAGGATGCTGAGGTTTGAACTACCAGGCAGAAGGCCTCGAGGAAGACCAAAGAAGAGATTTATGGATGTGGTGAAGGAAGACATGAAGGTTGTTGGAGTCAGAAAAGAAGATGCGGAGGACAGGGTGAGGTGGAGGCGGATGATTTGCTGTGGCGACCCCTGAAGGGAGCAGCCGAAAGTAAAAGAAGAAGATCCATACTGAACAAACCAATGGTGACAGAAGAAAAGGAAAAGACACTGCTTATTTTTATGAGTGATGTTTAACGGAGAGAGATTATGAACAATGATATTGTAATGGTTTAGTTTGTACTCACTATGGTTTGTTCTCACTAAGTATCCAAGGTAGCAGACAGGCAGAGCCGTTTGCTGCAGGGTACAGCTGATCTATTTTGCATAATATCTATGAGGAGGAACACTGGCACGTGCCAACTGTGCAAAAACCATTCAAGTTTTCTGATGTCAGTAATGGATAAGTTGGCTTGTAGACGAAAACCAAGAATGGCTTTCCACCAGTCACAGTGCTTCTCGATTATTTTCTGTGGCGCCCCCTCTAGAAAGATAAAAATGTTTCACGCCCCACACTGCCCCGTGAGCGACTATGAATAGTGTTACAGTATTTGTCTATAAAATTGTTATTAGTACACCTTTACATGACATTGTATCTTTATTAACATTAAAAACAAAAAAAAAGAAGAAAAATAGTTCAATTTATAATCAAGAAAAACTTCATTAACATTGTTTTTTTAATCTGTGACAGAAAAGATTTAAAGTGCACCAATATGCATTCAACTTATTTATGTCTTAATATCTCCGTCTCTCTCCACCTTTCTCTTCGTTCCTGTTAGAAATTTTCCGTGTTGTTTCTTGAGGGGTTATTTACTGCACTTCATATCGTTGGCTCATGCGAAAAACACCATAGCACGACAATGAGAGCGTCACTGCTAACTAGTGGAGTGAAGGTGCAATTACACTTAATTCTCGTACACTATTCCAGAAAAGCATGTTCCCCAGGGTCATATGTGCTTCCCCTGGCATCATGTCCTGTCCCCCAAGGGGGCGCGCCCACTATTTGAGAAGCACTGATTTAAGGTATTAGTTTCACAGAAATCAAGTTTGGATAAAATTATCTTGGTGATGTGTAAATTGCCTACAAAGTAATAATTAAAAAGAACTATATTTTTGAAAGTGTAATATTTTGGTGATTAATACAATACAGATTGTTGGTGGACTGTGCCATTGGGTCATATATTGACGCACCAAATTGGAACTAATCTTGGAATAAGCTTTTGCTACACTGAACTCATTTTAAGGTCACATAACACATGAGGTTTCAATATCTTGAATATTACTGAAAGAATGAAAAAAAAATTGCTTATTATGAGATTCTTATGAATAGTTTTTAGATTATTTTAGATTTAGGCATCAGATTTAACTTTTTTCATTACCATCTCCTCCTCATTTATATTCTTACCACTTACTGTTTTTCCATCACTTGACATATCAGTGCTCATCTCCTTTCGTTTTAATGCGCTTTTCTATTTAGTGGTGCTGATGAACTCACCAGACTTCCGTACACTGCACTTTTATTCCTTTTTCTTTATTTTACTGAGCCATTTTGGAGCGGTATGTCCTGCTGAGTCTTAATGAGTTATTGTTTTTGCTGTACACTAAACAGTTGTGTTACGTTATGCTTTTGTTTCTTGTTCTAAGCCCTGGAAGAATTATGCCTGTAATAATGTTAAATGATCTGTTCTGTGATATTTTCTAATGTATCAAGCAAAATATTTCAGATAAGGAATTGCCTTAGGTGTCAAACAGTATACTGAACATGTACTTAAAATGTAATTTAATTCAAGACACACATCGAGTCCAATTCTATAGTGTGAGAGTTTACTCTGCAGTAGTTCAATAACACAATTTCAGCAGAAAGTTGTTGTTGTTGTTACCTTTAGTGCAATTAAGTTTTAAAATAGTGCACTTATTACAATGTAGACAATAAAAAATGTGATGAATTACTGTCATGTTAAAATTGTGATAAATGAACTAATATGATGTAAACATGTACTCTGATTTAAACATGCCCACTCAACTGTTACATGCTATTGTTTTAATTACTTCTCTATTCATATAAAATGCAAATAAATGTCTCTTACCACATTTAGTGTGAGATTATTCCGACATTTGGGTCATTTTACATATGTCCTTAGAACTCAGCATTTGAGTTTCCCTGATATCCAGAATCAGGTGTTCTCTTGAGAAATTTAGGTACATCAAAATGCCTAGGGCAGGGGTTGGCAACCTTCGCCATTCAAAGAGTCATTTGGACCATTTTTTCCACAAAATGAATGATTGTGTTAGAGTCCTTCTTGTATTTTTATAAAGAAAAAGAATAGCTATCGCACGAAGCGAGGGACGGGATGCAACCAGATGTGTTAAAGGGTTGGGTAGCCTACCTCACCATCACTTCCTTCATGGGATCTTCTTTTTCTTTATTCATTATATTAATGTTGTTTTGTCATAGTTTTAATTTACAAAAATGACAGCAACACAGAAAAGTATATGAAGACTTATTTTAAAAAGGAGCCTGCTCAACATTCTTTTAAATAATATTAATGCTTAATACTGCACTGACCGACACATTCTCAGAGTTGACACTGAACCAGACCGCAGACTTTTATTTTGTCACTCAGAGGAGATTTATTGAATTTGGAGAATGCTCTGTACAAACAAATCTCATCCACCGTCTCTTCCTTCAGCTGTGATTTCCGTTCCCGGATTACAAACCCCGGCGGCGGAAAAATCTCTCTCGCTTGCTGCGCTGCTGCTTTGATGGCGAGAACAGTGCTTGCCATGAGCACAAGGCTTTGGTGGCATGCTCCCCCACAAACACCACAGGTCAAAACCACCGAGACTCTCAATGTAGCTGATTAATATAATGATAGCCATGTCCACAAGAACACACACACAAAATCACCCCGCCCACAAGAAATAAATATCCGCCTGACCCTTCATTTTCGGCTATGTAATTTTCAATCCTAAAAGAGCGTTTTTCTTCAATTTTACCCACTGGGTACCTGTGAGTACCCAACCATTGCAGGACTCTGCCTGAGGCAGATTCTCCCGTCATTCAAGAGAAAGCTGGTTTAACTCACTACCCATGGGAGCTCGGTGTGCTTCCGATGTGAGTAAATAAGCAGCATTTTCTTTTTGCAGTTGTTTTTGGTGATGCAGTGGTTTTTGTATATGAAGCACGTTTGCACCAATCAGCCATCGTAAAGTACACAGTCATTAATTTTTAAAAGCCACGGAGCGGCATCAGCGAGGTGAAAGAGCCGCATGCGCCTCTGGAACCGCAGGTTGCGAACCCCTGGTCTAGGGTTTTTGGCCTAGCTACACTGGAACGATGTTCCATGACATTTTAAATTACAACAGCCTTGAATGCGAAGAAGATTACTGAATTGGCCAATGCAGGAACAACAACGTCACACAGAAATGTCCTTGGGCATACGGATAATACAAACACCGTTATTTATTTAATTCTGTCACATGCTGGATGATGAGTAACAATTTATAAATTGAACATTTTACTTATTAACATACTGGAGACGAAAGCCTGTAATTCTGAAGAAAAAAAAAAAAGAGATTTACCAATTCAGTAATAGATGATGAAACATATATGCCTGATTAAATAATATTAATAGCATACTACTACTACTACCTACTACAAAGTCGGCATAGTCGGACCTTATTGTGGATCCTCAGTCGTTCCTGTTTTCCATGCTTGTCCTCTCCTCCTCTATGTTGAGTCCTGCTTCTTTCTTCAATATGTCAAGATATGTTGTTGTGTTTCATTTCCTGGTTTCTCCATCCATTTTTGGGGTCCCAATGAATGACTCTGTTGGAGTTCCTGGTGAAGTATGCAGTGACTGGTTATAGTCATCCTCTTTGATGCTACCTTGTTCCCAACTTTGGATCAATCGCCATAAAGTTCCTTGTTGGGAAGATGTTTACCACCATTTCACATTGAGTACTTCTATGAGCATTCTGGTGTAACATCCATTCAAGGGACTTCTCCTGGGCTGATGTCACTGTCCATGCTTCACATCCATGGAGGAGGACTGTCTCCACTGAAGCCTGGAAGAAGCTCAGCTTCACATTGTTGGAGATGTTTGATTTCCAAATGCTGTTCATGCTATTGAGGGCCTTCCATACAACATATTTTCTGGCTTTTATATCAGATTCTGCAATGCAGGACCCTAGGTATTTGAAGTTGTGTCAGGTCAGGCCAGATCAATGACTTGCTACTGGTAACCTGTTAGCCCAGTAATACCTGTCGCAGAGTTGGTTCAATGGCGACTAAACTGTTTCACAGGCCATGTCATTATTGGCGTGTGTTGTGGTGGGTGGTTGGACACCCTGGTAAAACTAAACGCAGGATTTACCTTAAAGGCGGTTGAACTCGTGTGAGTCAACAGCCATCCAGTACAATATCCCCTGCTGCCTTGTACAGTATGACTCTTCAGTTAAAGACTAGGAGAAGGTAACTCTAAAATCAAATCTAACCCAGCAGTGGGTTCTGTATGGTGTGAAATTACGCCCTCCATGTGTAAGTGTATGCACCACAATATTGAGTGGGCAGGTCTTTTGGACCTGTGACGGTGTTAGGCATCCCAGCCACCACGAGTCTCCACTGTCATGTTTGCATGCCATAAGACAGCAGGTAAGAGTAAGACCTGTTTACCTACACATGCGAAGACTGGATCCGGCTGATTGTGTGAAAGAAACTACCAAATTGATTCAACGGACAAGAAGGCGGACCCAGCAAAGCGTCTTGGAGTGCAACTAGGGCATAGTGAAACACACAGGACACTGTTGGCCATCCACTGCATCCTGACCTATCTCCAGCCGTCTCGACTATGTTGTGACACTGGACTCAGCGAGACTGGGGCAAGAGAGTGAGATTCACAATCTGGGCAACTCTCCCGCACTTAAATCCTAGTCAAGCACAAGTCATGACTTTACCCTTACTGCAGATCATCCATCTGATATGAAGTCATGAACATCTTCGACCTCAAAGGATGAACAACACAACACCACAGTATTGATAGAGATTAATAGTATAATATTACTGATAAATAATAAAATATTAATTAACAAAACTGAACAACAGACCTTGGCCCCTGTACTGTAAATGGCTCCCTTCTCCTCTCTTCTTTGTCATGATGTAAGCAACAGCTAATAATTATGTTTACTGGAACATCTATTATTACAGGATCTTTATCCCTGATCTGACATGAAGAACACAGGCCAAGATTGTTTTTGGATAATCACTTATAGCATGAGAGTTATGAATGACTGCTGAACTCACAGTTCGTGATCTCATACTGGCTTTAGGCAACAGAAGGTTGTCAGTTTATAATATGTAAGCATCAATTAACATGTGCATGAAGGTCAATGCCATGGTAATGACTCTTTGAAAATTAAAAATACACACTGTTGCTACTAGTGCATCTGTTTGACATCTAAAGTATTTTGTCAGTTTTTAATTTGACATAATGCTAATGTAGCTAAGTAACAATTAAAACACACCAGGGCATATTCAAATACGTATTCATATATTTTCTTATTGACTATAATAATCATCATATTTTAATTCATAATTTCAGAGAAAGCCTTGTCATAAACTATAGTCCCATGCTGCAGCAGAATTTACAGCATGGGGGCAAAGTTGTCAGAACATCTGCCTTACAGAAAGTTCTTGCGTTTGAGTCCTCGGCTCGGTTGTGTGGCGTTTACCCCGAGCTTGTGTGGGCTCCTTCCAAGTACTTCGGTTTCCTCATACAGTCCAAACACTTGCACATTATGCTAATTGGTTGTTCCAAATTGCCTCGAGGTGTGAGTGTGAATGTGTGCTGTCCCTTGCAATTGTCTGGTGAGCTGTTCAGGGTATACCTTGCCTTCACCCAGAGTCAGTTCAGATAGTCACCAGCATTCCTGTGACCATAGTAGGATTAAGCAGTTTGGCAAATTAATGAGTGTTTGTCTGAGAACATGGTCATATTTCTGTGCCACTTTCAATTCAGTTATATATTTAAATCATATTTATTTATTTATTAATTTGACTTTTTTTGTCTGATTGTCACCAGTGGTTCATGTCCTTATGAAGCAATGGCTATGACATCATGTTACCTTCCATAAAATAATTAGAAATTTTACATACACCAAAGTTTTAAAACTTTTTACAGCACACAAAATTCAAGCAATGTGATTAGAATTAATTTTTTTGTTAAAGAGCTTATTTAATTCTGCATCATCTAAATTATATGGGAACAGTGTGATCTGATTGGTCAGGTATACTGAGATTAAAATATATTGGGCTGTATCAGTTGTGGACAAGTTATGCCATCATTCACTCACTTTATTTGAAAATTACTCATAAGTTGAATATAATGCCTAGCATATTTTTAACCTTCATAATACGTTATACCAACAAATGCCTAGCATGTTATACTTCAACTTATTCACCAGTGTATCCATGACAGTTGATCATGTGAGCGTATAAAGGCCGCTGCTTACTGATTCTAATCAGATCTGCACTAAACAATATCAACATCGCCGTCATGTCAAAGAAAATGATAAAGTCCTGCTGATGCTTGTTGCAGCCTTGCTGGTTCCTCCATCTCTCGGATGACATGGACATCTGCTCCACATGAAGTCATGAGGAGTACTGACCGGTTCCTTGTTTGAACCTCATTTTATAAATTAATCACCTTAAATGCTGCCAATGCACCATAATATGCTTGCAAGCTGAAAGTTAGTTCAAACATTTGTTCAAAGATTTGTGGAACATGTCAGATACGTTAATATACGTTGGAGATAAGTTCGAAATAAGTTTGCGATAAGTTTTTGATAGGTCCTGGATAAGGTTCTCATAAGTTGTGTATACATTCAAAACTTGAATAACATCGATAGTTCAGTGTATTATAGCATAGTTCAGTGGCTAATAGAAATTGTCATACATTGGTATTTACCTTATAGGATTAAAACAGTATATTAAAAATCAATAATAATTATAATAATGAGAATAATAAAGTTCTGCAAATCGTTAATAAGTGACAGGGCCCTTAAGAAAAGGGAGATCACATTTAACAAATTGTTCTCGGTGCTGCAGGTGATTTGAGCATTAATTAAGTGGTACTGTTTACAGCTGATGTATGGGAATGAATCACTAAAGTGTGTACAATCTACTGTGCCCATAATGTTGGTTAGATCAGTGATAGAATGAAATCCCTAAATGTTAATGTTTAGTATTAGGGGAATTTAATTTATTGTTTGGTCAATAAATGTATTCACTCTATGACTCTTGAGAGGCTATGGCTGATGCCTGTAATATTATATTCCCTGGGCTACAGGTCCCTTCTAAAATGTCCCTGCTTCCAAACGACACCCCAGGGTAGACACTATTTGAACATCTGGTGGTAACCGAATGGAGTATCAAGTATGGGCCAACAGAGCTGCCTTAAGATGAGAAAAAAGTGACGAATGACTACAAAAATGGTCATGACAAATAAATCTGTGTAGGCTTTGAAGATACATTTTCTCCACACGCTGTAATTTATTATAGATGTACTAAATATAACAGTCTTTAAAGAACTGGTATATGATGTCCCTCTAAATAGATCGATTATTAACATTATTTATACATCTTCTTTTCCTTTCGGCTTTTCCCTTCAGGGGTCGCCACAGCGAATCATCTGCCTCCATCTCACCCTGTCCTTTGCATCTTCTTCTCTTACACCAACGACCTTCATGTCCTCCTTCACCACATCCATGAATCGTCTCTTTGGTCTTCCTCTAGGCCTTTTGCCTGGTAGTTCCAGCCTCAGCATCCTATTACCAATATATAACATTATTTATACATCAAGAAGTGATATTTGTTTGCATGATGAGTTGTTACATTATAAAAATTATCATTTAAAAAGTTTAATATGGTAAAAAAAGTCAGAAAATTTATGAAAATTAAAAAAAAAAGAAGAACGGAAATACTAGTGATTTCTCAACACCACTTTGGCACCAAGAGCACTTTTTTGTGTGTTTAAGATTCGGGTTTATAGCAAAGAACAAATTCCAGATTAGAACGTTTTGATGAATACCAGAAAAATGCATAGACTAAGAACATAGTTTTTTGTAAGAATGCCTGGTGAATGAAGTCCACTATTCCTGTTTCTAATGCTTTAATCAAAAACAAAGGATGAGAATAGTTTTTCATGGTCCTTCAAGGTTATCATTCTTTCAAATGGAAAATTAAGCCATAAAATCTTATTTTAGTTTGTTTGTCTTGTATTTCCTTGTAATGTACAGTATACTCACATTTTGAGTTAGTGTGCAAACACACCTTTACGCAGCTAGTTTTCTTATGTATCCATATAGTATGTACTAACTCTGAATGAGGGCAGTGGTGGCCTGGTGGTTAGGGTGCTGGTTATCAAAGGCCAACCATGTCTCTCACTGTCTATGGTGAGACGCATGTAAAAGAACCATTGCTGACTTTCGACAAGAGTAGGCTGCATAGTGTGTTTCTGCCCTGTGATGGCCTGGCGAGCTGTCCAGGGTATACTCTTCCCTCGCCAGGAGTTGGCTGGGATGGGCGCCAGCCTCCCCGCGACTCTAATTATGATTAAGCGGTTACAGAAAATGAACAATGAACTCTGAATGAGTAGGCTTAAGATAGTCCATTAGTCTCACAGTGATGTTAGCTCAGTTTGAAATGCATGTTTTAAAGAGACCAGCTTTTAGCCTATGCACCTGCCTATACCTGTGCTGAGAATTCACTTGATTCTGTCATGGTTAAAAAAAAAAAAAAAAAAAAAAAAGAAATTATGAAAATCTTTTTTTTTTGCATAGGTTTCCATGTACAGTCGGCCCCCTTCTTTTGAAAACCCCTGAATACGAAAAATCCAGTATACGAAATATATTTTCCTAAATTTTCGTCCTCTGTATACGAAACAAGTTCTTCTTACGAAAAGCGCCAAACAAGCCATTCAAACGCGCCATTCAAACATTAAAACACGCCATTCAAACATTCAAACAATGCGCGAGTGGCCCTCTCATTGGCTTCCAACATCCCGCCCCGCTGGCCTCCCATTAACCTCTCATTGGCCAGAAGGGAGCTGAATCTCAATAGTACTGTACCTATAATGCTTGTTTGTCACACGTGTAAAGGAGAGTTGTACTGTTGGTTCATGAGTTTCGTGAGTTTTTTTAAGAGTGCTCATTGCAGCTTATTTTTTGTTTTTTAAGTTGTTTAATTCAGTAAATGTTTAATAAAATGTGGTGCGCTCCACCGAATGTGGGCAAAACGCGGCTCATCCAGACCTCCGATCCCTCAAGCAAACAGGTGAATGTTGAGTACTAAACAAGTTTTCAAAGTGCACTTACCTGCTTGACAGATTGGAGGTCTGGATGAGCTGTTCCCCATCTCAAAAGCTCCGGTGTCGGCTGCGATGCCGCCCGCATTCGGCGGAGCGCACCACGGAGCGCGCCATAAATGCTTAATAGTGAATGTAAAAATGAATAAAAAATGTTTAATAATAGTTTTATTAATAAATATGTTAATAAAATGGTTTAATATGTTAATAAAATGTTTAAATGGTTTAATAAATAATTATTTTACTTTTAACACATATTTCCTACAAATTGGTGTCCTTTTATAATTTTTAAAGGGTTTATGGGGTACTCTTGGGAGCCTTGGAACGAATCACACATTTTACATGTAAAATGCGCCTCTACTTACGAAAACTCCAGGTTTCGAAAAAGGCGTTGGTACAGATTAATTTCATAAGAAGGGGGCCGACTGTAGTATATATTAAAATAAATGGTGTGGCGCATGTCTGGTATGGTGTATGTTCCATGTTGGGGATTGCTTTGTAACATACGCCTCATCTTTGTGCATTATTTTTAAGTATCTTACTCAAGGAAAAACGCTGGTCAAGAAACAGCAAGACTGCTTTAATGACTATATTATATAAAATATAAGTAGCTATGGAGTGACACAATGGTTCAATAGTTAGCAGTGTTGTATCACAGTGAGAAGGTGCGTAGTTAGATGGTTGGATTATGTTACGAGCATGTTTTGTTTATATTTACTACACTTAGTGTGAATTTTCAGTTTAGCATTGCATGACAATTCATAATCTGATGCATGTGCACATTACCTTTTGTGGAGACTGAAGTTTGAACCCAATTTTCCACTAATTATCATCCTCTGTGATAGATGTGTATGTGCTTAAATGTCCTGTAAAGTTTTCTAAGGTGAGGCTGTGTTTACCAGTTCTAACCGCCATGTTGACAAAGCCTCACTTAATGATGATGATGATTAATGAAGGCAGAGAAGCTTTGTGGCCTTTTAAGTGCCCTTAATGATATCGAGGCCATAGCCTACAGTTTTTCTATCTTATGGTGCTGTAATGAATGCAGATTGAATTCATTTGTCAAAGTGGATGTTTGATGGGGTATAGTAACAACGTGGCTAGGGATTCTTTTGACCTTCATTTGCAAACTGTTGGAGGATTAATTGATAAAAATAGGGAAGTAGCCCAATTCAAATACATCAGGATGCTTTCTTTTCAAGCGTTGCAGAGTTTTAGGATAGCATTTGATTGCAAGAAATCAATAACTCATCTGCTATCTCATTAAAGACATAATGGAAGGTTAAAAACAAAAACGTTTATCCATATCACATATTAGGTTCTATCTTGCATATGGGTTTCGATTAATCTTATAATCTGCCCGGAGAGAAAGTGGTTGAAAATGAGAATTGATTTCAGGAGGCAAAACTTCCAGCAAGAGATAAATATTTTTCAATTATTCACATTCACATCAGGACTTATAAGGATCAATGAAGTTACTACTATTACCATCATAATATATCAATGTATGAGCTGCATTTCTAAGCCTTTCTGTGATTTCGCATTGTGTACAAATATAACACATTCAGTCATGCACTCAGAGGTTCAGGTCTTCAGTTGTTATTCAATCCAGGAATGTCAAAAGTGGGACCAGTATAAAGGGAATAGAAACTCCATATTCATGCTGGTGGATGTTATATTCACTATTATTTTAGCTCACATGACACTCTGAGACTCTGGTTGCCTCCTAGCTTAGGTAATCTAAGCTTTATTTTCTTACCTCGAAATCACTGTAACTTTCCATTACTGCAAACTACACAAGAAATCAAACACCATTCTTCTAGCTCAAATCTCACAGATACAAGTTCATAAACAGAAATAAAGGGGGATCTCTGAATTGCCTCTCTTATTATTTATTCTCAAAATATCCAAATTTCATGTGATTATTAATAATGCCCCCAGTGCAGCTAACTGGGTCATCAAAGGCTTGCAATGTCTCTCACTGTCTACTATGTACAGCATATAAAAGAACCATTGCTAACTTTCAACAAGAGTAGGCTGCATAGCCATCAGTGTGTTTCTGCCCTGCGATGGCCTGGCAAACTGTCCAGGGTGTACTCCGCTTACGCCCGGAGTTGGCTGGCATGGGCGCCAGCCTCCCCCGCGACCCTAATTCGGATTAAGCAGTTCCAGGAAATGGATGGATGGATTAATAATGCACTTACTGGTCCCAGTTCAAATGTGACGCCCAGCCTATCCTATGAGAGAACAAAATACTGCAATGGTTCATATTCATTTACTGCTTTATTCTGCTCAAGGTAGTGAACAACACGGTGACTGTACACCTTAGACGGATTGTCATTTCACTGCAGGGCATAATGTACACATATTCACATCGTAAAATAAATTAAAAGTTGTCAAATGGCTTATCACATTGTTAAGATGTTGGAGGAAACTGGAGAAGCCAGATGAAACCTCTGCTAACATAACTAGAAACTGGATTGAATTGAAAACCCTGAGGATGTGAAACTAACACTGTGCAACACCGTGACGCTCAAAGGTAGAAGTGTGTGATTTTATTTCTTTATATTGTGTTTATGTACTACTTACATAAAAGTGAAGAAGAAAACAGAAATATGATTACCAAAATGCTTGAATTACCCTTTCCTTTATACGCATGCTATAGAAATTCAAATCACACTCTCCACATTGTATATGCTGGGAATTCAGTGCAGGATGCTTATGTAAGGCTCTTAAATCTCAAGTGCTCAGAGTCTGTTCTTACATTTTATTCTGCCCGTTTTATTAGTCATCACTGTATCTGCTCAGACTTTTTTCTTTTGTCAAGAGTCGGTGCATAGCCGTCAGTGTGTTTCTGTCCTGTGATGGCCTGGCGAGTTGTCCAGGGTGTACTCTGCCCTGCTAGAGTTGGTTGAAATGGGCACCAGCCTTCCCGTGACCCTAATTCAGATTAAGCAGTTCAGAAAACAAACAAACGAATGTATCTGCTCAGTGAATACATCTATAATATGGCCGTTTTGTTCCTCTAAATGCTACCCTTCTGCACATTTGCTCAAAGAAAGCCAAATAAAGGAGAAAAAAAGGCAACTCCGCAGCAACAATTAACAAGTGCATTAATATTTCAGTGTTAAGATGTATCTTACAATGTAATGAGGTCTTGGAATATGTTTCTATTGCAAGCTGAGCCAGACGCTGGATCATTAATTTCCATCTTTTTCCTGTTTTAGGTAAGCTCCTCTTTGAGCACCGGTCCCTGATGTAATACATCCAGATTCAGAGTGCAACCATTAATCTGAACAAAGGGAAGGGGAGACTCACTGACTGCAAATGCTTTAAAAACAACAACAACAACAACAACAACAGCAAGAACTACGACAACAAAAGCATCTTACTATAACAGGTTTTATGCAAGATCAAACTGAGGGAACAACACACAAGTTTTTTTTTAAATTTGCTAAAGATCTTTAATTGTATAAAGTAAATGAGAGAAGACTTTGCAGATATGCCAACTTTCATTACCAATCATTTCATTTTCACTCAAAAGATGGTGGACAAACTGAACAGCTCACCAGACCATCACATTGCAGAACTAACACCGACATGCAACCATTCATACTCACACTCACCCCTATGGACAATAGAGAATGTCCAATTGTTCTAATGGGCAAATCTGTGGACTGTGGGAGAGAGCGACAGTAATCTCAGCAAAACATACACAACAAGCCCCAGGGTTCAAAACTAGGAGCTTCTTGCTGTCAGGAGAAACTGCTAATCATTACCCACACCAATCAGCCACAACATTAAAACCACCTGCCCATTATTGTGCAGGCCTTTATGTCACCAAAAGGTTCTAAACCTTTAAGGCATGGACACCACAATACATCCGAGGGTATGCTGCAGTATTTGGAGTTAAGCAGTTCAGAGCCTCCATGGTTCGAACTTGTTTAGCCAGCTCATCCCACAGAAAAAACTTGGAGGCGTTTTCCGCAAAACCCTTCCTGAACAGTTTTTGCAGTATGAAAGGTGCAATATACTGCTGAATGAGGATACTGTAGTTAGGGAACACTGTGGTTATACAGTGATCCCTCGCTACTTTGTGCTTCAGTTTTTCAAAAATATTTATTGAAAAATAAAAAAATAAGGAAATTAAGGGAAAATAGGGAAAAAGTTAAGGAAAATGACGTAAAGCAAGACCAATTATGCAAAAAAAAAAAAAAAAAAAAAACCCAAACAAACAAAAACAAAAAACAATCCGAAATGCCCAAAAAACTACTTACATTTCTATGTGAGATGCGCATTGGAGTGTGTGCGCGCACATTTGTGTGTGTGTGTGTGTGTGCACGTGTTTTTTTTTTTTGATTTTCCTTTTGGTTTATTCCCCTTTATCAGTGGTCGCCACAGCGAATGATTTGGCATAGGTTTTTACGTCGGATGCGCTTCCTGACAACCCTTAGCAAGGTACAGAAACACACTGGTGGCTTTGCAGCTACTCTTTACAAAAGTCAGCAAAGGTTATTTTACATGAACCTCTCACCATAGACAGTGAGAGACATGGCCCGCCTTTGATAACCCAGTTAGCTGCACTGAGGGGACAGTGACAACCTTGTGGAAAGTGGGACTCAAACCTCCAACCTTAGGATCAGTGATCCAGTGCCAGTTTTGACACATCTGCAAATTCATGTACAAATTTAGAATATGATAGTGGATGTCACCAAATACTAATTTCAGAGACTGCCTAGAATAATATCTTGAATAATCGTAATACCTGCAGGTGATGTAGTGATTAGCACATCTGCCTCTCAACAAGAAAGTCTTTCTACAGTTCAAAGACATGTATATTAAGCTAACTGTCTACTTCAAATCGCCTCAAGTGTGTGTGCGTGTTGGCACTGCTATGGACTGGAAAGCTGTTCAGAGTGTGACTCTATTTGGATTAAATGATTTGGCAAAGACAACCTTGTTGGGAGTCGAACCCCCAACCTTAAAACCACCAACCTTAGAAAAACGAATTTCACTCTGAATTTGTGCACACATTGCCTTTAAAAGCATGTGAATCTGAATAAAATTTAACTTGTTCACCGACACTTGTGAAAAACTGACATGATACCTCGACTTACAGTCCCTGAACGAGAACGTGCCATAGGCAGGCTTCACAATGGTGCCAGCACCAGGGAAATTGCCAGACGACTACACTGCGCACACACAACGATTGCAAGACACCATCAAAGGTTTCTGCAAATGGGGAACACTCCAGACTGTCCTCAACCTGGTCAACAACATGTGACAACGGCACGTCAGGACCGTCGTACTGGATCATTTCCGAGATCTAACACTACCAGCAACAAGAACGGCTGCTCAAGTTCAAGGACGACGTGGATTCATTCACCAACACTGTACGGAACCGTCTGCGAGCTGAGGCCTGTGTGCACAACGTCCTTATTTTGGCCCCATACCGAAGCATAAACATTATCGCATTAACATTATCGTGAATGAAATTGAATGATGTTTACATGTCTTCTTAAATCATTCATTATCTCAAATGCATCATAAGTACTAGTACTTCTCAAAAAATTAGCATATTGTGATAAAGTTCATTATTTTCTGTAATGTACTGATAAAAATTAAACTTTCATATATTTTAAATTCATTGCACCTCAACTGAAATATTTCAGGTCTTTTGTTGTTTTAATACTGATGATTTTGGCATACAGCTCATGAAAACCAAAAATCCCTATCTCAAAAAATTTGCATATTTCATCCGACCAATTAATAAAAAAGTATTTTTATTACAAAAAAGTCAACCTTCAAATAATTATGTTCAGTTATGCACTGAATACTTGGTCGGGAATCCTTTTGCAGAAATGACTGCTTCAATGCGGCGTGGCATGGAGGCAATCAGCCTGTGGCACTGCTGAGGTGTTACGGAGGCCCAGGATGCTTCGATAGCGGCCTTAAGCTCATCCACAGTGTTTGGTCTGGTGTCTCTCAACTTTCTCTTCACAATGTCTCACAGATTCTCTATGGGGTTCAGGTCAGGAGAGGTGGCAGGCCAATTGAGCTCAGTAATACCATGGTCAGTAAACCATTTATCAGTGGTTTTGGCACTGTGAGCAGGTGCCAGGTCATGCTGAAAAATGAAATCTTCATCTCCATAAAGCTTTTCAGCAGATGGAAGCATGAAGTGCTCCAAAATCTCCTGATAGCTAGCTGCATTGACCCTGCCCTTGATAAAACACAGTGGACCAACACCAGCAGCTGACATGGCACCCCAGACCATCACTGACTGTGGGTACTTGACACTGGACTTCAGGCATTTTGGCATTTCCAGTCTTCCTCCAGACTCTGGCACCTTGATTTCCGAATGACATGCAAAATTTGCTTTCATCCGAAAAAAGTAGTTTGGACCACTGAGCAACAGTCCAGTGCTGCTTCTCTGTCGCCAAGGTCAGGACCTTCTGCCGCTGTTTCTGGTTCAAAAGTGGCTTGACCTGAGGAATGTGGCACCTGTAGCCCAGTCCACTGCTTCCACAGGTTCCCCAAGGTCTGGAATCGGCCCTTCTCCACAATCTTCCTCAGGGTCCGGTCACCTCTTCTGGTTGTGCAGTGTTTTCTGCCACACTTTTTCCTTCCCACAGACGTCCCACTGAGGTGCCTTGATACAGCACTCTGGGAACAGCCTATTCGCTCAGAGATTTCTTTCTGTGTCTTACCCTCTTGCTTGAGGGTGTCAATGATGGCCTTCTGGACAGCAGTCAGGTCGGCGGTCTTACCCATGATTGTGGTTTTGAGTAATGAAGCAGGCTGGGAGTTTTTAAAAGCCTCAGGAATCTTTTGCAGGTGTTTAGAGTTAATTGGTTGATTCAGATGATTAGGTTAATAGCTCGTTTAGACTACCTGAACATGATTTGCTAATTTTTTGAGATAGGAATTTTGGGTTTTCATGAGCTGTATGCCAAAATCATCATTATTAAAACAATAAAAGTCCTGAAATATGTTAGTTGGGGTGCAATGAATCTAAAATATATGAAAGTTTAATTTTTATCAGTACATTACAGAAAATAATGAACTTAAATCACAATATGCTAATTTTTTGAGAAGGACTAGAAAATACTTCACATACCAATCCATGGAGCTATTTCAGATTTCGTGAGTGGTGTGTTTTCATATGGACGGAGTATGATATCAATAAATACATATTCAATGTTATAAATTCTTATAATAACAATTAAACATTCAAAAAAATAAGATATAAATAAAATATAAATACACACACATACAGATGGAACTGCATGAGAAGAAGAGGACACGCATACACACGCGCACGAATGCGCCCCTGGTTCCTCTCAAGCACAGCACACTGGATCTGATCAGATTTACAGAGAGTTTCACTCCTATCCAATTAATTATAATACTGGAGCCAATTTGTTTCTTCTTTGAAAGTTTTGGACGGAGTTCAGAAATGTATTGTTCTGTTTCTCTTCCCCGGACCATGTCTGCTGTCCCCTCTGCTGGAGCCTAGTGTTAAGTGTACCTCAGGGTAATGCTTAATCATATTTAATACTTATATTTATGATATATCTTTCTCTAGATTTTTTTTTCCTATTTCTATTTGTTCTTCAATTTCATTTCACTTTCGACCTCACTCTGTTCGTATCTCCGGATGGTTTTGATGGGAGATTTTGGGTTGCTTTTTATTTTGTGTTTGTTTAGGGTTGTTATTTTGCACAATTGGCCTTGTTTTTGTGACATTTTCCTTAACTTTTCCCCCTATTCTTCCTTAATTTCCTTATTTTTTATTTCAATGAATATTTATTATTAAAAAAAAAAAAAAAACACAATGCACTGAAGCCATATTAATTGAAGCACGAAGTAGCAAGGGATCCCTATATATACACATATACATGTACATATATACGTCAGTCAGGGGGTCGATCATACTTCGAGGTAATCGGCGGTTGCTGAGTCTCGGTCCCCATTAACCCGCAGAAAGTGAGGGATCCCTGTAAATGGATAGTCGAAACACTGACCACTTTTCTCCTGATCAATAAATATGTTGATACCAGTGTCCAGAAAGGAGGCGTCCAATGTATAGGTTGATAGTACGCTTCAAAATAATAATATCAATTCTAGGCCACAAAGTGTTCTAGTAGCTCATTGCCCAGCACAACACAGGCTTGTTTTCTCCACATTCTTCACACATTTACCCTATTTCCATCAGTTCTTCATGTAATCACCGCACATGCATACAGCTGATGTATGAAGAATAAAATAATTTTCTGTCTACCTCATAAGGCAGTTATCTGGCCCTGGAGATGTGGTCCTTGTCAGAATCACTTAGAGCCTTATGCTTGCCCATTTTCATGCTTCCAACAGAGCAAATTTAAGCACTGACTGTATATATTACACTTACTATACCCCCATCCCATGACAGATCTACTGTAATAAGATAGTCACTGTTATTCGCTTTATGTCTCATTGTTTTAAAGTTACAGTTTATTAGTGTAAATCGCAAAGTCAAGGTGAACGATAGTTGAATTCCTAATGCTTATCACTAATATACACATTTGTCATCTAGGGCAGCACGGTGCCATAGTGGTTAGCACGTCCGCCTCACAGCAAGAAGGCCTGTGCTCGATTCTCAGCCAGGGAATTTCTGCATGGAGTTTGCATGTTCTCCTCATGCTTGTGTGGGTTTCCTCTGGGTATTCTGGTTTCTTCCCTCTGTCTAAAACCATGTGCAGTAGGCTAATTGGCTGATCCAAATCTCCTGTTCTTTGGTCCTGCCATGGCCTGGCGACCTGTCCAGGGTGTACCCTGCCTTCACCCAAAGTTGGCCAAGATGGGGATTAAGTTGTTTAGGAAACAAATGAATGAAATTTTTCATTTATTTTCTAAATCATGTAAAAACCTAATCTTAATTAGATTTGTGAGGAGGCTGGCACCCATCTCAGCTGACTCTGGGCAAGGGTAGAGTACACCCTGGACAGCTCGCCAGACCATTGCAGGGCAGAAACAAGCTGACGGTAACCTAATATCCTATTGTTTACGAATGACAGTAAAAGTTCTTTTACATGCCTCCACAGATAGTGAGAGACCTTGCAGGCCTTTGTTATGTTTGTTGACATCCCAGTTAGCTGCACTGGGGGAGAGCAGTGACAACTCCGAGGGGCTGGAATCCTCAACCTTTGCATCAATAAGTCAAAACCCTATGTCCAAGCCACCACTGCCCCGAAATAATATTTCAGTTTATTAATTATTTTATGTTTCAATTTGACAAGTGTGTGTGTGTGCACGAGCGTGTTAAGGCTGTTTTTCATGACAAATATTTTCCGAAACGGAAGTAAAATATATCAATACAATAGAATACATTGATGATTGGAATGAAACTGTCATAAAAATTAAAATAAAGGTTTAAATGCTTGCTTTCAATTCGCCTATAGTAGGTTAGGTGAAAATAAGATTATAGTATATTTGTAAGGGCATATGCTCTGGTTTCCGAGTTCATTTAATTGTACAGGGGTTTCTGGTTTTTGGATAATTTACTTACTTATTCCATGTTTCCAAAGTTTGATAGACATCTGTGATTCAGATCTTAAGAATGGCTAAAGCCACTATATATGTCAAGACTTCCAAATGTGTAAAAGTTTATTTGTACTCTTTGAAATGCAGTATACAACATTTTCTGTTTACTTTTGAACTCAAATGTCACCTTATGTTTCACACTGAGCTGGTACGTTTTATACTCCACTGCCTGAGGTGATGAAAACAGCTGAATTAAGTCATGTCTGGCAAAGACAAAGGATCTTTGACACCCTGAGTGAACTGATATTGTGACATAATCATGCCAGTGGCTACATAATGGTCTGTTTCGCTCAGCTCTGTAACATTTGCATGACAGGTAGATCTCGTGGTTTCCAGAGCAGCAATTGTTTCTATGAACGAAGTAGGAAATGACTGGCATCAGAGCGTAATGATGATGAGCTCAGCGAAACCTTGGCTGGAAATGGGATACCTTTTCTATTTTCTTCATTGTGCTTTGTGCACCAATGGCTTTTTGATTCACTTTTCTATCTACAGAAAGGCTCTTCACACTCTTCCCCGAGGGCTCACAAATGAACTCTATATACGTATAATTCAATTTGGAACAATACAGTAAATATATCACACAGTCATATTAGATGGCCTCTTTAAAACTGCTTTCAGCTGAAACAGGAAACAGTTTACAATGGTTTTATTCAGATACATTCAGCAGAATAATCTACATAAGCAGAGTTAGATACAAAGCTTCTTAATCATTCAAGCCATATTATCATGTCAAGTACCAAAAGTTGAGACACTTAGTAGCCTATTTGTCATGGATTTTTCAACCTTTCAGCGTTCGACTGTTTAACTCAATTAACTGTCCATTCACTAAGAAGTACTTTGAACATAAAACGGAATTACCACAATGTCTTTCTGAAACTATTTATATACTCCTGTATGTAATGTGCGTGTCAATAATATTTGCAGTGGGCAAAATTATATCAGTAAAACTTGCCATGATTTTTATTTCTCCTAAAGTCCTATGCCTTCTTCTATTTCTTTAGACTGCATTACGAACTTTTCCATTTTTTTTGTGAAATAGTGTTGCACTGTCAAGTTATCACAATTTGTAAAATTGTGCTACACAGTCTTGTTTTTGTTATTGTAAACAAAATAACCAATATAAGAACAAGGTGTAGAACAGCTGAATAAGAAACACTATGCCAATACACCGTGCTGGTTTCACCAGGAAATCTTTCTATTTAGTCAAAACGAACTGATCATATAAAGCAAAACACATTGACTGGTGAATGGACACTTAAGCTGAGGAGTGTTGAGCTATGCTTTAACAATACATGCAAAGATCTAATCGATGCTACTCCATTTATAATTGCATATACTAATCCTAAACTCTTTATAATCCAGACCAACTCTACTCTATATGCATAAAAGCAGGGATTTTAGTTTATACCATAATTACAAAAAGTGAGTCCTCTCAGATTGTAACCACTGAATTTTCCGGGCCATAAGGTGCACCAGATTATTAGACTCAATAGCAGTGAACAATGATTAAACGGCCCCTGTCCATACATAAGGTGCACTGGATTATAAGGCGCATTAAGAGAAAACAAAAGTTAGATAAACGAAACTTGATTCAACTCTCACAATAACTCTCAACAATGCTCAGTTGTAAGACATAAAATATAAATTACACTTCACAACAACTGTCATTGTTTCCTTGTAACAATATAAAACAAACTCACTTTTTGCAGTTCATTCCTCTTCCACAAATTCATCAAATTCTTCATCTGCAGTGTCTGAGTTTAACAGTTGTGCGAGTTGGACATAAAGCCCAGATTACTGTAATATTTTTATATTATTATAATTTATTATCTATTATTCCCTCACAACTGGAGTCAGCTCAATAGAAACAAGATTAGAAGTCTTCCGGGTCATGACCTAAACTTCTCTCAGCCACGCCCCCTTAGACAGCTGCATTCACAGTATCAAACATGGCGGTGCCCATTCGCAGCATGAGTAATTGTGTTCATTACAGAAAGGAGGTCATTACTCTTAAGGTACTGTATCAGCGTGACTTTAAATTCAAGAAGGTTAATCTGAGGTCTTATGAGGACACCTGTAGAAGTGCTTTATCCCATGATGAACGTGAGACTCTGATTAAGTCAGCTAAACGTCCTGAGGGTAGAGACTGAGATTAGGTGGAAAAACCACTCACGTATTACTGAGTGGTAATACACCTGACTACGAAAGCAGTGATACCGGTATTTGGACATAAAGCCCAGATTCCTCTAACTTATGACCTGTTGACACCAATATTTAGCAGTTGGAGTTCTTTGGTTAATACACCAGAATGATGGTAAGCTTTGACTTAGTTTGCTTTACTTGGGTTTTGACGGTGTCAGTGAGATGGTACACCGGTTTATAAGGCGCACTGTCATTAAAAAAAAAAAAAAAAAAGATTAAAGGCTTTTAAGTGTGCTTATGTTTCGAAAAAATACGGTAGTACCAATTTTGTTTTAAACAAGTTCTGGATACCTTCCATCTCAGAAAAGTTATCAGGCATTGATAATGAGGCTTCTATAATCATAAGATTTTTAGTCAAAATCACATCAGTTACATTCCCTATGTTAGACTAAATTTAACATAAGTGTAATTAATGTGATTTTGGACAAAAATTCTACTTTAGCTTCTTATTCTTTTAGTTTCTTTTTCCAAGTCATAATGGCAAGCTGCTCTGGTTGTATCCTGCCTTCACCCATGAAAGAGAGAGACTCCAGTCTCCCTGCGACCTTAGGATATAGCAGTTTTGCAAATTAATGAATAAATAAGCCTCTGGGGCCATATCGTCTTACAATGAAACAATTTTGATGCTTCATTAAAAGACAACCATGGCCTTTTCTTTGTTGCAGATTTCTTTGAGGCATTTTTAAGCTGTTTCAAGGAGTTGAACTGCTGGATATTTAACTTGTTGTCCAACAGATAGTTGAACCACATTGCTGATAGTTCTGTGATAATTTCTTGTAGCATAAGTTCGATTCTGAAAACAGGATCAATCCAAATCTAAGGCCAGGGAGCATACACCCAAGCAGGCTAAACCTCCCATTTGTTAGCTACCTTGATTTGTGGCAGAGTTTCCACCATATTGAGAGTGCCTGTTCCTAGAGGTTAACAAAAAATAAATACTCAAAAAATTCTATTTTAGTAACTTAATTATCATCCAAGTAATGACAAAAGGTGGTAGCATTGGTGGATTGCAGAATTAAAGGTTTTTATTAAAATTTCAAACAAATAACCTCAAAACACCATTCAGAAAATGTGAGGCGCTCCACCGAATATAGGCGCTTGTCGCAAGTGACGCATGGTGCTTGTGAGACAAAGTGCGGCTTATTCAGACTTTTGATCTTTCAAGTGAGCAACTGTGCGTAGAATACTTGTTTAGTTCTCAACCTTCACTTGCTCACTTGAAAGATCGGAAGTCCAGATAAGCCGCACTTTGTCTCAAGTCTGTCTTCCTTTTGGCTTTTTCCCTTTTACTCTGGAGTCACCACAGCGAATCATCTGATTGGCACGTTTGATTTGGCAGAGGTTTTTACGTCGGATGCCCTTCCTGTCACAACCCTTTTTTTTGTTTAGCAAGGGACAGAAACATGCTAACAACTTTGCAGCCTACTCTACGAAAGTCAGCAATGGTTCATTTACATGCCTCTCACCATAGACAGTGAGAGACATGGCCCGCCTTTGATAACCCAGTCAGCCGCACTGGGGGGGGCAACCTTGTGGAGAGTGGGACTCGAACCCCCAACCTTTGGGTCAGCGATCCAGCACCCTATACAACCACTGCCCCTCGCACTTTGTCTCACAAGCACCTCACAAATTAGAAATCGACACCAGCAGGTTTACATACAACTGGCACAGACTAACTCCAGCCATCTGAGTAAAACAACCAGATAAAATACAAACAGAAGCAAGATAACAATGAAACAATCACAATGAAAACACTGAATGAAACACAAACAAGGAAACATTCCTGGCAATACACAGAAATCTAGGCAACTATATTTCAAGTGCATTTCTCCTGTCTAACAAATCTATGTAACAAGCAAACAAAAACTAACAAACAAATTCATATATTGCATTATAAGAGCCCTGATGAAGCTCATCTATGCTGTATAGCACAAACCCAGAAGCTACCACTTGTGCTGCAAGGCAAAGCGCACTGCAGATGAGGTTGCCCAGTGAGCTGGAAGAGGTGAAAATTATACAGAATACACAGTCAGAAATTCATTCATTCTTTGCCGAATCATTTAATCCAAATAGAGTCACATTCTGAACAGCTTTCCAGTCCATAGCAGTGCCAACACACACACACACACACACACACACACACACAGCGATTTGAAGTAGCCAGTTAGTAGCCAGCAAGTAGCCTAATATACATGTCTTTGAACTGTTGAAAGACTTTCTTGTTGAGAGGCAGATGTGATAATCACTACATCACCTGCAGGTATTACGATTATTCAAGATATTATTCTAGGCAGTCTCTGAAATTAGTATTTGGTGACATCCACTATCATATTCTAAATTTGTACATGAATTTGCACATGTTTCAAAACTGGCGCTGGATCGCTGATCCTAAGGTTGGGGGTTTGAGTCCCACTTTCCACAAGGTTGTCACTGTCCCCTCAGTGCAGCTAACTGGGTTATCAAAGGCGGGCCACGTCTCTCACTGTCTATGGGTAGAAGTTCATGTAGAAGAACCATTATTGACTTTTGTAAAGAGTGGCTGCAAAGCCGTCAGCATGTTTCTGTCCCTTGCTAAAGGGTTGTGACAGGAAGGGCATCTGATGTAAAAACCTAAGCCAAATCAAACGTGGGAATTATTCGCTGTGGCGACCCCTGAAAAAGCCGAAAGGGAAAAAAAAAAAACTGGTTGCTGACCATGCTTAAAAAGGGTTTATTTTTATTTTTGAGTTTACAGCTAAATTTTGTGTAATCATAGGATCAGTTCGTTTTGGACGATGAATAATGTGCTTTTGTGAACAAAAAAAAAACCAACTTCATCTCTGCGTAGTTGTAGTTTTAAAAATAAAACACAGACTAAGGGCTTGAACGTGTTCATTAACAAGCACCTCACAAAAAACATTGCCGAAATATCCAGTAAAGCATGTGCTCTAAGGAAACAGTCAAAGATTCAAAATACATGGATTACGCATTTCTGAATTTTTATTTAGGTGTAAAAAAATTAGTAACATTGTGTTTCCTGCCACCCAACTGACCCTACTTTTTCTCCCCAATTCTATAAATAGTTTTGCATAATTATTTTAGCTGCTCACTATAAATTTTAACACTAAACCTAGGTGATATTACAGCATCAGGTTAATGGGAGTCTCCCAGATTATTTCAACTTGTGTACTAATAATAATCCGCTTCCATTTTGTACTGTGCACCTCAGGTGGTTAGTATAGCACCCGTGTGTGCAATGATAGGTTTTTGTGGCAAAAATACTCCAGTCAACAGAATATTTGTGAGCGTCCACGGAACTGAAAATTTTTAAGAGCTTGCACAAAAGCTTCATAATCCATGTGATACAAGTTTGTTTGTTATGTGTTCAACATGGAAAAATGTACATTGGGTTGATATCACTGAGAAAAAATTTGGTGAGGTCAATGTTTTTGAAATCCAGTTTAGACACTTAAGAGAAAAGGCAGACGATATAATGAAGAATGCGGGCAGAACAGCCTTTGACGTCCAAATGACCCAGGAAAAGTAATTTCCTCCAACAAAAATTCAGCGGGAACAAAAATTCCCTGAGAGTTTGACAGGCTCAACATTTATGTTCAATTCCTTCATCTGGCCTCTTCTTATGGCACATGTAATTGCAGATTTAAAAACAAAACAAAAAAGACTACTGACCTACCCTAGATTTTCAACCTATGTTACTGCAAACACAACAGTTTCTTCTTTTTTTGGCCCAAGTTAAATGTTTCACCTGTAGCAGCCAAACACTAATCAGGAATATTGAGGAACTGTAGAAATACCAATAATCAACAAAACCACCACCAGTAACAACCAATTACACACAACATGACAAGTCCTGATAGAACTCGCTCAGTTACACCTGGAGATAACATAACCCAATTTAACAAATGGAACCAGATGAAGTTAAAAGCATTTGAATAAACAGATTACAATCTACAAGCTATAGAACAAGACATTGACCCAGACAACATTTTTTTCTACACCATCTGTCGCGGTGGGAGTGTTTGCGTAGGACCCAAGGATGCAGGAGACCAAAGGAAGGTTCAACGATTTATTAAAAATGTTCAGAACTGGAAATCGCTAGAAAACGCAGAATGGTGGGAACTGGTAGTGCACGAAGCGCGGGCCAGGGATCAGAGAGAGCGTTGAGGAGCAGAGTCACTGGAATCAGTCTTCTGACAGTGGAGGGACGCATGCCACTCCCATTTATAGCTGGCTGCCGCTGATTGCCGATTACGACCAGGTGTGCTCCGCTCCAAAACTTCTCTACCGGCGACTGTCACGCCCCTCACCCACACCTGCAATGAACTGAGGAAAGGTTAGTGTCTCCAGCCAGCACAGACCATGACAGTACCCCCCCTCTTTAAGGGGCGCCACCTGGTGCCCGACCAGGCTTGTCCAGGAACTGGCGATAGAACTCCTCTAATAGGTCCAGGTCCAGGATTAGGGAGCGGGGAATCCATAACCGTTCTTTGGGACCATACCCCTCCCAGTCCACTAATTACTGGAAGCCTCGGCCCCACTTGCGCACATCGAGGATCTTCTTGACCGTGTATGCGGGATGTCCATCAATCAGTCGGGGAGGAGGGGACTTCCTACCACTGGCTTGATTAGGGAGACATGAAAACACTGGGTGCACCTTGAGTGAGGGTGAGATCTTAGTCAGACGACACTGGGGTTTATGATTTTTTCCCATCGCGTAGGGCCCAATGTATTGGAAAGATAGTTTCTTCGACTCAACTTGCAGGGGCAGGTGCCGGGAGGAGAGCCACACTTGTTATCCGGCCTTGTAGGGAGGTGCCGGGGTTCGGTGGCGATCGGCCATCCTCCGGTTTCGGGCCGCTGTTCGCTCCAGGGCAGCCCGTGCTTCCTTCCAGACCCGACGTGCTCTGTGGAATTGTGCCTGGATAGATGGGACTGCCACCTTGACCTCCTGGCTGGGAAACAGAGGAGTGCTGGAACCCATTGATCACCATGAAGGGGGACATCCCGGTGGCGGTGCAGATCAGTGAATGTGGCCCAGGAGGCTGGAAGGCGATGCAGCGCACGGAGGACCTGATGCTTTGGTTCATACATTCCGCCTGCCCGTTCGACTGGGAGTGGTAACCCGAGGTCAGACTGCAGTAGACTCCCAAGGTGTCACAGAACCCCTTCCAGACTCTGGATGCAAATTGGGGGCCCCGGTCTGACACGATGTCCTGGGGAATGCCATGGAGGTGGATGACGTGTTGGATCAGGAGACCCGCTGTTTCCATTGCCGAGGGAAGTTTGGGTAGGGCAACAAAATGGACCTCTTTGGAGAACCAGTCCACTACTATCAGGATGACAGTGTTGCCCTCAGACGGGGGTAACCTGGTGATGAAATCCACCGCTATGTGCGACCAGGGGCGATGGGGAATGGGTAAGGGTTGGAGGAGACCCGTGGGCGCATGATGGGAGGACTTGCTCCAGGCATAGGTGACGCAAGCTCCCCAGTGTCGGCTACCATCGTTGGCCACCAGAAGCGTTGGCGGAGCAGGAAGAGTTCGGGAGGCTCCGGGGTGGCAGGCTAACTTTGAGGCGTGGGCCCACTGGAGTTCTGGGGTTCTGGCTGGCGGGGGAACGTATAGTCGGCCTTGAGGGCACCCAACGGGCTCTGATTCCCCCTGATGAGCATCCCAAACTAGTTGTTCTACCTCCCATTGGGAGGCTCAGAGTATACAGGAGGAGGGCAGGATGGTTTCTATGGTTGAGTCTTCACCCGAGGAGAACTGCCGGGAGAGAGTGTCTGGCTTAGTGTTCCAGGAGCTTGGTCGGTAGGTCAGCATGAAGTTGAACCTCCCCAAGTAGAGTGACCAACGCACCTGGCAGGAGTTCAACCTCTTGGCCATATGGAGGTAGGCCAGATTCTTATGGTCGGTCAAGACCACAAAAGGGTGAGCCGCTCCCTCCATTGCTGGAGTGCCAAGACTACTGCCAGCAGCTCGTGAATCCCAACATCATGATTCCGTTCTGCCAGAAGGTGCATGGGTGGAGCTTCTGGTCTGCAGAGACCGTTGGGAGGGGACCATTGGGAGAGGACCGCCCCACCCCTGAGTCCGAGACGTCGACTTCGACCATGAACTGTAGCATGGGGTCCGGGTGGATCAGTACAGGGGCGAGGATGAATTTCCCTTCAGCTTGTCTAACGCCGCCTGGGCATTAGGAGACCACTGGAACGGGGTCTTGGGTGATGTTAACTGTGTGAGAGGGGCTGCTAGGAGGCTGTAGTCCCGCACAAACTGGTGGTAGAAGTTCGCAAACCCCAGGAACCGCTGCAGCCGTTTCCGTGTCCCTGGAGTCGACCACTCCGTCACTGCCTTCACTTTCACCGGGTCAGGTCCTATCCGCCCCTTGTCCACGATGAATCCCAGGAACGAGACTGAGGGAACATGGAACCCGTACTTTTCTGCCTTCACGAATAATCTGTTCTCCAGGAGCCTCTTCAGTACCATCCTCACGTGGCGGAGATGTTCATCTTGGTCCTTGGAGAAAATCAGAATGTCATCTAGGTAGACGTATACGAAGTGGTTCAGCATGTCCCTAAGCACGTCATTGACCAGAGCTTGGAAGACTGCCGGGGCGTTGGTTAGTCCAAACGGCATGACCAGGTACTCGAAGTGCCCCAAGGGCGTGTTGAAGGCCGTCTTCCACTTGTCCCCCTCCTGAATTCGGACTAGGTGGTAGGCATTTCTCAGGTCCAGCTTGGAAAAGACAGTGGCATCGTGGAGAGGGGTGGAGGCTGAATCGATTAGGGGGAGCAGGTATTTATTTTTCACGGTTATCTGGTTCAAACCTGTGTAGTCGATGCAGGGTCTCAGGGTCTTGTCCTTCTTCTCGACAAAGAAGAAGCCAGCCCCAACCGGGGAGGATGAGGGCCGAGTGAGAACTGCAGCCAGTGACTCGTTGATGGAGGCCTCCATGGCGTCTTTCTCCGGCTTAGAGAGGTTGTCGAGTCACTGAGAAGGGAGCGTGGCACCTGGGTGTAGGTTGATGGTGCAGTCATATGGTCGATGTGGGGTAAGGAACGAGCCCGGTCCTTGCTGAGGACTTCTTGTAGATCGTGATATTCCTCGGGCACGCCGGCCAAGTCCAGATCCTCCAGGTCGACCAGGGTTCGTGATGCTTGGGAGGGGACAGCTGCCATCAGGCAGTGCTGCAGACAGTAGTCGCTCCAGCCACATATGGTGAGGGTGCGCCAGTCTCTGTGGGGATTGTGGGTCTGCAACCAGGGCCATCCCAGCACTAGGGGAGAGAGAGGTAGGGAGAACTGGCCTGGTCTTGTGCGTGACGGGGCGATGCGTCGGCCATCTATGGCCACCACCTCCTTGGGGGGTATCGAGTTCCTCCACGCGCGTGGAGCTCAACCATCTCTGGATCGATAAAGTTCGAACAGCGCCTGAGTCAATGAATACCTCTACAGGATGAGAGTAATGAATACCTCTACAGGATGAGTAATGAATACCTCTACAGGATGAGAGTGTTGTGCAGCGTACCTTGAATTCGTAGGCGCTTCCCGGGGGTCGTGGAGGATCCTCGCGTCGCTGGCGGGCTCTGCCGCGAGGGGCACTGAGCAAGGTAATGGCTCTTACCAGCTTTCAGTCGTTCGTCGAGCCCTTGCAGGAAGGCCCCCCGAAGTGCGGGGTCGTTCCAGCCGCTCTCGATGGCGAGAATCTGGAATCGGATGGTGTATTCTGACACCGACTGTGCGTCTTGCCGGATACGGAGGAGCTGGGAGCTCGCCTCCTCACCTTTCACCGGATGATCAAGCACCTTCATTTCTTGCATGAACCGTTCGGCCTGGGAGCAGAATTCCGGAGTGTGGGTAGCAACAGCCAGTGCCGAGGATGAGGCTTGCTCCGTAAGTAAGCTCACGATGAAAGTGGTTCTTGCTCGATCTGTGGCGTATGTGAGCGGCTGCTGGCTGAAAACGAGAGAGCACTGGTGGAGGAACTGTGCGCAGGAGTCGATCGCGCCCGAATACCTGGCTGGCGTGGGGATGAGTGGTTCTCGGTGCGCGGGGAGTAACGCTGGTGCTGCTTCTGAAACGGAGGGTGAAGGGTGCAGGTCGTGGCAGCGAGATGAGGGTGACGGCGTCCATCCTTCCATCGAGCTGCGCCAAGCTGGTGGTGATGTGCTGGAGGGTATCCACCATTCGGTGCAGGGTGGAGTCGAAGGAAGGTTCAACGATTTATTAAACGTTCAGGACTGGAAATCGCTAGAAAACGCAGAATGGCTGGAACTGGTCGTGGACGAAGCGGCCAGGGATCAGAGAGACCGTCGAGGAACAGAGTTACTGGAATCAATCTTCTGACAGCTGGGATATGGGGGGGAGCATGCCGCTCCCATTTATAGCTGGCTGTCGCTGATTGCCGATTAGGACCAGGTGCGCTCAGCTCCGAAACTCCTCTACTGGCGATCGCCACGCCCCTCGCCCGCACCTGCAATGAACTGAGGAAAGGTTAGTGTCTCCAGCCAGCACAGACCATGACACCATCAAAAATATCTACAAACAGAACATGGACTCCATTCACTCCAAGTACAAATGATCTATTATTCACTTTAATAGGAGAGGTCTGTATACAAACTTTAAGAACATAAAAGATTATTTACACCAGTTTTTTCAACCATTTAACATAATTGCCATATTTAAATCCTGGATGAATTCTACAAAAGAGAGGGACCCTGAGCTGGATGGGTACAAACACAGATGGAGGAGCAACTATTTATGTGGATAAATTTCTTGATTTTGAGGTTTTGGATTGTATGACCAATGTGACAAATAATTTTTAGAATATGCAACAATTCACTTCACAGGAAGAAGGTCCTGGATTCAATTCCCAGCAAGGGCTTTTCTGTGTGGAGTTTGCACGTGCTTGTGTGGGTTTCCTCAGGGTACTCTCGTTTCCTCACACAGTCCAAAAACATGCACAGGAGGTTAATTGGCTGTTCCAAATCACCCCTAGGTGTGAGTGAGAGTATGAATATATATCGGCCCCATGATGGCCTGGCAAGCTGTCCAGTGTGACCGGGCCCTCCCTGGAGTCGGCTGAAATAGGCGCCAGCCTCTTCATGACCCTAATTAAGATTAAGTGGTTTAAAAACTGAATGCATGAGTATAATAATTGAAATCAACATGGGGGGGAAAATAGAAATTACATAATCATAATCAGCTGTGTGTACAGAGCATCATGCTCAATTATTGAAATATTCAAGGCCTGGATGGAAGGCATGTTTACAAAAAAGAGCAATAAAACTATTTTCATGTTCGGCTTTCAAGTTTGACTTGTTGACTGCAAATAAAAATTAGTATAGAGGAATTTAGTAATATGATGTATAGCATTAATATACAGGGATCCCTTTCCGTGGTTAATTGGGACCGAGATCCCCACGCTACCATCGAATTCCGCTAAGTAGGATGAGCCCTCTCACCCCCCCACCCCGACTGATGTATACGTACATGTATGTGTATATAATATCAATAAATACAATGACAACCCTGTGGAGAGTGGGACTCAAACCCCCAATCTTAGGATCAGCGATCCAGCGCCGTTTACCACCAGGCCACCACTGCCCCAGTATTTTAATTATATTTATATCATTGGTAAAAAAAAAATAAGTAGGAGATTTCCAAACCATTACATTTACAGCATTTGGCAGATGCTCTTATCCAGAGACATTTACAATTGTCATTTTTTTAATACAACTGAGCAATTCAGGTTTAAAGGCCTTGCTCAAGGTCCCAACAGTAGTGGTAGTGGAGTTCGTTGACATTTGGATTAGCATCCACTGCTTGATCCACTTACCCACAACTGCCACCTTTACCAACACTGCCCATTAATATTTATATATAATTTGTCTTTTCAAACTGGTTTATTTCCAGATAAAATAAAAATAGCACGAGTCAGAACTCTATTTAAAGCTGGAAATAAACATATAATCTTAACAAACTACAGACCTGACTCTTTGTTTCCACAATTCTTAAAATTTTTTGAAAAACTATCAGATTGTACGAATTCTTTGAAAAACATAAATTAACTCAGTGGACTGAGTCTGGAGTAGAATCATCCAGAGTCACCGTGCACAGGCGTGTGCAGGAAATGGGCTACAGGTGCTGCATTCCCCAGGTCAAGCCACTTTTCAACCAGAAACAGCGGCAGAAGTGCCTGACCTGGGCTACAGAGAAGAAAGCAATGGACTATTGCTCAGTGGTCCAAAGTACGTTTTTCAGATGAAAACAAATTTTGCATGTCATTCGGAAATCAAGGTGCCAGAGTTTTTAGGAAGACTGGGGAGAAGGAAATGCCAAAATGCCTGAAGTCCAGTGTCGAGTACCCACAGTCAGTGATAGTCTGGAGTGCCATGTCAGCTGCTGGTGTTGGTCCACTGTGTTTTATCAAGGGCAGGGTCAATGCAGCTAGCTATCAGGAGATTTTGGAGCACTTCATGCTTCCATCTGCTGAAAAGCTTTATGGAGATGAAGATTTCATTTTTCAGCACGACCTGGCACCTGCTCACAGTGCCAAAACCACTGGTAAATGGTTTACTGACCATGGTATTACTGTGCTCAATTGGCCTAACAACTCTCCTGACCTGAACCCCATAGAGAATCTGTGGGATATTGTGAAGAGAAAGTTGAGAGACACCAGACCCAACACGGTGGATGAGCTTAAGGCCACTATCGAAGCATCCTGGGCCTCCATAACACCTCAGCAGTGCCACAGGCTGATTGCGTCCATGCCATGCCGCATCGAAGCAGTCATTTCTGCAAAAGGATTCCCCACCAAGTATTGAGTGCATAACTGAACCTAATTATTTGAAGGTTGACTTTTTTGTACTAAAAACACTTTTTTATTGGTCAGATGGAATATGCTAATTTTTTGAGATAGGGATTTTTGTTTTTTCTTTACTTTTTTGCCAAAATTATCAATATTAAAACAATAAAAGGCTTGAACTACTTCAGTTGTGTGTAATGAATCTAAAATATATGAAAGTCTAATGTTTATCAGTACATTACAGAAAATAATGAACTTTATCACAATTTGCTAATTTTTTGAGAAGGACCTGTATTATTGGGCCCTTTATCAAGGCCTTTATCTCTCAACTGCTCAGTTGCTCTGGATAAATGTTTTTGCCAAATGGTATATCCGTATTTCTCACATTGTGGCTGATCGCCGAATATTGTATGGAAAGGTCATCTTCAGTGTGATCCAAATTCATGTTCAGATCCCAGAGTTAAGATATCTCATCTGTTGGCAGCATCAAGACAGTTTGCCTTTTAATTAATTTCAAATTTGGCCCCCCTATGAAATGACATTGAGACTGATGAGAAAACCCAGCTGGCATTTGCCACTGACTGATGACTGTAATGAAAAGCAGCATCCTTTTTTGAACTCACTGATGGCTCGCAGGCATTTGATTGCCACTATCTGAAAATTAAGGTGTTTTTTTATCTTTCAAGTAAAACAGTCCATTCATCCATGTCAGGACACCCATCTTTTAGAAAATCAATAAAGAAAACAAATGATGTGACAATGGATGATACCAAAAGAGAATGAAATCATGTCCGATATTTGCTATAGAGTTTAAAAAGTATAGGCTAAGCTTGTTCTCAGTTGTCTGATAGAACTATTTTTATAAAATATGTGTGGAAGAATAAAAAGAGTAAGCATTTCTTAGAAAAAATACTGAAAGCATTTTAAATGTACAAATCCTGGTCCATGAGTGGCTTGGCTGATGAATAGGATCATGCTTTTCCATTCTGCACTGAATTTGACTTCTTGTAATCAAAAAAGTGTGCTCGCCCCACTACCCCCGCTGCTGTGCTGGCTCTGACTGAGAAATTGTATGGCAAGTTTACTGGAAAATAGACAAGAAATATGAGTCATCACTGCCATGGTTACGTGTTACCGCCACAGCCCAGGTCACTTATTACAAGTTGTCCTCGAAAAAAAATGAATAAAAATAAACAGAAGTAGAAAAGGCTGCAATGAGAAAAATCTTTGTGGAAAGTAAGAGGACAAATGAGGGTAAACACTGGTATTGCTTTTAAGTGATGGTGCCAATTCAAGGAGTTGAAAGGCCTGAAAATGCCAAGGTAAGTGGACTTGAGAACTAAGAGAAAGTGTTTTTTGTTTTACTTTCGTGTTTTTTTTAAGTATTGCTCTGTTTTCTACTTAAAGACTCCTTCTTTCTTCTTCTTTTCCTTTCGGCTTTTCCCTTCAGGGGTCGCCACAGCGAATCATCTGCCTCCATCTCACCCTATCCTTTGCATTTTCTTCTCTTACACCAAGTACCTTCATGTCCTCCTTCATCACATCCATGAATCGTCTCTTTGGACTTCCTGTAGGCATTCTGCCTGGTAGTTCCAACCTCAGCATCCTACTACCAATATACTCACCATCCCTCCTCTGTACATGTCCAAACCATCTCAATCTAGCCTCTCTGACTTTGTCTCCAAAACGTCTTACATGTGCTTTCCCTCTGATGTGCTTATTCCTGATCCTATCCATCCTCGTTACTCCCAAAGAGAACCTCAACATTTTCATCTCTGCTACCTCCAGCTCTGCCTCCTGTCTTTTCCCCAGAGCCACTGTTTCTAAACCATACAACATTGCTGGCCTCAACACCGTCTTGTACACTTTTCCTTTCATTCTTGCCGATACCTTCCTATCACACCGGACACTTTTCTCCAACCATTCCAACCTGCCTGCACATGCTTCTTCACCTCTTTTCCACACTCTCCATTGTTCTGGATTGTTGAGCATAAGTACTTAAATCCTCCATCTTCTTCATCTCTGCTCCCTGTAACCTCACTGTTCCTCTTGGGTCCTTGTCGTTCACACACATGTATTCTGTTTTACTGAGGCTAACCTTCATTACTCTCCTTTCCAGGGCATACCTCCACCTCTCTCGATTTTCTCTGCTCTCACTACAGATCACGATGTCATCTGCAAACATAATAGTCCATGGAGATTCTTGTCGAACCTCATCTGTCAGCCTGTCCATCACCACAGTAAACAAGAAGGGGCTCAGAGCTGACCCTTGATGCAGTCCCACCTCCACCTTGAATTTGCCGGTCACACCGACAGCAGACCTCACCACTGTCTTACATCTCTTATCCATGTCCTGCACCACTCTGACATACTTCTCTGCCACTCCAGACTTCCTCATGCAATACCACAGTTCCTCTCTCAGCACCCTGTCATATGCTTTCTCCAGATCCACAAAGGCACAATGCAGCTCCGTCTGATCGTCTCTGTACTTCTCTATTAACATCCTCAAGGCAAACACTGCATCTGTGGTGCTCTTTCTTGGCATGAAACCAAACTGTTATTCACAAATGCTGACCTCTGCCCTTAGTCTAGCTTCCAGTATTCTTTCCCATAACTTCATCGTATGGCTCATCAATTTTATCCCTCTGTAGTTGCCACAACTCTGCACGTCTCCCTTGTTCTTAAAAATGGGCACCAGCACACTTCTCCATTCCTCTGGCATCCTCTCACTCTCTAAGACCTTGTTGAATGTTCTTGTCAGGAAATCTACTGCTACCTCTCCTAGACACTTCCATACCGGTATGTCATCAGGACCAACTGCCTTTCCATTCTTCATCCTCTTCAATGCCCTCCTCACTTCACCCTTACTAATCTTTGCTAATTCCTGGTCCTCAACGGTCACCTCTTGTATTCTTTTTTCTCTCTCATTTTCCTCATTCATCAGCTCTTCAAAGTACTCCTTCCATCTTCCCAGCACACTTCTGTCATCAGTCAATACATTTCCCTCTCTGTCCTTTATCAATCTAACTTGCTGCACGTCCTTCCCATCTCTATTTCTCTGCTGTGCCAACCTGTATAAATCATTTTCTCCCTCTTTACTTTCCAACCGAGCATATAAGTCATCATATGCCCTCTGTTTGGCCTTCCTACCTTCGCCTTACGCTGTGTCTCTCTGTACTCCTGTTTACTCTTTTCGGTCCTCTCAATGTCCCACTTCTTCTTAGCTAACCTCTTCTTTTATACACACTCCTGCACTTCCTCATTCCACCACCAAGTCTCCTTATCTACTCTCCTTCCAGATGACACACCAAGTATTCTCCTACCTGTCTCCCTGATCACATTAGCTGTAGTTGTCCAGTCATCTGGAAGCACTTCCTGACCACCAAAAGCCTGTTTCAGCTCCTCCTTGAAGACAACATGACACTCTTCCTTTTTCTGCTTCCACCACTCTGTCTTCTGCTCTGTCTTTGCCTTCTTCAACTTCCTCACCATCAGCATCATCCTGCACACCACCATCCTATGCTATTTGGCAACACTCTCACCCACTACTACTTTGCAGTCACTAACTTCCTTCAAATTACATCGTATACACAAGATGTAGTCTACAAGTCACACTATGCTCCTGTTTCTTCTGGAAGAAAGTATTTACCACAGCCATGTCCATCCTTTTTGCAAAATCTACCAACATCTGTCCTTCTGTGTTCCTGTTCTGGATACCAAACATGCCCATCACTTCCTCTCTTCAGAGAAGAAAACTCTGATTTCAAATTGAGCCTGGAGAGGAATGGGCCCCACCAGGTTTACATGCCCAAGACACACCACATGAAATGAACCAGCAACCAAAGTCTATACCAGCTCTCCGTCACCCGGGTAAACTAGGGCCGCGCCTTCTGTCAGACACCAGGGCGCAGGTGACCAGGGTGCTACTGGTGTAACCGTAACCTCATCCATGAGCTAGAAAGATACACTTGGCATGTCATTGGACTCTGTGAAACCAGGTGGAAGAACATTGGACAGCGTCAAACTGAAGACGGTCACATTCTCTATTACAGTGGTGAACCTGACAGGCAGGCAAATGGTGTTGGACTCTTAGTAAAGAAAACCATCAAGGACTCGATACTTGGTTGCCAACCTATGTCCAGCAGACTAATCACCGTCCGCCTCCGAGCAACACCCTTTAACATCACGGTGATACAGGTCTACGCACAAACAAAGGACTATGACGACGACCAAATAGATGAATTCTACACCCAACTTCAGGACATTATGGGCCTTGTAGATAAAACGGACATCCTTATCATACAGGGAGACTGGAATGCTAAGGTGGGAGTAGATGCACCCAAAGTCTGGGAGAACCACTATGGCCTAGCCTGCAATGAGTTAACAAATGAAAGAGGCCTTCAACTTTTAGAGTTTGCCAGCTATAACAACATAGTGCTTGCTAATAGCCTTGGCGAACATAAGGCTTCATGACGCTGGACTGGGCACGCGCGAAACAGAACTCAACACCAGATCGATTACATCATGGTACAAAACCGCTTTAGATCTGGTATCCGCAGATCTGGGATGAGGACCTTCCCAGGTGCTGATGTCGGAAGTGACCACGATTTAGTGCTACTGAACTTCAAAGTCCGACTGACTAAGACCGCAACAACCACAGGCTACACGAATGAAGTTTAACTGGAAAGGCTGAAAGACCCAACCATTCTTGAGTCCTTCCATACAGCAATTGGCGGGAAGTTTGTAGCTTTTCTTATGCTTGATGAAAATGTCGAAGAATTGACCACCAAATTCAACACGGTAATGACAGAAACAGCAAAAAACATTCTGTGAAAACACCGCCCAAAGAAGCAACCGTGGGTGACAGATGAGATTCATGATATGTGTGAGAGAAGAAGAGTTTTAAAGAAATTGAAATACACAGCAGCTGGAACTGTACAGTACAGAGAGATCAACAAGAAGATAAGAGGGGGAGTGAAGAATACCAAAGAAACCTGGATATAGAGACAGTGCGCGGTAGTCGAGGAAAATCTTAAAAACAACAACAGCACAAAGGCTTAGCAAATTATAAAAAAGCTCAAACGTCCTAAGCAGCCAAGAGTCAGCACCATCCAAGATAAAAGTGGAAACTGCCTCACCGAAGAGACGGACATCATCAACAGATGGACGGAATATTGCTCAGAGCTCTACAACCACCAAACCAGGGGCGATCCCAATGAGCTTATTCATCAGGAATCAACAAATGAGAATGACAACTCGATTCTATAAGAAGAAATAGAGACAGCCATCAGATCAGTGAAGAATGACGATGCGGCTGGAATAGACGTCCCGGCTGAGCTGATTAAACACGGAGGGAACACAGCGGTAAACATCCTCACTGCAATCTGCAACAAGATCTGGCAGACTGGAGACACCATGGCCATGACATGTGACATGTGACATGGCCAACACCATGGACACAATTCCTCATCATCACCATCCCGAAGAAAGGGAGCCTTCAACTCTGCCAGAACTACAGAACTATCAGCCTGATCATTCATGCAAGCAAAGCAATGCTGAAAATCATCCTGAACAGATTGAAACCTCAGGCAGAGGAGTTAATTGCTGAAGAACAGGCTGGATTCCGCAGAGGAAGGAGCACTACAAAACAAATCTTCAACCTTAGGGTTTTGTGTGAAAAGTACAGTCAGCACCAACCTGACATATATCATGTCTTTATCAACTCCAAGAAGGCATTTGATAGAGTATGGCATGACGCTCTCTGGGACACTATGAAGAAGTACAACAAGGGCCAAAAGCTGATGGACACTAGCAGACAACTGTATACTAAGGCCAGTAGTGAAGTGTTACTACAAAACACAGTAGGAAATTGGTTTCGCACATCAGTCGGGGTTTGCCAGGGATGTATGCTTTCACCAACTCCATTCAACATCTTTCTGAAATGCATTATGACCGATACCCTGATAGATCATAAGGGCACAGTCAGCATTGGAGGTCGGACTATCACTAATTTGAGGTTCGCCGATGATATCGATGGGTTGGCAGGTGATGAAGAGGAGCTGGCCGCGTTGGTGAACTACCTGAACAGAGCATCATCCAGATATGGAATGGAGGTCAGTGCCGAAAAGACCAAGCTGATGACAAATAATCCAACATCAATCAAGAGGAATATCACAGGCAGCGGACAAGAGCTTGAGACGGTAACCCAGTTCAAATACCTTGGTGCCATCCTCAGCGAAGAGGGATCAAAAGCGGAGATTACAGCAAGATCAGCACAGATGATGGCAGCAATGGCAAAGTTGAAGCCTATATGGAGAGACAGGAACATCTGTCATCACTCAAAAGTGAGATTGCTTAAGGCGCTAGTTCTGTCCATCTTCTTATACGCTTGTGAATCCTGGACTCTGACGGCAGATCTGCAGAGGAAGATCCAGGCATTAGAAATGAGGTGCCTCAGAAGACTACTCGGCATCTCGTACACATATCTAACACTGAAGTGCACAGGAAGATCTCACAACATGTGGACCATTATGAAGATCTCTTGACCACTGTAAAGAAGAGGAAATTGAGGTGGTACGGTCATGTGACACACTCTAGCGAGCTATCAAAAATGATCCTTCAAGGCACAGTCCAAGAAAAGAGGAAACGAGGCAGACAGAAAAGGAAGTGGGTGGACAACATTGAAGAGTGGATAAGGAAAAGCTTTAAATAGCTCCAATTATTGTTCAGGTCAAAGAACATTCATTTATTCAGTTTCTTCTTCTCTTCCTTTTAGCTGTTCCCTTCAGGGATCACCACAGCAAATCATTTGCCTCCATGTCATCCTATCCTCTGCATCTTCTTCTCTTACACCAACTACCTTCATGTCCTCCTTCACCACATCCATAAATCTCCTCTTTGGTCTTCCTCTAGGCCTTCTGCTTGGTAGTTCCAACCTCAGAATTCTACTACCAATATGGTCACTATCACTCCTCTGTACATGTCCAAACCAACGCAGTCTAGCCCTCTCGTACTTTGTCTCCAAAACATCTTACATGTGCTGTCCCTCTGATGTACTCATTCCTGATCCTATCCATCCTTGTTACTCCCAAAGAGAACCTCAACATTTTCATCTCTGCTACCTCCAGCTCTGCCTCCTGTCTTTTCCCCAGGGCCACTGTTTCTCAATCATACAACATCGCTGGCCTCATCACCGTCTTGTCCACTTTTCCTTTCATTCTTGCCGATACCCTCCTATCACACATCACACTGGACACTTTTCTCTATCCATTCTAACTTGCCTGCACACGCTTCTTCACCTCTTTTCCACACTCTCCACTGCTCTGGATTGTTGAGCCTAATTACTTAAAATCCTCCACCTACCTTATCTCTGCTCCCTGTAACCTCACCATTCCTCTTGGGTCCTTCTCATTCACACACATGTATTCTGTCTTCCTGAGGCTAACTTTCATTTCTCTACTTTCCAGGGCATACCTCCACCTCTCTAGATTTTCCTCCACCTGTTTTCTGCTCTCATTACAGATCACAATGTCATCTGCAAACATCATAGTCCATGGAAATTCTTGTCTATCCTTGTCTGTCAGCCTGTCAATCACCATAGTAAACAAGAAGGGGCTCAGAGCTGATCCTTGATGCAGTCCCACCTCCACCTTGAACTCTTCTGTCATACCGACAGCACACCTCACCACTGTCTTACATCTCTCATACATGTCCTGCACCACTTTCTCTACCACTCCAGACTTCCTCATGCAATACCACAGTTCCTCTCTCAGCACCCTGTCATATGCTTTCTCCAGATCCACAAAGGCACAATCCAGCTCTCGCTGACCCTCTCTGTACTTCTCTATTAACATCCTCAAAGCAAACACTGCATCTGTGGTGATCTTTTTTGACTAAACTGTTATTCACAAATGCTGACCTCTGCCCTTAGTCTAGCTTCCACTATTCTTTACAATAACTTCATTATATGGCTCATCAACTTTATACCTCTGTAGTTTCCACAACTCTGCACGTCTCCCTTATTCTTAAAAATGGGCACCGGCACACCTCTGGCATCCTCTCACTCTCTAAGACCTTGTTGAATATTCATTTATTCAGTTTCTAAACTGCTTAATTCCAATTAGGGTCACAGGGAGGCTGGCACCCATTTCAGGTAACTCTGAGCAAGGGCAGGACACCCTGAATAGCTCTCCAAGCCATAGAAGGGAAACACACACACACACACACACACACACACACACACACACACACACGTACACTCACACCTTTGGGTACCCAGAGGAAACTCACGCAAGCAAAGGAACACCATGTAAACTCCACACAGAAACACCTAACCCCAGGAATCAAACCCAGGCCTTTTTGGTGTGAGGGGGACATTCTAACCACTCCGCCAAGATGTCACCCTAGATGAAGGACAGAATGACCAACGAATATGATCAGTGACATGAATGTAGGCTCAGAGAGAGTGGTTTGAGTATTTTCAGAACTGATATTGAGATTTTCATGTGCGACAATTCCTTTCACATATGATGTGAAAAGCAAAAATGCCCAGCAAACAAAGACTAATGGTCTCAAATAATCATTTATCAACAACTGTGGTGAGTAGAAAAGAATCCCATAACATGCAGCATGTAAAAGCTTGAAGGGACTGCAAGAGGTAACCTAAACACGTGCCACTCCTGCCAATCAACATTAAAATCAGAGACTTCTGTGGCTCATAACCACAAACACTGGTTAGCTAAAGTATCAATAAACAGAAATGAGTTTGTTTTGTGAGCTTATCTATATGTTTGAAGTTTTTCTAGAACCCATAAAGTTTGTTTTCTTCTCACAACAATGCTATGGACAATTTGTCTTTGCTGCAAACACAAAATGAAGATGGACTAATAGAACGTTATTACAGATATCAAAAGAAAGAGAAAAGCTAACATTTAAAGTAGTTATAAAACAATATATAGAAAAAAACATTTTAAGAAAAAAAGACACACACGCGCGGTTCTTCTACAATATTTTTGGGCTCTTATGTTCATTTTTCCTCCCTTGAGATAACTAGACTGAAGAAGCTTCAAGGAACAATTTTTCAGGTTTGTTTTTTGTTTTTTAATTTTTATTTTATGGTTTAATATTACCTATACTTGAATCTCCAGCTTACCATGATGGAGGGGTTTGTGTGTCCTAATGATCCTATAGGAGCTATGTTGTAGGGGGCTGATAGTTTCACACCTGACAGGGTCACCCAAGGCAAACAGGTCCTTGATTAAAGTCAAGACTAAGAGCTTTTCAGATCACCCCATAGATAAAAAGACACAAGGACACAGTTTCTCTTGGATGGATGCAGGTCACTGGGGTCCCCATCTGGAGCCAGGCCTCAAGGAAGTGGCTCTAAGGTGAATGCTTGGTGGTTAGGCTTCTACTGGTTGGGACCAGCCCTAAAAGGAGGCATGGGTCTGCCCTCCCATCGACCCACCACATGTGGGAGGGGATATACTGTAGGGGTTGGGTGTGATGGGAGTTGAGTGGCAGCTGAAGACATAGGTTCTGTTAGGCCAATCTTCAGCTTCTGACTCTGACTCTTAAGACATGGAATGCCACCTCGCTGGTGAGTGAGGTTGGGAGATACCGACTAGATAAAGTCGGACTCACCTCAACGCACAGCTTGGATTCTGGAACCACACATCTTGAGCAGGGCTGGACTTTATTTCATTCTGGAGTTGCTCATGGGGAGAGGCAGTGAACTGGTATGGGTATCCTTTTGCACTCTGTCTAGGTGCCCACATATTTTGGTGTTCTCGCCAGTTGATGAAACTGTAGCTTTTTTCCTCCTTTGGGTAGAGGACAGGTCCTGACTGTTGTTTGTGCTTTGTTTCCAGTGAGGGCTGAAGTTCACCAAGGTTGTCCTTTGTTACTGAATTTCTAGGCACAGCCGAGGTGTTAAGGAATTCTGGTTTGGTGAAAATAGGATCTCACCTCTGCTTTTTGCAAATGATGATAATATCCATTTGGCTTCATGAAGCTGGAACTTTCTGATCTCATTAGAGTGATTCACAACTGAGTGCCAAGTGGCCAGGATGAGAATCAGGACATTCATGTCCGAGGCCATGGTTCTCAGCCAGAAAAGGGTGGAATGGAATGGACCCTCCAGATCTCCAGAAGTTTTAGTATCTTCGGGTCTTGTTCACTTGGGAAAGGACGTCATTCCAGATCTGGAGGGTCTTATTCACAAGTGAGGGAAGGATGGCATAGACAATCGATAAGCAGATTGGTGCAGCCTCTCCTGTAAAGCAGAGTCTGTACTAGTCTGTCCTGGTGAAGAGGGAGCTGAGCTGGGAATTTACCAGTAAAGCTACGTTCCAACCCTCACCTATGGTCACAAGCTTTGGGTAGAGACTGAAAGAACAAGATTACGGATACAAGTGGCTGAAATGAGCTTCCTTCGTAGGGTGGCCGGGCTCTCCGTTAGAGATTGGGTGAGAAGCTCAGTCATCTAGGAGGAGCTCGGAATCAAACCGCTGCTCCTCCATGTTGAGAGGAGCCAGTTGAGGTGGTTCAGGCATCTGATTAGAATACCTCATGAACTCCTTTCTGGTGTGGTGATTTTGGCATGTCCGGCCGGGAAAAGACCCTAGGATTTAACTAGAACACGCTGGAGGGACTATGTCTCTTGGCTGGTTTGATCTTCTGCTTTAAAGTGATCACACACATGTAAACACTAAGCACACACATACACACACACACACTTGGAGCAATGGGCTGCCACACACGTATTGGGGGTACCCGTAGAGCAATTGGAGGTTAGGTGACTTGCTCAAAGGCACTTCAACCATTTATATGGAGGAAGGGGAGGTTTTATTTGCTCCCCCACAATCACATGTGGAACCGGTGATATAGTGGTTAGGGTGCCGCACTCATAATCGGGAACTCATAATGTGTTCAAATCCCAGTTAGACCCCCACTGTGCTAAGACCCCTGGGCAAAGTCTTTAAAGTGTGCTTCTGTTCACCCAGTAATATAAATGGGTACCAGTAAAAATATACTGGGAAGGTATAGTTGAACTCCTGGTTGCTTCATGCGACAGAAACTAGGAATAAGCACCGGCCTGATGAGCCACTAGGCCTGGGTGTAAAAAGCCCAACAGACTTACCACAAGTACACATTTTTCTTGCTGGTACTGGAATCAAGCCAGTGACTTTTCGATACCAAAGCCGCTTCACTAACCATTAAACTATGGCTGCCTCCATGATGATGATGATGATGATGATGATTTTATTTTTTTAGCAGTTGATTAGCCAATAGTATCACACTACAAATAAGGTGTCAGTCACATGTGAGTTAATTCAGAGCATCACACATGCATTTCCAAGAGTTCCATCTTTTCATATACTCTTCTTCTGTAAGTTTATTAACAATACAAAAGCAGCACATACTTACCTAAAGTGTTATCAGTAACATTATTGATGAACATAAGAATGTGATGTTGCACAGGAGAAGCCTTCATTAACGAATACAGAAAAGGAACATGATGTCTGTGAGGAAAATGTTCATGCATACGATGCAGTGACTGACTAACATGGTGCCAAGGCACTGCCACAGCCACAGTGATTACACCATCTGGTACCAATCCCTCATCATGTTCAGCATATCAGCCATCATGTTATGCTAGCAAGTTGTAAAATAGAGGCTCAGAGACACTCAGATCTTCACCAACATCAAAATAAAGACTTTTCATACTACTGTTAGACTGATTTCTCTTGATTGTGCCCTATTTATTTATTCTTTCATTCATTTTCTGTACCATTTAATCTTAATTAGGGTTTCTAGGAGACTGGTGCCCCACTCAGTCAATTTTGGGCCAGATCACCAGGTGATCACAGCGTATTTGTTTGAGAGATTTCGTTTCGTCTTTTTCCATTTATCAGGGGTCGCCACAGTGAATGATTTGCACATTTTGATTTGGCATAGGTTTTTACGTCGGATGCCCTTATTGACACAACCCTTTAGCAAGGGACAGAAACACGCTGACGGCCCTGCAGCTACTCTTTACGAAAGTCAGCAATGGTTCTTTTACAAGGGGCAGTGACAACCTTGTGGAGAGTGGGACTTGAATCCCCAACCTTAGGATCAGCGATCTAGTGCCCTATACCACTACACCATCACTGCCCCAATCACAGTGTAGTTATTTATTTGTTTATTTAAATTTATGATATTTGATATTTGGTTAGCTTTACTGCAGTTCTCTGACTACTGACACTGAACAAATTAAATATGTATGTATTAAAAAAATTTAGGTTTAAAACTTTTATGTAGAATATACTTTACTCTTAAATCATTACTATATTTAAATTTATTTAGGAATACAGTACAGCCATGGGGTAAAATAAAGCACACCCTCCTTCAAATCTATCTTTTCATTATTGTTTAAAGACCCTTTACTTTTTTTAACATATGAATTTAGCAGAGCTATCACAGAAAGGACTGGTGTATGTTTGGGTGAGGAGAATTTGAGGTGTTTAGTTTCATTCATATATACTATGTGTTGTACATCTATTATGGGAAAAACACGTCAGGTCTGTAAATCAAACTGTGTGAGGTTTATATGAGATACTGTATGCTTGTTGCAGAACAAACTCAACCCCCTCCTTGAAAAAGTATGATACTTCTGTGATACTTGGTTGTCTTATGATACTCAAATAGCTCAACATAACATTGTCATAAAAATGTTGGACCATATAAATGGTTGTATAAGAGGGTATAAACGCAGGGAAAACATGTCTATTTTAAGACTGCACAATTCTGAGCACATGACAAGACCTAAAAATTATATGAAATTTACACAGCAGGCCAAAGACATTGCACAACAGTTCTAGAAAATTGACTTGACATGAGATTTTCTATTGTGAGCCATTTGTATCTATGAGACAATTTTTTTTTAACATGTTCAAAACTACACAACATTGTCTGATTGCATTCCCCCCCTCACACAACACAACAATTTCATATGACACATCCACAGCTGTCCTAAGAACGTGCCCCGATTTTTTGTATCTGTTGTGTGACATATGTAATGTGTGCTTAAAATGTACACATGCGTTGTGTACTCCAACATCAATAAATGAACAATATTGAATAACACTTACAAAAAAGAGAGAGAGAGAGCGAGAGAGAACAACAAAACTCAGTACTTACTTTTCCTTATTTTGTAAACCAAAATTCAGAGTTCAACTTTCAAAATGTTAATTCATCCGTCTTACAAACACAATCTTCAAAGGAGTTTAACATTAGTAAATACAGTATTCACAAAGTGTGACTTTTTTGAAGGCAGAACTTTTGACAGTTTGGTGTTCTGCAGTGCTCAGGCATGTTTCTACATCATGCTCATCAATCTGGGAAGTGTTATAAGGTTTAGAGAGTTATAAATCTCCAAACAGTATGAAATTCATCATTCTACAGTTTGAAGGATTGCTTTCTTGCTGCCAGGCTTTTCAGGAGTGGGCGTCCCAGACATTTTGGTTCAATGTCAGACCATTTAATGCTCAGTTGTATAAAAGAAAACCAACAAATTACATCATATAACCTACAGGTCTTTGTAAAGGCATTAAATGTATATGTTTATGACAACAAATGAAAAAGATTGACTCAGTATGGCTTTCATAAAAAAAAAAAAAAAAAAAAGATGGTCTGATTAAGGTTTACAAAATAGCACCCAAATAAATAAATAAAGATCTGGAGCAATATTCTTAGGACTGATGAGCTCAACGTGATGCTTAAGCATGTGAAAATCAAACGCAGTGTATTACAACAGGCATCTCAAACCAACATGCAAGCTTGGTGGTGGACTGATAATGATTTGGACTTGTTTTGAAGCCATATGACTTTATATGAATAGGTACACTGAGTCATTGATACTGGAATATTCTTGAGGCAAATGTGAGGCCATCTGTCACTATCCTGCACCATAAGCTCGGTCCAAAGTTGGTTATGCAACAAGGCAATAATTCCAAAAACAGCATCAAAATCAACATATGAAGAGCTAGGAAACAGAAATGTCAGGGTGCTGAAATCACCAGTGGTAGTCAAAATTCAGACCTGACCCGATTAGGATACTTTGAATATGGAATATTAAGAGAATTGTACATTAAAAAAATGCCCTGGAACCTCAACAAATTGAACCAAAACTTTTAAAAAGTGGCAAGATATTTATTCAACGATTAATAATTTTTGCAGATAAAGTGTTACTGTATTGTAGGTTGAACTTATTTTTTCCTCACCTGGTTTTAAATTGTTTTATTTTTGAGAAAATATGAAATATTTTGAATTGTCACTTGGTCATTTCGAGCTGCATGACGGAGCAGTGGTCTAGCAGGAAAAATGCCTGGGTTCAATTCCTGGGCTTCCTGTGCGGCGTTTGCATGTTTGCCATGTGCTTGCTTAGGCTTCCTCCAGGCACTCTGGTTTCTTCCCACAGTCCAAAAACATACACAGTAGGCTAATTAGCTGATCCAAATTGCCCCTCTTAGATGTGATAGTGAGTGTAAATGGTTGTATATGTGTTAGCTCTGCAGAGGTCTGATGAGCTATTCAGGGTGCATTCTGATCTTGCCCAGAGCTCGCTGAGATAGATGTCAGCCTCCCCTGACCATAATTAGGATGAAGCAGCTTAGAAAATCAATGAATGAACGTGGTTATTTAGGCCTTGATGAATAAAAACATAGCATTAAAGAAGTGTTGTTCTAGAAGTAAAGAAACATTCTTTTCCCAGGACTAAAATAATTTATTTGGTTCACAGTTGCAGGCATATTTTAGGTACTAAAAATGTGAAATTTGATTTGAGAACAATGGAAAAATATTACAATGCTTCTTATATACAGAACTAAACTTTCCTACATGTAGGCTCTAAGCAATCACAGGTAATCTGGAGTACCTTATTATAATTATAAATGAAAAGTGGTAGTTCACCTCACAAAGGTCCCAACAAACAAAAAATCCAGGTTACGAAACGCATTTCCCTAAAATTTCCGTCTCTGGATTCGAAACAAATTCACGTTATGAAAGTATCATCGCAAAAATTCAAACAATGCATGAGTTGCTGTCCCATTGGCTATCTCCCAACATCCCTCCCCGCTGGCCTCCCATTGGCTATCTCCCAACATCCCGCCCTGCTAGCCTTCCATTGTCTAGGAAGGAGCTTCATCTCCATAATACCCATGACGCAGCTCCCTCCCATTGGCTATTATGAAGCTGCATCTCCATAATACCCATGATGCTTTTCGACCCATTGTTCTTTCACGTAGCTCTAACACGCTTAAAGGTTTTTGAGTGTGCTCATTGCAACTTTATATTTTGTCTCAGGGTTTTAACCTTGCATAAAAATGTGTACGATTATAACTCTGATAAGAAGACATGGTCGACGCACACGCACGCACACACACACACACACACACACACACACACACACACACACACACACACACACACACACACACGCGCGCACGCGCACGCATGTGATTCCCGGTGAAAATGATTCCCGGTGTGAGTGAAAAAAAAAAGCAGGCTCACGGCATGCAGTTAAGTGATATCGCAAAGGATTATGGCCAAACCCGTCTACCATCAGTACGATATTGAAGCAGAAGGAGGTCTTAAAAGGTATACTCTTATAATTTTTAAAGGGTTTAGGGGGTAGTATTGGGGACCTTGGAATGAATCAGGCCTTTTACATATAAACTGCAGTTCAACTTACATTCTGGAATGGATTAATCTCGTAAGGTGAGGTACCTATATATATATATATATATATATATATATATATATATATATATATATATATACTTCTTCTTTTTCTTTCGGCTGTTCCTTTCAGGGGTCGCCACAGCAAATGATCTGCCTCCATCTCTCCCTATCCTCTGCATCTTCTACTCTTACTCCAATGACCTTCATGTCCGCCTTCACCACATCCATAAATCTCTTCTTTGGTCTTCCTCTAGGCCTTCTGCCTGGTAGTTCCAACCTCAGCATCCTACTACCAATATACTCACTATCCCTCCTCTGTACATGTCCAAACCATCTCAATCTATCCTCTCTGACTTTGTCTCCAAAACATCTTACATGTGCTGTACCTCTGATGTACTCATTTCTGATCCTATCCATATATATATATATATATATATATATATAGGGATACCTCAATTTTCTGCGGTTAATGGGGACCAACCAGGACCCCCTCGTGATCGCCAATTTCCGTGAAGTAGGACCGACCCCCCTGATTGACATATACGTACATGTATATGTGTATATAATATCAATAAATATGTATTCAAATGCTATAAATGCTTATAAGAACAATTAAACATTCAAAAATAATGCATAAGATTTATAATTTAATATAATTAATAAAAATTTATAAAATATAAATACACACAAAGATGTGGACCTCACATAAAAATCTGATCTCTTGAGAAAGCAAGTTAATATTGAATCCGGACCTCAGACCTTTCAAACAGGTAATTCCGCTTTAAATACAACACCCTGTCTCAAAAGCTCCATCAGCTGTGCACTGCGTGTGGGTGGAGCCCGCATTCGGCAGAGTGCACCACTCAAAGAGAGAGAGAGAGAGGGGGAGAGAGAGACAGAGAAAGAGAGATAGAGAGAGATAGAGAGAGACAGTGTTGTATGTGTGTTTGTATGTGCTTTAATAAAAAATGTTTAATGATGGTTTAATTAATAAATATGTTAATAAAAAGGTTTAATATGTTCATAAAATGTTTATATGTTCTATTAAATACTTTTCTTTTACTTTTAACACATATTTCATTCATATTTCATACAAAATTGGTGTACTTTTATCATTTTTAAAGGATTTATGGGGTAGTCTTGGGAGCCTTGGAACGAATCAGATGTTTAATTTATATATATTTATATATATATATATATATATATATATATACACACACACACACACACACACACACACACACATACATATATATATATATATATATATATATATATATATATATATATATATATATATATAAAACAATTAACAAAATTAACTAAATGAATTAAAATTAACAAAAAAATAACTAAAGTAGTTGTAACAACCTATAAAAATACATTTTAAAATATACTCCATTTTGATAATGTAATAAATGCAAACACATTAAGTATTAGCAAAAAAAGAAAAAAATGGATTGAATTGGTGGCACATCCATCGGAACATGTTGAGCTCAAGAACATTTGAATTCAATTTAAATAACAATCCACCCTAATTGTTATCAGATGTCATGATCAAAGAATTTCAGCCATATTTTGAACAATGAAGGTACTTTATTGCTTATTCTATTCAGGCTTTTCACCAATTTCTCCACAATGACTGCTTTTGTGCAATTTAGTGTGTGTTAATTATGAATGACAGCTGAAAGCTCAATATCAAGCCTTCCATTGACAATGTTTCAGGAGTTCAGAGATGTCAAAGAGCTCTTAGAGGTAGAGAGTTGGCTCTGAAGCCCTGGGTAAGGCAGAGCACAACTGTTTTGATTCAGAGCTAAATAAACAAGAGTAAAACGGACAGCGCAGCTGCTAATTAAACGTGTCAGGACATGATTGGAGATTGGCACACAGCTCAGACTTCCTGCAGCTGAATCCTGCAGGGTGGTTTGCACCTGCAGAGCCAGATGTTTTAGAAGGGATGAATATCCTAAATATTCTGGCTCAGACTCACTTCTGTCTCTTTTATTCAGCCAGTACGATGCTTCTTTCCTGTGTGTCTGAATCCATTGATTGATTAGTGATTCATAAGCCGACAAGGGAGTAGACACACAAAATCATGTTGAGAATAGGTTCTTTTTGTTTGGACAAGTTAATCTGCAATGCTACCGAGGAATCTGGAATGATAGGTGCACAGTATGGTTACAGCAGGCTTTTAAGGTTATTACTTATTTGACTGTACCAGATGATTGCAGTAAAATCTACACTTAGTTCTATATATAATGTTCTCATCGTCAGATTATATAGTGAAGATCCATTCATAATAGACCTTGAAATTATATAAATAATTGAGGGACAGTCTTTTAGCATGTCTTATCTACATTTCTTTACACCCTGTCTTGTACTTGGTAATGCTTTCTAGGATCATTGAGCTCTGTTGAACTCGAAACTATCAGAATTGTAACAAACCTATAAGCTGTGACCTTATACAGTATTTACAATATTACCAATTTCACATCAGCCTGGGGCATTATACCTCCTTCTCAGTAAAGGTCTCTTGACTTCTCGTCTGACACAGGTCATTTTATGCTTGCAAAGTATATGCCAATCAGTCATAACATTATAAACAATATGATTACTGACAAGTGAGATGAATAACATTACTTATCTGTTTACAGTGGCACCTGACAAAAAGTGAGATGCATTTTGCAGAAGGTGAACTGCCATTTCTCAAAATTGATGTGTGAGAAGCAGGAAAATTGGGCAAGTGTACTGATTTAAGTCTTCTTCTTTTCCTTTCGGCTGTTCCCTTCAGGGGTCGCCACAGCAAATGATCTGCCTCCATCTCTCCCTATCCTCTGCATCTTCTACTCTTACTCCAACGACCTTCATGTCCGCCTTCACTGCATCCATAAATCTTCTCTTTGGTCTTCCTCTGGGCCTTTTGCCTGGTAGTTCCAACCTCAGCATCCTACGACCAATATACTCACTATCCCTCCTCTGTACATGTCCAAACCATCTCAATCTAGCCTCTCTGACTTTGTCTCCAAAACATCTAACATGTGCTGTCCCTCTGATGTACTCATTTCTGATCCTATCCATCCTCGTTACTCCCAAAGAGAACCTCAACATTTTCATCTCTGCTACCTCCAACTCTGACTCCTGTCTTTTCCCCAGGGCCACTGTCTCTAAACCATACAACATTGCTGGCCTCATCACCGTCTTGTACACTTTTCCCTTCATTCTTGCCGATACTCTCCTATCACACATCACACGGACACTTTTCTCCATCCATTCCAACCTGCCTGCACGCCGCTTCTTCACCTCTTTTCCACACTCTCCATTGCTCTGGATTGTTGAGCCTAAGTACTTAAAATCCTCCACCTTCTTTATCTCTGCCCCTGTAACCTCAAAGTTCCTCTTGGGTCCTTGTCGTTCACACACATGTATTCTGTCTTACTAAGACTAACCTTCAATCCCCTCCTTTCCAGGGCATACCTCCACCTCTCTAGATTTTCCTCCACTTGGTCTCTGCTCTCACTACAGATCACAATGTCATCTGCAAACATCATAGTCCATGGAGATTCTTGTCTAACCTCATCTGTTAGCCTGTCCATCACCATAGCAAACAAGAAGGGGCTGAGAGCTGACCCTTGATGTAGTCCCACCTCCACCTTGAACTCTTCTGTCACACCGACAGCACACCTCACCACTGTCTTACATCTATCATACATGTCCTGCACCACTCTAACATACTTCTCTGTCACTCCAGACTTCCTCATACAATACCACAGTTCTTCTCTCGGCACCCTGTCATATGCTTTCTCCAGATCCACAAAGGCACAATGCAGCTCCTTCTGACCTTCTCTGTACTTCTCTATTAACATCCTCAAAGCAAACACTGCATCTGTGGTGCTCTTTCTTGGCATGAAACCAAACTGTTGTTCACAAATGCTGACCTCTGCCCTTAGTCTTGCTTCCACTATTCTTTCCCATAGCTTCATTGTATGGCTCATCAACTTTATCCCTCTGTAGTTGCCACAACTCTGTACATCGCCCTTGTTCTTAAAAATGGGCACAAGCACACTTCTCCTCCATTCCTCTGGCATCTGCTCACTTTCTAAGACCTTGTTGAATATTCTTGTCAGAAAATCTACTGCTACCTCCCTAGACACTTCCATACCTCAACTGGTATGTCATCAGGGCCAACTGCCTTTCCACTCTTCATCCTCTTCAATGCCCTCCTCACTTCTCCCTTACTAATCTTTGCTACTTCCTGCTCCTCAACGGTCACCCCTTCTACTCTTTTTTCTCTCTCATTTTCCTCATTCATCAGCTCTTCAAAGTACTCTTTCCATCTTCCCAGCACACTTCTGTCATCAGTCAATACATTTCCCTCTCTGTCCTTTATCACTCTAACTTGCTGCACGTCTTTCCCATCTCTATTTCTCTGCTGTGCTAACCTGTATAGATCATTTTCTCCCTCCTTACTGTTCAACCTATCATACAAGTCATCATACGCCCTCTGTTTGGCCTTTGACACTGCTACCTTCGCCTTACGCTGTGTCTCCCTGTACTCCTGTTTACTCTCTTCGGTCCTCTCAATGTCCCACTTCTTCTTGGCTAACCTCTTCTTTTGTACACACTCCTGCACTTCCTCATTCCACCACCAAGTTTCCTTATCTACTTTCCTTCCAGAGGACACACCAAATACTCTCCTACCGGTCTCCCTGATCACATTGGCTGTGGTTGTCCAGTCCTCTGGAAGCACTTCCTGACTACCCAAAGCCTGTTTCAACTCCTCCTTGAAGACAACACGACACTCTTCCTTTTCAACTTCCACCACTTTGTCTTCTGCTCTACCTTTGCCTTTTTCACCTTTCTCACCATCAGTGTCATCCTGCACACCACCATCCTATGCTGTTTGGCAACACTCTCACCCACTACTACTTTGCAGTCACTGACTTCCTTCAAATTACCTCGCCTACACAAGATGTAGTCTACCTGTGTGCTCTTACCTCCGCTTTCATAAGTCACCCTATGCTTCTGTTTCTTCTGGAAGAAAGTATTCACCACAGCCATTTCCATCCTTTTTGCAAAATCGATCAACATCTGTCCTTCTGTGTTCCTGTCCTGGATACCAAACCTGCCCATCACTTCCTCGTCCCTCTGTTGCCTGCACCAACATGTCCATTGAAGTCTGCTCCAATGACCACTCTTTCACCTCTGGGGTACTCTGCATCACTTCATCTAACTCACTCCAGAATCTCTCCTTCTCTTCTAGCTTACATCCTGCCTGTGGGGCATAAGCACTAACAACATTGACTATCACGCCTTCAATTTCTAACTTGAGACTTATCACTCTGTCTGACACTCTTTTCACTTCTAGAACATTCCTGACAAACCCCTCCTTCAAGATGACTCCTACTCCATTTCTCTTCCCATCCACACCATTATAAAACAGTTTAAACCCTGCTCCTAAGCTTTTAGCCTTTCTACCTTTCCACCTTGTCTCCTGAACACACAGTATGTCCACCTTCCTCCTCTGCATCATGTCAGCCAGCTCCTATCTTTTCCTTGCATAGTTCCAACATTCAAAGTCCCTACTCTCAGTCCGAGGCTCACGCATTTCCTCTTCTCTCTCTGCCTACGGACACGCCTCCCGCCTCTCCTTCTTCGACGTCTTCGACCAACAGTAGTCCAATTTCCATCAGCACCCTGTTGGTTGACAGCACTGATGGCGGTCGTTGTTAACCCGGGCCTCGACCGATCCGGTATGAATTTTGTTTTGATCATTTGCATTTTTAAATGTGGCAGAAGTTTTACGCCGGATGCCCTTCCTGTCGCAACCCTCTGCATTTATCCGGGCTTGGGACCGGCATAAGGGGGAGAGACACTGGTTAGTGCCCCCCCCGCCTCATGGCTGCATCAAGTGTACTGATTTAAGTGACTTTGAAAAATGCTACAATGTAATGGCTAAAAGAATGGGTCTATCTTCTTCTTCTTCTTCTTCTTCTTCTTCTTCTTCTTCTTCTTCTTGTCCTTTCGGCTGTTCCCGTCAGGGGTCGCCACAGCGAATCATCTGCCTCCATCTCACCCTATCCTCTGCATCTTCTCTTACACCAACTGCCTTCATGTCCTCCTGCACCACATCCATGAATGTCTATCCATCATGAAGGTCTATCCATCTTCAAAATATAAGGTTTTATGGGGTGTTCCTGATATACAGTAATAAGTACCTACCAAAGGTGGTCCAACGAAGGACAAATAGTGAACTAACAAGAGTGTCATGGGTGCCAAAGGGTCTGTGACATGTGTGAGGAGCAAAGGCTTGTACATCTGGTCTGACCCACAGAAAAGGTACTGCAGCACAAACTGCTGAATCCGCTAATGCTGCCGATGATGGAAAGGTGTCAAAATAGTACAGTACATAGCTTAGTGTAAGCGCCGCACTTTTAGGATCGCAATTATTCATTTTCGTAGTACGTTGTTCATTCTCTTCACATCTTTTTTTTTTCTCTTGATGTTTTTCATTCAGGTCAAAGAAAAGTGGTAAGTAAAAAAGAAATCAGTTAATTCAACCCAAACCATAATCTTTAAGTCATTAAAAGCACGGCCTCATTATGAACCTTTACCACGTCTAAGTTCTGAGTCTTTTTATCCCTTGCCAAATCTTTTGATTCAAACTACAGACATAACCTTATGCTAACAAGTCTACAAGGACAAAGGGAGCTGATTATTAATGATAATTGCTGCCGGATGATTTGTCGAACAAGGAAGACAGAATTAAAGCAGTTTTGTTTTGATGGACATATAATCAAAAGTAAATCCATGGACAAAGTGTGAGCCAAAAGAGGTTCTGTAATACAAATGATTCTGAAAAATTGATTCGACTACTTATTTTTAAAAGCTTTTAAAGTTCCCCTCAGCCCCTAAGCCATCACCTCTTCCTACACAACTAAACTATACCTCGCTTCACACTTATCTGCGTCTTCTAATCAAATAAAGTTATGGATGTATGTCAGTATTTAGCTCTGAATGCTGTTTGCACAAAAGTAGCTCACAAATGTTTGCTTCACTACTGGGCCTAAAAGTGTGTATGCGTGCATGACTCTACAACAATGCTTTAACATTTGTGTCCACATCATGAACACTGTCTCATTCTAATGCATGTAACTCTTCATTGACTCTCACAATACAGACCAGAAAAAGTCAATTGTTGCTGTCCTCAAATATGAATGGTGTTATATTTTGTGTGTGTGTGTGTGTGTGTGTGTGTGTGTGTGTGTGTGTGTGTGTGTGTGTATGTGTGTGTCCAGGCATTGACAATTATCTAGCCAGCTGGCTGTATCTATGTTCACATTTTTACTTTTTGTTGTGCAAAATTAGGGGCAGTGGTGGTCTAGTGGTATAGGGCGCTGGATCGCTGATCCAAAGGTTGGGGGTTCGAGTCCCACTCTCCACAAGGTTGTCACTGTCCCCCCCAGTGCACCTAACTGGATTATCAAAGGCAGGCCATGTCTGTCACTGTCTATGGTGAGAGGCATGTAAAAGAACCATTGCTGACTTTCGTAAAGAGTAGCTGCAAAGTCGTCAGCGTGTTTCTGTCCCTTGCTAAAAAGGGTTGTGACAGGAAGGGCATCCAACGTAAAAACCTCTGCCAAATCAAATGTACGAATCAGATGATTCGCTGTGGCGACTCCCGAGTAAAAGAGAAAAAGCCGAAAGGAAGACAAGACTTTGGTGTGCAAAATTACAGCATATGCATAAGTGACATGTTTATATTTATGTTTAAAATATAACATTTATTTGAAATTAGGAATGTTTAGTACATAGTATTTTATATTATAGTATAATATTTATATTAGTATAATATTTTGATTGCATATGTTTAAAATCAACGTACATATACAGGAATCCCTCGCTACTTCGCGCTTCAATTCATGCTGCTTAACTGCATAGTTTTTTTTTTTTTTTAAATATTTATCGAATTGAAAAAAATAAGGAAAATGCTGCAAAACAAGACCAATTATGCAAAAAACACCAAACAACCAAAAACAAAAAAATAACCCAAAACCCCCCCAACAAATCGACTTACATTTTTATGTGAGGTGCACATCTGTGTGTGTATTTATATTTTATTTACATATTATGCATTATGTTTTTAATGTTTTATTGTTATTATAAACATTTAGAGCATTGAATATTTATTGATATTATATACACATATACATGTACGTATATGTCAGTCAGGGGGGGGGTCACGGGGTGATCTCGGTCCCAATTAACTCTATAGTTTGAGCCAGGCAACTATGTAAGATGCAAATATGTCCAACAACTTTAGTTCAGTTCATTTTCTGTAACCGCTTCATCCTAATTAGGGTCGCGGGGAGGCTGGTGCCCATCCCAGCCAACTCAGGGCGAAGGCAGAGTACACCCTGGACAGCTCGCCAGGCCATCGCAGGGCGGAAACACGCTGACGGCTTTGCAGCCTACTCTTGTCGAAAGTCAGCAATGGTTCTTTTACATGCCTCACACCATAGACAGTGAGAGACATGGCCGGCCTTTGATAACCCAGTTAGCTGCACTGGGAGTCCAACAACTTTATTTTACATATATTCATAGTGGATTTTAGGTTTGTTTTCAATCCCCTTCCAAAAGACAAGCTTTTTATTTTCTTTAATTTGATGAATTCCAAAATGACTAATTTTCTTCCAGAATTTGCTGATAAATATTTTCTACATTCAAGTGAAAAGCCAAAACATACATGATCTACTCCCATGTGTGACATACACAGGTGACTGTGAAGTGCATTTTTATTTCATCAATACACAGTATTTGTTTCTGAAATGCCGCTGTCATGTCTTAATATTATTTTGCATACATTAGCTGTTAACTTTTGTGAATAGGTAAGGATTCTTTCTGATGACTATTCCATACAGATCATGTTTATATAAACAACAGTGTATGGTAGACTTGTGTAGCAATTCCATCAACTATTCCTAGTCATATGGCAGCATGAGACACTTCCACAAGACTTTAAGGATGCCTCCATTATACACCTTTACAAGAACAAAGGTAATCATCAGGCCTGTGACAACCATCAAGGAATATCCCTGCTGTCCATTGCAGGAAAGGTCCTGGCCAGAGTGTTGCTGAATCGGCTCATAGCCCATCTTGAGCAAGGCCTCCTTCCAGAGAGTCAGTGTGGTTTCCGAAAAGATTGTGGTACTATAGACATGGTGTTTGCTGCCAGGCAGCTCCAAGAGAAGTGTCAGAAACAGAACACCGACCTTTATTCCACCTTTGATCTGACCAAGGCCTTCGACACTATAAGTAGAAAGGGTCTATGGAGAATCATGGCAAAATATGGATGCCCAAGAAAATTAATCGCCATCATACGACAGTTCCATGATGGTATGCTGGCTTGTGTACAAGACAGTGGAGAGGTGTAAAGAACCATTCCCAGTTTCCAATGGAGTGAAACAGGGCCGTGTGCTTGCCCCCACCCTCTTCAGCCTCATGTTTTCAGCAATGCCGAGGGATTCTTTTGGAGATGCTGACGTAGGCATTGGCATCAGGTACAGGTTTGATGGCTCACTTTTTAACCTCAGGAGGCTACAAGCAAAAACCAAGGTTTCAATTGATACCGTCAATGATCTTCTATTTGCAGATGACCGCGCCATCAATGCTACTTCTGAGGCAGATATGCGACACAGTGTTGAAATGTTCTCTGATGCCTGCAACAACTTCGAGTTGACAATCAGCACCGAGAAGACTGCGGTGACCCTTGTACCAACCAGCCCCAGGGAAAACCTACATTGGACCCAACATCTATGTCAATGGACAAATACTGAAAGCAGTGGACAAGTTTAAATATCTTGGCAGCACACTCTCCTGCATAGTTGTCATTGATGATGAGGTCAACATCAGACTTGCGAAAGCAAGTGCTGCCTTTGGCAGACTCCATAAAAATGTATGGGATAGAAGAGGCATAACCACAGAAACTAAGATCAAGGTCTACAAAGCGGTAGTGATCACCACCCTGCTCTATGGCTTTGAGACTTGGACGGTCTACTAACGTCATGCCAAGAAGCTAAAGCATTTCCACACCACCTGCCTAAGAAAATTGCTTGGCATAAAGTGGCACCTGAGCAAACCTTCCCAGCATCTATACCATCCTGATGCAGACCCAGTTACGCTGGGAAGGCCATGTTGTTCGAATGCCTGACCATCGGCTCCCAAAGAAACTTTTGTTTGGTGAACTACAGCATGGTAAATGATCCCAAGGAGGACAGAAGTAGTGGTTTAAAGACACCCTGAAAGCTTCACTGAATGCCTTTAACATCAAGCACGTCTCTTGGGAGAAAGCAGCTATGGATAGGATAGGGTGCCGAGTCATACGAAACCAACAGAATTGCTACAGCTGAGAAACACAGGCAAGACAGGAATAGCAGGTCTTCCAAGTCCTCAGCGGCAGCCATGATACCCTGCCCACACTGTATCAGAACTTTCCAAGCGCAGATTGGACTGACAAGCCATCTTCGCATCCACAAGTAGACATTCCCAGTTCCCAGGATGATTAGATGGTCTTCGTTGATGTCGACAGACAAAGAGAGAGAGAAATGGGGAGGCTCTGTGGGGGCTTTGGAGTTCCTCCGTGAATATTTGCTGAGTGACAGTACTATAAGTGCGAGCTGGAAGTAATTTCATATCTTTTTTGATATATTTGATAGCCTTCTGTACCTGATGTTGGTAGGCATCAATTAGCTTCATGTTTAGTGCATTTAGTCAACTCCTTTGGTAAGCCGATGTTTGTTTTTAGCATAAAGTTAGAGCAATTTCACCATCGTAAACAGTTCATAGAAGCGCTCCTATACCCCACTCCGCCGCTGCATAAAGTGAGAGTCAGATAATTTATGTCCTGGAAATGTTCTTCCCAATTTTATTCTTAGCCCAGCTAACAAACCTTAGGGAATCAACAAAGGCTGTGTGATTGGGTTTGATTATGACTGGTAACCAATTACAGTACTGTATTTTAATATTATTGCATTCTAAAAATTACATTACAACTGGAAACATGTTCAAACTTTTACTATTTTAAAACCCATTTACTACCTAATTTTTGGTTTTATTTGTTTAACAAGTTAATTTTCTGATTTCCAAGTTCACTCCATGAACATTTATTCATTTATCTGCAAACCAACCCTCTCTCTCATTTTAATGCTTCTCTCTCTCATTTTAATACATTTTATTTTCATTTAATAAATATCGAATTAATAAAATTCAGTTTTAAAAATTATAATTCTTTTATTTTAAAGTTTTTTTTTACTTTTTGCCCATATGCAAGTCAAAAATACATAATCGTCAATCAGCTATGATGGGCACTTGAAGACAATGGAAAGGACATGGGGAAACCATTCGAGCCACATTCCATAAATATAGTGTGCCAATCAGCTCATTCACTATCATGTAATTGTGCAGCAATTACTCCCTCAAGTAATCACTGCATGTTTATCACTGCAGTCACTGACCTTTCTACATGCTGACATTAGATCAATGAAACTGTGTCATTAAGTCCAAATGTAAACATAATAGGCATTAGTAGCCAATTATACATATAAAACAACATGAACATTCTGAATATTTTTCCCTACCCAATGATTTAAGAATATAATGTGTGTGTGTACATATACATATATGCAAAAAAAAAAAAAAATAATAATAAAAAGTTCAGGTTAATTTGAAGAGATTGTAGAGTTTTATTGGTTGAGCACACAGTGTACAGAATTCCCAATCATCACCCTGACAGTGAAAGCAGTGTTTATTAGCTGTCTGTGTTCGGTGATTCTGGGCGTATGCGCTGAAGAAGATAGTGAATTGCTCCAAGTTTCTGATTGGTATTGGTATTGGTAACTCTTGCACTGCAATGCGATATCTCAGCTTTGGACCCATTAAGAATATTAAGTATAATCAATCTGCAGTTTTTTTTTTTAATATTCATCGAATTAAAAAATAAGGAAATTAAGGAAGGATAGGGGAAACATTAAGGAAAATGCTGCAAAAACAAGGCCAATTATGCAAAAAAAAAAAATTGTGAGGTGCACATCTGAGTGCGTGCACGTGCGTCTGTATGTGTGTGTATTTACATTTTATTTACATCATATGCATTATTTTTTTCTGCTTAATTGTTATTATAAGCATTTATAGCGTTGAATATGTATTTATTGATATTATATAAACATATACATGTACGCATACACCAGTCAGGGGGGTTGAGGGGGGGTTGATCCAACTTCACGGAATCTGGTGGTCGCGGGGTGGGATCTCGGTCCCAATTAACCGTGGAAAGGGAGAAATCCCTATATACTGTGTGTGTGTGTGTGTGTGTGTGTGTTTGTGTTTGTGTGTGTGCACGCATAGAGAAATAAGTGAGGAGTTAGATGGTAGATAAATAAAGTGAAAGTTTCTTTCATATTTACTGAAATGAAAACTCAGCTGCTTTTAACTGAATTATGCTGCCATTCAAAGGACACACAGCAGATACTTAGATATTTTGATAACTTTTACTGATGGTAGTATCATGTTGCTTCAACTAGACTGTAAAATGAACAGGTCAAAAGCACTGACTGCTGATATAAATGATAGATGGGAAGGGTAAAATCTAGTGTCTATTAATAGCTTGGTGATGAATCTGTTATTACCGAGCAATGTGTTATGTCACAAGGTCTCATCAATGTTATAATTAATAAATATTCACCAAAGGCAAGGTAAATGTTCCCTGAAACAGAATGCCGAGGGGCATATTTAATTAAGTGATATACACCAAGCTTGAGGGACATGCTTGCTTTACACTTCATAGAATTTTAAGCAAAAAAGCACACCCAAATTAATAAAATAATAATACGAATAAAAAAGGCTGTAATATAGTATATAATATAATTTATTTCCCAGGCTTGAAAGGGTGCAGAGACTAAAAGCTGTAATGGTGTCTCTAAGTGTCTTTTGGAGTTTTGGTAACATCAGTAGAAAGTTAAGGAAACAAAATCAACCTAAAAAAGATGTTTTAAATTCTATTACCACATTTTAAGCCTAACAAAGACTAGACAGCTGAGCTGTGTGCTTCGAGCTGATAGAGTTCATGGAGTATTTTAAGTATACAGTGGTACCTCACCTTATGATAGTCCCAGCAAATGAAAAATCCAGGTTACAAAAAACATTTTCAAAAATTTTTTGTCTCTGTATACGAAACAAGTTCTCCTCACAAAACGCGCCAAGCGCGCCATTCAAACATTCATACGCAGCAATCAAACATTCAAACAATGCACGAACTGCTTTCCCATTGGCTATCTTCAAACATCCTGCCCCACTGGCCTCCCATTGGCGAGGAGGGATGACGCAGCTCCCTCCCATTGGCTATCTCCCAACATCCCGTCCCGCTGGCCTCCCATTGGCTAGGAGGGATGACGCAACTCCCTCTCATTGGCTATTATGGAGCTGCATCTCCCATAATGCTTTTCGTGTAAAGGATAGAGTTACTGCTGTTTCATGAGTTTTCTGAGTGTGCTCATTGCTTTATTTTTTGACTCAAGCTTTTAACCCTCCATAAACATTTGTAAGATTATAACACACACACGTGCACACACACACACACACACACACACACACACACACACACACACACACACACACACACTCGTGTGATTTCTGGTGCGAGTGAAAAGAAGAAGCGGGGTTGTGGCATGCGGTTGACTGATATTGCAAAGGAATATGGCCAAACCCATTTACCATCGGTACGATATTGAAGCAGAAGGAGGTCTTAAAAGGTATGCTTTTATCATTTTTAAAGGGTTTAGGGGGTAGTATTGGGGGCCTTGGAACGAATCACACGCTTTACATGTAAAATGTGGTTCAATTTACGAAAAATCTAGGTTAACAAAAAAGTCTCCGAAACGGATTAATTTCATAAGGTAATGTACTACTGTACTCATTTAGAAGTGATATCCTAAGTACGGCACAAACATATATAAGAAACTCATAATGGTGTGTGTGTGTGTGCACATGAATTTAAAATCTGAGTGTATTGTCCACAGAAATGCAATAAAAACAAACAATTTTAATGGTTTATTTTTACATTCTGAAACGTTATAATGATGCTGCCAACTTCAGTAGCAAACTGTTGTTTTGATTCCGGCATAGTAACTTACTTTTGTTCTTAAATTTGTTGGAAGAAAATTCTCAAGAAAAGTCTATGTAAGATCCAAACACATCCAGCTTCTATCCCTCAATGCAAATAGCATAACATTAGTTAGAGCGGAAACATAACAAAATAATTTCTTGATTGGAATTGGAGAATTTAATATACTGTTTTGCCAGTAGATTTATACTCTCCAGGACTCACACAGAGGGTACAGATAGATGCCACTCAGTCTCTGACCTACCTCTGAAATGTCCCTGTTGTCAAAAAGCCCAGGGCAGACAGTACCTGAACATCTGGTGGCACCTGGTTGGAATGTTGGTTATGGGCTCGCAGTGCCAACTCAGGGTGTTGCATAGCGCCATGAAAAAGGTTCCTGGCAGCTGAAACCATCTTATAAGTTGATGTCTACAAATAAATCCATGTGAGTGTCAGAAAATTTCTCCTTAGTACACATAGCATTAAAGGCACTAATAGGTAAAGTAAATAACATTTGATTATAATGCCACCTTTAAAGGAATGGGATATATCAGACACCAGCTGAGCAACGTTGAAAGCACTAAAATGCATAGTGAACCATTAGAATATATGTTTATATACATAATGTGAATCTCAAATTATTATATTAATGTTTATTATGCATAAGCATCTATGGACTATACAAACCTATACACACAAACACAAACATATGTGGGTTATTTCATTTGCTTCAGTCCAGTTGTTAATTTAATTTAATTACAGGTAAGAATTTGTTCCAGGTTGAGGACTTGGCTATATTTATCCATTTATATAAAAACGCTTTAATTAAATATGCCTTTCCAAAATGAAGAGAAAAACTATAAATAGAGATCACTGATGTACCCTTGGGGGAAGTTTAAAAATTTTTTTCAACCTGATTTTGGCTTCTTTATCTGAACAAAAGGCAAAAGAGAAAAAGAGACGTGATTTACTATGGGATACCAAAATCACTTTTATTTGTAATATCTCAGAGACTAGAGCCCATGACTCAGCTTCACTGAAAAGAAGTCCCTTCTCCATATTTTTTAGGGGTACAATGGCATGGTGGTTAGCAGGCACACTTCAGAGCAAGTTGGAGCCTGACGTAAGCTTCAAAATTGGTGAGGGCATTTCTTCATGGATTTTCCATTTTCTCCCTGTACTTTATAGGTTCTCCTGGGTAATGTGGTTTCCTCTCATAATCCAAGGGCATGCACACTAGGCTAACAGAAATGGGTTCTGCGAGGTGCTTGCATGCCTTTCAGGTAAAAATATAGACTGCAGAAGGGACCATGACAGTGACCCAGTGCGGAATGGAAAGTTAGTGGGATTCACATCTTCCCTTGGCCCTTCGGTATATTGGTCCATGAGAGAAATTTCCTTTCGGCTTTTCCCTTTTTTCAAGGGTCGCCACAACGAATGATTCGCACGTTTGATTTGGCATAGGTTTTTAAGTCGGATGCCCTTCCTGACAACCCTTTAGCAAGGCACAGAACACGCTGACGGCTTTGCAGCCTACTCTTTTAAGAAGGACAGCAATGGTCTTTCACATGAACCTCTCACCATAGACAGTGAGAGACATGGCCGGCCTTTGATAACCCGGTTAGCTGCACTGGGGGTGGGGACAGTGACAACCTTGTGGGGACTCGAACCCCCAACCTTATGATCAGCAATCCAGCGCCCTATACCACTAGACCACCACTGCCCATGGTCCATGTATCATGTAAATTAAATGTGTACAATTTTAAACTTGGAAGTATTAAATTTACTATTCATTATTCATTCACGTTAAGGAACCGCTTATTCCTGGCAAGGGTTCGGGCAGACCTGGAGTCTATCCCAGAAAACTTGTATATGAGGCAAGAAGAGGAGGTGATCTTTATTTTGGTATGACATGAACTTACTTCTCCAATCCTAGAAAGAATTTAGTATAGACAATCGACTGGTCAGCATGTTTTGGGATTGACAGACCCCATGTGGACACAGAAAGAAGGATCACCACCTCTTCCTGCCTTATACACAAATGTTCTTGTATGTAGGTTATGTGACACACTGGCAGAGCATTATGACATCAAGACAGTTGGACATGGAATTTCACCTCTTATAGAGCCCCACAAATTGGGCTACTCATTTCATGGAACAGTTCACAATGAACTTTACTGAAACTTCCATGCTGCCTCACAAATGAGACAAACTTTATTTTTAGCGGATAAAATTGCTGGCTAATTTACATTTTTCCCAAGCCAACTACAGTAAAGAAGCATTTTAGGTGTTGGATATCTTTATCATTATGTCACTGCTTTATGTCCAGCGTTCTCAAGCTCTGAAATCAACATGACCCTGAGCACGATAACATTGCACTGAAGTTAAATAAAGGAATGGACCAATAAATGAACGTTATATTAATATATATCGTTCATGGGCAGTGGTGGCCTGGTGGTAAAGGGAGCTGAATTGCTGATCCTAAGGTTGGGGGTTCGAGTCCCATTCTCCACAAGGTTGTCACTGCCCCCCCCCCCCCCCCAGTGCTGTTCCATCAAATAAAACTTAGGATTAATAACTTTGAAGAGAAACCTGATTTCAAAAGGATGGAGCCCCTTCTTGTTTGCGATGGTGATGGACAGGCTGACAGACGGGGTTAGGCAAGAATCTCCATGGACTATGATGTTTGCAGATGACATTGTGATCTGTAGTGAGAGCAGAGAACAAGTGGAGGAAAATCTAGAGAGGTGGAGGTATGCCCTGGAAAGGAGGGGAATGAAGGTTAGCCTCAGAAAATCAGTATACATGTGTGTGAATGAGAAGGACCCAGGAGGAACGGTGATGTTACAGGAAGCAGAGATAACGAAGATGGAGGATTTTAAGTACTTCGGCTCAACAATCCAGAGCAATGGAAAGTGTGGAAAAGAGGTGAAGAAGCGTGTGCAGGCAGGCTGGAATGGTTGGAGAAAAGTGTCCGGTGTGATGTGCGATAGGAGAGTGTCAGCAAGAATGAAGGGAAAAGTGTACAAGATGGTGGTGAGGCCAGCGATGTTGTATGGTTTAGAAACAGTGGCGCTGAGGAAAAGGCAGGAGGCAGAGCTGGAGGTAGCAGAGATGAAAATGCTGAGGTTCTCTCTGGGAGTAACGAGGCTGGATAGGATCAGAAATGAGCACATCAGAGGGACAGCACATGTAAGATGTTTTGGAGACAAAGTCAGAGAGGCTAGATTGAGATGGTTTGGACATGTACAGAGGAGGGATAGTGAGTATATTGGTAGTAGGATGCTGAGGTTGGAACTACCAGGCAGAAGGCCTAGAGGAAGACCAAAGAAGAGATTTATGGATGTGGTGAAGGAAGACATGAAGGTCATTGGAGTAAGAGTAGAAGATGCAGAGGACAGGGCGAGATGGAGGCGGATGGTTTGCTGTGGCGACCCCTGAAGGGAAACGCCGAAAGGAAAAGAAGAAGAAGAAGGAGCGACATCACACACTGCACGGCAATCATTGGAGGCTGTGTGAGAATTGTTTGGTAACTATGCGATCTCAAGTTTTGGTAATGTTTCCTGACCTCTTAGCTCACCAGATTTGTCCGTTTGTGATTTTTTTCTTGTGGGGCAATCTCAAGAGTAAAGTGTACACAACTCGACCAAGAACTCTGGATGAGTTAAAACAGAGAAATCAGGATGAAATTCACAGTATCCCAGCTGAGATGTTGCAGCAGTCAATGAGGAATCTCAACAGCAGATTTCAAGAATTCATTCGTACAGGAGGACGCCATCTACAGGAAGTAATTTTTTTAAAATAAAAATTCCTTTATTGTTTCTTGAATGGCATGTTTTAAGGTTTCAATTACTATGAATAAAATATTTTTCTTCTCTCACTCTTGGTTTTATTGGATTGTTAAATAGTTCCTGTTTCTTGTGTCTCCCTGTATATGCTAACATTCTCTTGAAGTGTGTGCAAGCTGAAAATTTAAAAGTATTGTACTATTCATATCCTCTCGTATCAACAGGATCCGAATTATACCTCGAAAGAAGGTCAGCTTCAGGTTGTCCACTAGTCCTTTGGGAGAATGTTTTAGCTATTGTCACATTGGTGTAAATGGAGCAGAACACACATCCCTCTCCATAGCACATGACTGACACTAACATCCTCCCAAATACACTAAGACTCTAAGAGACGGCGACAGTAATTTTAGCCCCAGCAAGCGTCAGCTCAAGGTAAACACTGATCGATTCTATTGCCTGTTGGAGTTGCACTGGAATCAGCCATATCAGCACTCCAGTGCCGCTCACACGCTGTGGGAGTTGATTAATTGCGCACACTCGATTACCCTCTAAACACATCAGCCCATCAGGTTGAAGGTTGAAGGAGAACAGTGCTCCTGTGCATAATGATGTCAAACAAAACAGGATCGACGTCACTGCAAAGTATCCTTCACGCATCCCAACTTTGTAAGAAACACCATCCATCATAGCCTGAAGCCTCGATGCGGAAAACTGAAACACTGAGTCACCCAAAACACTCATCTGTATGAAGCTGTTTTAATTTATGCACATTAAAACAAGTGAACAGAACATTTGCATGTAAAAAAAAAAAAAAACAACAAAAACCCAAAATAATTAGTAGAAATTGAACAGAACAGATATCCCAGTACTGATTACTGCATATTTTCCAGATAATAATTCACTCCAGAGTGTACAAACTCATCAAAATTTACTCAGCCTAAGTGGTAAAAAAGTATTTCTGTAAAAACCTTTATGAGAAATAAGTGTGAATCACACATTAATGTTTAGTTCTTGCATTTAGTTTTTTTTGTACATACTAGCAGACAAATCGGTGAGAAGGATTTACTGTAGGAACTGTAGTAGAGGGGTTTAAATATACACAAATAAAAGGCACATGACAAGAAGAAAAAATAATGAAAAAAGCAAACCTTTCTAATGTGTAGTGTAAGAAATTATCAACTACAGGGCAAAAAACAACAAAAAATATGCATCTTATCTTCTAGTCTGGAAAATACAGCACCAATGTGGTTACAATCAGAGAGAAATGTTGTTACTTTTCAGATGATGGAGTAAAATATTATTGTCCATTTTCAAATCATGATCTTACGACGCAGTTGATGAGATTTTGTTCTAAACATCTGAACATAAATATGACTTTAGTATTCAAATTAGCAAAGGATTATGGTTATAAAAAGTATTAGTGTGGTTGTTAAATTCTTTTGAAAGTTGATGAATTACAGTGGGACTGAACAACAAGCACTATAAGAGTTTGTTCTACAAAAGCTACACAGATGTACAATTTATGATGAATGTACTGTACAAGACAAGATAATAATAAAATAAACCCACAGATATTCCCATAAATGGTATTAGCTTGAATGGATGAACATATTTGCCAGACACCAATGTATCTACACTTGTTTACTTTTTTTTTTTTTTTTTTTTGGTAGGCAAATACAGTATTCTGGGCACCACTGTGGGAGGCACGTGGTCGCTGCTGATTCAGCACAGCAGACAAAGCTGTCAAGGGTCAATCTGGTCATTGAAGACACAACCTGCTCTGCTGGAGCATGATCAACCATGCAATGCAAACGAATGAAACAAAAAGATGAAAATCATGCAAAAAGCTCCAACCCCAATCCCAAATGTCTAGAGGGATCTCCTCTTAAAGTTTTTACCAGTTCTCCATATTAGAGATGTCCTTTTAATGTTTAGAGTTGAGTTTGCACAGGAATGTCCACACACCAGAAGAGCACAATGTCCTTGTTAGAGTTGAAGATGGTTTGATGGGAGTTTACTGACATGTGACGTTAAAATGGTCCCACATAAAAACATCATATAGCAATGCAAGCTGTGTGTGTGTGTGTGTGTGTGTGTGTGTGTGTGTGTGTGTGTGTGTGTGTGTGTGCACGCGCGGCGGAGGAGGGGGGTGTGTGGTGGGGTGGGGGCGCTTCCATGAACTGTTGGTACGGTGGTGGAATCGCAAATGAATCAGTGCTTTTCATAAAACACTAATTAATAGTCATCGTAGGTGTTGACATCCGTGAAATAGGCATTGGTGTAGGTCTTTCCAGCTAATTGGGGGTTAAAGTATTTATTTCTTTCCTCCAGGATCAAGTTGTTCTTGTTGAAAGCCTGTGGATGAGAAAGAAGAGCATTGAGCAAGTCTTTACGCGAGTGATCATTTATAGATTAAACGAGTCAAAGAATAAGCAAAACATTCGCAAACGCCAGTACAAGCAATTACTACTAAAAAAAAATAATCTAATGTGGGAAATGATAAGTAAAAGAAAAATAAATTGTATACACTGGTGAAAGGTGAATAGGCTGCTGGTAAGAAGTGTGACTAATTAATCATGCATTATGCAAACAGTTTCCCCAGTACACTTTCTACATCTATGAACATGCAGCCGAGGTAGACAACTTTTTTGCTGAGATAAAGTTCAACCAAGAAGACAATACTGTAATTCTACCTCATGTTTACCTCATTACTATGTTTTTCGCCATTTTGAGATTCCTCAACCATAAAGAATCATTTCTAAGAAGACTTTGTGATAGTTTGGAGGGTATGTGAAACTTGGGGGTGGGTGGTGGGGGTGGGGGTGGGGGGCATAGAATTAGGCAACCAATTAGATATTACCGCCAATTGGGTGCGTACCATCTGCTCGATGAGTTTGATTCCTGTTTTTTTTTTTCCGCTCATTCCCAAACTACCCATTACATCATTAATATTTCAAACTGTTCATTTACCGCATCTCTCATGAATTAGTGTACACATGTTTGCAGTTAATCTCAAGTATTTTATAATTCCAATCAGTTCCACAGTTCCTTAATTTCCCTAATCTACTACTACTTCAATAGTACACCGCCCAGCAAAAAAAAAAACAAAAACAAAAAACAAAGGTACATTTAAAAAAAAATGTGCATTGTAATATTTTGCACAATCAACATGGCATTGTTTGGGTTAATAAATTTTTACTGATGTCTTGCACTGATGACAGGAAATTTCACCCATTAACCGCATAGATCATTCTCGTACCTATTAAAACACACTATGCTTAATAAAACCTTCTTCGTGAAAAAAAAAAAAAAAGGAAATCCTCATGCAGGAATAGTGTTGCAGGGAGTTGGGTGGGGTGGTACTCCCACTGCATGGTGAATACTGTTATGAGACAGACATTAAAATTGGAAGTGTTGTGCATTACATGGACTCAGGTACATAAAATGCATCCAAGTCCTATTCTGACTATTCCACATTCGTGTCTGAGTGAAATGCATTACGGATGGCAGCCTTTTCAAACAGGCTAAAGCAGACTATCCAACCCATTTTAGCACATTGTAGCAAAATGTCAGTAAAATTATGAACCACTCTTTCATTCTCCGACGTCCAAATTTATCATCGTGCCACCAGAGAAGTAAAAGACACATTTATGGAATAACCTGGTCATTCAGCATAATGAGTTAGTTCATTCAGGTCATCAGCTGGCCATTTTATTTCCAGAGAATATTGCTGAAACTTGACCTGAGCAACTGAAGTAACAATGCCAGGGTGATTACTTGCTGTAATAAAGAATAAAGGCAATAAAACAAAATCTTTTTTGGCTGGGCTGTGTAGATCTATCCCTTTTCCTTCTTGCTGCTGTGTTTGTCTCGTGTTTTTAGCTTTTCAGTTTCCGTAGTTCATGAAGTTATCGAATTGTGATATTTTCATGATTTTCTTAGTGTTTATATTCAATTTCCATGGTATATGAACATAGTGTATTGTGGTGTGGTATAGTGTAGAATAATATAGTATACTATAGTATAAAATTACCACCTGTGTTTTTTTCTGTTTGCATTCACATCGCCTGTGGAAATGCTAAAGTGATGTAAGCCAATTGGCGATTGATATAGCAGTGTCACGTATACATCAGACAACAACAATAGCAAATAGAAATGAGTACACCATGATTACACTGTGTTTGCTGTGTGTCGTCTGCTTCATTACAGTAACCGTTTTAAATTAAAGCGTGTAAATAATGCTAATAATAGAAGAAGTCGAGTTAATAATTGAAAACTGCCAAATCAGAAAGTTGAGAGGACACACCGGTGAATATTTGTAAATTTCATTCAGATCCATCAAAATTTCTTCAAAAAAATTAATTGTATTTCTTCTGTTGCATGGAAATCCAGTAAAGCCTGCATTTCATTGTCTGTCCATTTGTCTATGATTTTTTTTCTTTTTTCTGTAACTGCTAGGGTTATAAGGCTAACCTACCGCTTATTGGGATTTTCAATGTAGCATTTTATAGAGCTGCAACTGGACCAATCAGAGGCTTATGTCACTCACAGTTCCTGTTGTGCTCAGATAAAAAAATTAAAAGTAAAAAAAAAAAAAAAGTTGTTGTAAGAACTAAAAGCGTTTGTAATTCCTGTGGTCTAAAAAAAATAAACAAAATAAAAGGCGAATCTCTTCCAACAATTCCAGAAGCTATGAATAGTTCCTCTGACTTCAAAGTGACTTTAGTTTCTTGTTTCCCGCCCCTTAGTTGATTTGTTTTTATACTCATCCTCCTAGTTTCCTGCTTTCTTTATTTGTTCACAGTATGTTCAGTCGTCATAGTTGTATTGTTGTCCTTGTTGGTTCAGCTCTGTTATTCCCACTTCTCTCATTTATATAGCCGGCCTTTGTTTTTATATAACTTCCAGTTCTCTAACTTTGTAGTTCTCCTGTGACACCTTTTTCTTATATCCCTTTGTTCTTTGTTTATCCAGTCTTTTTCATTCTTCTTATCCGCCCTGCTTCCCTTAGTTACCCCACTTTATTTTATGTCCTAGTCTTCCTGATGTTTTTTTTATTAGTCTTCATTTCTTAAGCCCTGTTTCTTCTTTAATATTCATAGTGATCTTGTGTTTTTTAATTCTTGAAGGTCTCTTATTTCCTGAGTCATCTTAGATGCCTTATCTTTCTTTTCCCAACATCGCTCCAGCCCCGCATTCACTGATGTTATCCGAATTTTTTGTTTTCCCAGCACCCTTGTTTTCTTAGTTTTCTTGGTGTTGTGGTTTTACGGGTCTTCTTTGTTCATGAGTCCTCAATTTTTCATTGTTTCCTGACAACCACAGATGCCATTTTGTTCTTTATTGTTTTCTTTGTCATTCAAGTTTTTGCTCCATTTTTATGGTCCACTTGGCTCATTGGTCTTCCAAATGCTCCTAGTCCCTTGTTTTATAAATTCCTCTTGATGTCCCATTTCTTTGGTTTCATGTTTTACTGACTCTCTACTCGTTATACATCCTGAGTTTAATTAATATTTTTTGTACTCAAAAGGCCCCAAGGTTAATTTTGCAGACATTGCAGGTGCTATTCCTGTCTATTTTGATACGAGTCAGGGGATAAACAAGATGTGTTTTTAGGTTTGGGTTAACCTCTGCTTGTGTTTTGACCTCTGACAATCTTGGATGTAAGTGAAGATGAGTGTGGCCAAATAAAGAGATATATGTGAACATTTCTATTTATTTACAGAAAAAGTATAGCCTGACTATATTGACTGGGTCAAGAATTTGTCTAAATAAAACAGACACAAAATACAGAACAAATGCTCAATATGGTAGTCAATCAAAACAAAACGCTCCTTAGATCAGATCCTTTGTTTAAGTTTGTGAAAGGTATAACGAAGAAAGTGAAAAGTGAAGCAACAAGCAGGAAGACTGAAATGAGCAATGTGGCCATTTCACAACAATAGCAACACAGAACAGACAAAAATGTTACACACTGCCTTCTCCTGAGTCTCTCTTGCTCTGACCCCTATGGAATGAGATGAAAGATGGAAAAAACCCAAAGAACAAATGCATGAGCACACCTGCCAGAGAACGAGAGAATCACAGGGGGAGAACAGACGCAGGAGAGGACATATGCTGATCGAAAGTTAGTAGAAAATCTCCAAGCGTCGGGTCACGCCAGTGTTAGTGGATAAAGCCTGGCGCATGCTGTGGTCATCCAAAGGCAAGAGTACAGAAACGTCAGGCTGCAAAGAGGAAGGGAGCAGAGCGAAATCAGGGCTAAATCCTCTGTAAGAACCCTGTCAAATACCTTTGATTTGGTACTTACACATGGGTTTATTCGAACTGTACATACATAGACATCAGAAAGCCCTTCAGTGTATTCCTGCAATAAATTTATTAGAATATGGGTTGTTTCAGGAATGCATGGTTGTGTAGTGGTTAGCATGTCCACCTAACAGAAAGAACGTCCTGGCTTTGAGTTCCGGATTTGGACAGGGCATTTTTGTGTTATGTTTGCATGTTTTCCTCCCACATTTCAAAGATGCACATTAGACTAAGTGAATGTGGGAGTAAATGGCTTGTATTGTGTGTGTGTGTGTGTGTGTGTGTGTGTGTGTGTGTGTGTGTGTGTGTGTGTTGGCCTACAATGGACTGGTGGCCTGTTCAAGGTGTACCCTGCCACCGCCCATACTTGGGTGAGATAGGTTCCACCCTCCCTGGGTACCTAGTAGGATTAAGCACTTTGGCTAATGAATGAATAAATGAATGAATGCAAATGTAGAATCAAGAAATTGATATTTTAGTTCAGATATTAGATTAAATGGTTTTAAAATATATTGTAATTTGTATAAGATATCGATGGAAAATGTACATGTTCGTTTAATAATATATATAAAGTGAAAGAGCAGGAAACTTTTTTCACATTTTGAATCATTGTGAGTAGGGCTTAGACCTTTATTCAAATCTGATAACTTTTCAGTAATTCCATGGCTGTACATGGACAAACTTAGAAATAAACTTTAAAAAATATTTTTAAAAATATATAATTAAAGTCTAGTTTCGACAACCTAGATATGCTGTGTATGTATTTTGTGCAATTTTGCAAAAAAAAAATTCAAGTGATCACACGGTTCACTTCTAACTGTTATATCTTAGCAGATGTAATAAGGTAACCCAGTTGAAACCCTGTGTAAACGCAGTTGGCATCAGTTATTTCTTCCATTTAATCACTTCAATTTACAACTTAACTTTTCCACATTCAAAAATCTGACATAATTTTTTGTCACTTTCAGCATACACATATTCCATAAAAAGCTCATTTTAAATTATTTGGGACTTATTTACGAATGTTGTTTTTCACTTAAATGTGTCTAACTTTGGTAATTACAACTGGCAAAGGGTGTTTGTTTTTCAGATACCTAATGCAATTTTCTGGGTACAGTAGTTGGCAAAAGCAAAGCACTGCAAACACTCAAGATTGCTCAAGAGGAGAACCAAGAGACAATGAAGATGAT
>CM045734.1:31891063-32111063 GCA_024760905.1 Plotosus lineatus | reverse complement strand
TCATATAAGACCAGTGTACAGGGGATTCCAAAAGTATTCATCCACCTCCTCCCCATGGACAGTCAAAACAAACTGCTTTGTTAATTTTCCTGTCTTGTGCTTCTCTGTGACACTTTTATTGCAGACCTTCTGACAACACCTTGGCCTTCATGCTCTTCTATACTCGTTGCTAAAATACTCAAAAAACTCAATGTGAGGTTGCAGGAGACGTGATATGTGTCTTCTAGTTATACTAATCCATTAATAGAATTGGGAAAGAATATCCCTTGTAACACTGTAAAATAACCAAATTGTATTGTGTGAGCTCCCTTAGACGACTTCTTCAAGAGGTATGGATATTTATGCAGCATGATTTCCAATTGCTGGGAAATTTTCTAAAATGCAGTTCTGATTAGATAGATTTTAGCTAAACATTCAGTTCAACATGCACGCAATATACAAAACAATCTATATTAGAGCAAATTTATTAACCTGCATGAATAATTGGCTTCTCAGTGCAATGTGAATACTTCCAGCAATGCATTCTACATATGCCTGCTCCAAGAGTTTGTTCCATTAGTATCACTTATACCGATCATCAGTGAGATTAACAAAGGTGATATTGGGTATTTGTCAAGTCATTTTCTGAACCACATTTTCCATTATTAAGATTGTGGTGATGTTGACTGACAGCGGGAGAAGGTAGGGTACACCTTGAACAGCTTACCAGACCTTCCTAGTGCCAACACACACCATGGTGTAATCTGGAACAGCCAATTTGCCTAATGTGCTTGTGTTTGGACAGTGGAAGAAAAACCAGATTATCCAGAGAAAACCTGTGCAAGCAAAGAGAGAACACACAAACTCCACATAGAAACATCTTGCTTAATACACAGGACTTGAACTCAGGACTTTCTTACCGTAAGGCTGAAGGGCTAACCATTATACAGCTGTGCTGCTCCTCCATATTGGGTATTTAAATAAAATAATACAATGACATTATATTTATAAACAAGCCAAAAATAATCACCTCTCCACCGCAGTGCTTGACAGTCAGCATGAGCTGTTTATAGTATTACTCTGTGTTTGTATTTCACAATATGTGGTGCTCTCCATAATGACCAAACCTCTTTACCGTGTCAGTCCAACGGATATTACTGACTAAGCATTGGGGTTTGGTTCAGATAAAACTTTGGAATTTAAGTTGTCATCCACAGTATTTTTAGAGAGAAGGAGCTTTTTCTGTGACAGCATCCCAGGAAGTCCCCACTTTTTACTGCTGTCAGTGAAGCCATTAAGAAACATAATGCTACTTTTGGAGTGCTCTCTATATTTCTGAGCATTTTCCTGGGATGCCCACACTCTGACGTTTACTAACTGCATTGCTAACTGTATTCAGAGCTGGTGAATTGTTTGGGAAGCATCATGAATCTGTACCCAAACAATTCACCAGCTCTGAATACAGTTAGCAATACAGTATGTTCACTTATTTAGTCACATCTGTCTCAGATGTTGTATTTTCCCCACTTGGTTCCTGTATGTTGGTTTATATTTTAGAAAAGAATATGACTGCATATTGAATTTTGTTGTGATTTTTTTTCCATACTTTTGGTTTATCATCTGAGGGCTTTTTTTTTTTTTTTTTTTAATAAAAGAATGCCGATAAATAGAAACACAGAATTGATAAAGGGTGTACTGTCTTTGCATCTTTTAATTAGTATGTACTACCTGTCTAGTGGACTGATTGTAAGAGTTTCCTAAAAGTGTTCTGTAAACACTAATAAAAGAAAAGAAGGTAAGCAGTGGTAGACTCCAGGAGTCTGAATAGCACAGAAAACAATAAAATGTGATAAAATGGGTATAGAACTACAGTAGAACCTCACCTTACGAAATTAATCCATTCCAGAGGCGGTTTCATAACCTGGATTTTTCAGAAGTAGAACCGCATTTTACATGTAAAACGCGTGATTCGTTCCAAGGCCCCCAATACTACCCCATAAACTCTTTAAATCTTATAAAAGCATACCTTTTAATGTACTTACTTCATGTTGACCATGTCTTCTTACCAGAGTCATAATCTTACAAATGTTTATGCAAGGTTAAAAGCCTGAGCCAAAAAATAAAGTTGCAATGAGCACACTTGTAAAACACATGAAACAAGCTGCTGCTCAAGGGAGCTGTGTCATCCCTCCTAGCCAATGGGAGGCCAGCGTGGTGGGATGTTGGGAGATAGCCAATGGGAGGGAGCTGCGTCATCCCTCCTAGCCAATGGGAGGCCAGCGGGGCAGGATGTTGGGAGATAGCCAATGGGAGGGAGCTGCATCATCCCTCCTAGCCAATGGGAGGCCAGCATGGCAGGATGTTGGGAGATAGTCAATGAGAGAACATTGTTTGAATTTTTGAGATGGCGCTTTCGTGACGTGAACTTGTTTTGTATCCAGAGACAAAAAAATTTAAGAAAATGTTTTTCGTAACCTGGATTTTTCGGATGTTGGGACTATCGTAAGGTGAGGTTCCACTGTATCAGTATATTCACAGTTCTTAAATCTGCAGCCTGAAATAAATTTGTGCACAAAAATATTTTACGAACTGTTTTTAGTAAATGTTATAAAAGCTAATTGAAAGATATAATAGAAACAGTCTGAAAAAAATCCCGAGTAAATGAGTTGATTTGAAGATCATCCCATTGTGTCTGTTCATTATTGGACCACCTTCTGCTTTGATTACAACCATGAGTCTTTTGAGATACTTCTCTACCAACTTTGTACATCTAGATTGTATGATATTTGTCCACTCTCTATTATGGAATTTTTAATGATCCATCAAATTGGACGGTGACTGTTAATGGACTGCAATCTGCAAGTCATTCCACAGACCTTCAAAAGGGGTTTTAGTCTGGCCTCTGACTGGGTTACAGAAGCACATTCATCTTTTTCTCCTTCAGCCCGGTGTGATCAACTTTGTGCTATGTGTTTTGGGTCTTTGGAATGGTGAAAGGTGAACCTTCTTCTCAATTACAAGTTTATGGCAGAGTGCTGCAGGTTCCTCAATATTTTGATGGCATTTTGCTCCATTCATTTGTCATTCTATGTCGAGAAATGCCCCAGTCCCTGCTGAACAGAACATTCCCCCAGCAAAATGCAGCCCCTCCATTCTTCACTGAAGGTGTGGTGTTCTTTAAATGGTAGGCTGTATAGGATTTCTGCCAGATATACCATTTGGTATTAAGGCCAGTTATTGACAATATAGCTTTCTTATTGCCAAAAGCATTCTTCAACAGTAGAGCTACAGTTTCACCTTGTGTTTTAAAAAAGAGGTGTTGTTCTTTACTATTTAAAAAATCAGCAATGGCCCAATGAACTGTTCAGTACTCCACCCTTACCCAGAGTTGGCTGAGATGGGCTACAGTCCCCTCAAGTTTATGGAAATATTCCATATGTATGGTTTTCATACATTATGACATTATTATTGTTGGGTCTGTCCCTAAATCCAACATTTGGGGACTCTTTTTCTTGGTAGATGTTTTACCAGGTCTTCTCCCTAATCCTCCACAGCACCTGGTATTTTCAGGTAGTGTCCCATCCACATATTAATCAGGCTTGATCCTGCTTAACTTCCACAATTAGATGGGACTGAGTGTTCACAGAGCTCACAAAGGGCCATGATTTTATTACAGAGTCAATAAATTCACGAGCTCTCTGCTTGCTGAAATGGGTCCGTGAACAGCTTGGAAAGACTGATCTATTAATTTAAGTTAATTTTATATTTAAAATTATTTCACACTGCACACTTCTGAAGTGTGATGAAATATGTAGGAACAAATTACAGTTTACAGATTAGGAACTTTAAAAATAAACCCTGAATTTTTATGCATCCTTGCATGCATCATATTTATTTCCTATATATTTTAAAGTCATTTTTAAAAAAACATTTTGAACGTGTCATTCACAGCACAATCCATCATCCCATATTCAATGAGTTCATCTTTTCACAGTTATGGGTATGTTCTTGTCTTATGTTGTGCAATTTTCACTTTGTGTAGGTGTATTGTTTCTGTTTTGCACTCTGAGCCTCAATATTTCACTAGAAGCTAAATCATAAAATATTGTAATAAAATAAAATCATCTCGACTTGTCCATCTGCTGAATATCAGAAGTATGTAACACATTGCATAAATCATTACCTCCACAACGTCTCTCCGTGTGACTTGAGTGTGCTACAGAGATCTCTGAGGAGAAAAAGGAACAAAACACAAGTGTTAGGCTGATAAGTGGGAGACAAATAGCTAATAATAAAACTGGCACCCAGCGTGCTTGCAATAACGGATGCCAGGCGCAATTAAATGAAATGGAGTTTTGTAATGGAGTGTTTCCAAAGGCTGCTGTAATGAATTGTAATAGAAGGGTGCCAAACTCATCTCATCAAAGAGTACTTAAATTGATAAGCCTTTGTCACACATTTGCAAGCTCACACACATCAACATCGAAAAAGCAATGCTAAATTTATTTTATTATTGTACTTGCTCAGAATGCTTAGTTGTTTGGTGTCTTCACAGCTGCATCATTTAGTTTGCCTGTTCAATTCAGTTTCTTGGGAATGGTGTGAAAATGTCAGTCAAACTCAAATGAGGACCAGATCAATAGCACTGGTCCCTAAAGTGCTGAAAACAAATCGTGCTATTCTCTGCTCTTCAATTTGAACTTTAAATGAGTATGACACATAAAAATGTCTGGGACTGGTGGCATTGAAAAGGTTTATCCAGTCCATCAAAACATAATACGTTTCCTGTTGTTCACAAATTAAGGAAGTCAAGGAGCTCAACATTATTTAAGGTTATACTCTTTATCTCTTATGCCTTCTCTGGTTTTAAAACTGTTTCTTTATAACATTGACATTTTGGTTCATAACATTCTAAGTTTGTAAACATAGTTATGAATACCATACTGGCTGAATAGTATACAGGGATCCTTCGCTATTTCGTGCGTCAATTCATGCGGCTTCAGTGCATCGCATTTTTTTTTAATATAGGAAATTAAGGAAGAATAGGAGAAAACCTTAAGGTAAATGCCGCAAAAACAAGACCAATTATGCAAAAAAAAAACCCAAAACAAAACCCTCCCATCAAAACTAGTTACATTTTTGTCAGGTGCTCATCTGAGTGTGTGCACGCGTGCGTGTGCATGCATGTGTCTATATGGGTGTGTATTTATATTTTATTTACATCTTATGCATTGTTTTTTAATGTTTAATTGTTATTATAAGCATTTACAGCATTGAATATGTATTTATTGATATTATATACACATATACATGTACGTATAGTCGATCGGGGGGATTGTGATCAACTTTGCGGAATTCGGTGGTCGCGCGGGGTGAGGGTGGGGTTGGGGGGATCTCGGTCCCAATTAACCGTGGAAAGCGAGGGATCCCTGTACTGTATTTCCTGTTTCCTAGTTTCAAAAATTACCTTTTAATAATAATGATTTCATTTTAAAGAAAGCTTTTCAGCTTACTGTTCTGCAAACAATTGTTTATTTGTTGATTGTTCATTTTATCTTTAGTCAAGATTTTATCCCATTTCAAGTTTCTTCAGAAACCTTCTGTTACCATGTGTAATGGACAGTTGGAGTAAACTAGAAAATGTAGAGGAAAACCACAAAGACTAAAAATTAGATGCTAGGTGCCAAAAAGCTTTCTGCAAGTTTATGAATGCAAATGGATACAAAATTCATTACTGTAATGCATGTCTTTGATCAGGCCACTTACACGAGAAATGGGACAAGTCACTAATTAGCCCAGTGCCACTGAGATTGATTATTTAGTGGGATGTGCATTAATGACTGTCAGTATAAAGAAAACTTGGAGTCTGGCCGCCCTGGAGCAGATACAAGAAGTGTGTATGTGTATGTTTCTGTTTTCCATAGCTCCTGCTTTAGGTCATCATTTTTCATTCATTATTACTGTTATATTATATTTGCAGGTGCTGGGTTTGTTTTTTTTTGGGGCTCGGCATTTCTGTGCGGTTTTTGCATGTTCTTGCTATGATTACGTGATTTCCTGCGGGTACTCTGGTTACCTCCCACAGTTCAAAAACACACACATTAGTCTACTTGGCTGTTCCAGATTGCCCATGAGAGTGAATTTGAATGGTTGTGTGTGTTAACACTGTGATGGTCTGGCGAACTGCTCAAGGTGTACCCTGGTTTGCTCAATGTTATACAATAGGCGCCAGTCTGTCTGCAACCTTATAGAAAGCAGCTTGACCAATGAGTGAGAACTCAAAAGCTAGTCGTTGAGTCAACACAACTTTCTTGAGTCAAACGTAGTAAATTATCCCTTTGTTGAAACATTTTGAGTAAATAAAGGTAAAGTTTAAATAAAGTTGCTCCATTTGAAAAAATAAAATACCTTAGAAATCACTTAACACAATTGCTTGGAAAACCTTGCAATAAATTCAACAAAGAATTTTGTTTGTGAGAGTGGGCTGGTTTAAGTGGTAAGATTCCTCCTCAAGTTGGGATTCCGCTCATGTTTTTAAAACTCTCTTTTGTCAAAGACCTTTAATTCTACTTTCTAGACAGGGATCCCGCACTTTCCGCAGTTAATGGGGACCGAGACCCCCGCGACCGCTGATTTCCACGAAGTAGGATCGACCCCCCTGACTGACGTATACGTACATGTATCTGTGTATATAATAAAAATTAAACATTAAAAATAATGCATAAGATGTAAATAAAATATAAATACACACACATACAGATACGAGTGCACACACTCAGATGTGCACCTCACATAAAAATGTAAATAGTTTTGTTAGGGGGTTTTGGGTTGTTTTTTGTTTTTGCTTGTTTGAGGTTTGTTTGCATAATTGGCTTTGTTTTGTGGCATTTTCCCCTAATTTCCTTAATTTTTTATTTTTCGATGAATATTTTGGAAAAACCCGCGATGCACTGAAGCCACAGAAACTGAAGCACGAAGATCACTGTATTCCAGAACTATAAATTGTTTTCCCCTCCAAACTAGTTAAATTTCCCTTGTTTTCCTTGCCAGGTATCAGTATCAAGGTCAACATCCTGTAACATTTTATCAACGGTACTGTTAACACAAATAAGAGGACAAGTTGGGTAGGATCAAATGTTGTAACAGTTACATTGTACAACCACTATGTGCCATTTACCATCGGTACATGTTCAGGTCTTTGGTGTACAGACCCAGAAGTCTCTAATAATAGCGTTCTTTTCTCGGATATATTATCCCAATTATGGGCACCTGCGGAATAAAGTGTATATTAAGACATTAAAAGATGGTTCCACGTCAAATTTAACCCTTGTGAGCAGGATTTGCTAAAACACCATATCTATGGGGTACTGATTACATTTTAACCACTGACCAATCTCACACCCCCAGAAATACAACCAAACTAAATACACTGACTGCTGAAATGAGAAAAAACAGAAATAGAAATGTGAGCCAGCAAGCCTGACCATCTTCTTTCAAATATTTATTCCAAATCCTGAAAAGAGAAAGAATTTACCAAATTATGGACAGACCAAAGGGCATTCTATTTTAATCCTTATTTTCCAAGTTCGCCAATGTTAATATTCTAGCTTTCTAAAAAAAGAAGAATTTGAAAAAAGTCTGATTTATATCTCCCACAGGTCTTAACTTGCCAAGTGTGCATTGAATTTTAAAACAGGAACTTTTTTTGCATCAAAAGCAGGTCCATTTGTTTCCCTCTCACGGCAGTTATTGCAAGTACATCTGTGCGTCCACACTTGCCCATCGGAAGTGTTGCCTTGGGCACCCAGCTGTTGTTTTAAATATAGCAATCTACACAGTGTGTGCATGTACAAACTTCATGCATATGAGAATTATCAGAAGTGATACCATTGACACGAAAGACAGAACTGGTCAATAAAAGTTTTTAAAATTTGTTAAACTTTTCAAAGTAGAGACTTTAAACTGGTGGTAAGGTGGTGCAGTGATTAGCACATCCGCCTCACAGCAAAAAGGCTCCAGGCTCAGAGCTATTCACTGTGGAGCTTGCATGTTCTCTCCGTGTGTGGGTTTCCTCTGGGCACTCTTGTGTCCTCCCACAGTCCAAAAACATACAGTATTGATGAATATTTTTTGCTCTTGTTTGACCACTGTTTTATATATATATATATATATATATATATATATATATATATATATATATATATATATATAATTTTGTGTGTACTTGATATGTTCATTGGATCTCATCATTCATTAATTTTCTGAACCACTTAATCCTAATTAGCGTCGTGGGCCCGTTGACAGTGGGGCTTGAATCCCCAACTTTAGGATTGGTAATCCAGCACCTTAATAATGGGCCATCACTGCCTCATTGTATCTATGTCAATGTGAATTGGTTATCAAACATTTTACCTCTTAAAATAAAGTAAAAATAAAAATAAATAACAGGCTGTTCCCAATTGCCCTTAGGTGTGAGTGTGAATGGGTGTATATGTGTTAGCCCGGAAATAGGTGTACTCTGCCTTCAGCCTGAGATGGGCGCCAGCCACCATGCGACCCTAATGAAGATTAAGTGGCTTAGACAATGAATGAAACTTCAAATTTCCTTCCACATGTAGGCATTCTTCATACTGAGTTGATGGCAGAAGCTTCAAAAGCAACCTGGGGGTCTAGTCACTTTTAATACCACTGTCAGAGGCAAGGTGAAGGGTTATTCAAAGTATTTTAAGGGCTATTTCTGTTTTCAATGGCATGGAAAGTATTGTGACAGTACGTGTCCGTTTAAAGCAGTGCTTTTTCAATTTTTTTCAGTTTGCGCCCCCCCAATATAAATAGTGTTATTTGTCTAAAAATTGTTATAAGTAATCCTCTGCATAACACTGTATCCTTATTAGCATAATAAATCCTTATTACTATTATGGAATACAAAAAAATGAAGAAATATAGATCAACTTTCAATAAAGAATAACGTTATTAACAATTTTTTCGTCTTTAAACAAAAAGATTTAAAGTGCATCAATTTGCCTGAAATAAAAAAGTATCCTTATTTAAACTGTCAACATTTTCTGACCAACAATTTGAACCATTTGATACCGAAAAATAAAATTAAATAAAATCAATAAATAATAATAAATTCAAATTGATCGGCAATATTAACGCAGGAGCACAATATATAAAACACTTTAACCTACAAAACAAAATGAATAAAATTATTATTATTATTATTATTATTATTATTATTATTATTATCAAAATGATTAAGTCCAGATTAATGGATATAATGAGCACATTTCTCAGTGCACAGCTTTTCGAAGCCGGGTTTAAACCACAATACTGAACTCTCAGCTCCTGCTCAATGCTGAACTGGGACCTGGACTTATTTTCGCAGCAGTGACGTCATCCAGCATGACAGAGACTGTGTGTGCTGCAGGTTGGATCAGTTCCTCTGCTCTGCTGCGAGGAGTTTCTATGAGCAGTTTGGTACTCCGCCTTATCTAATGCTAACAGAGCTCGGTTTGCTGGAGTAGCATTCACAAAGCGGATGGTTGTTGGAAATACTCAGCACATTTTCGCTGAAAAAATCATCATGTGATCAGGGTGTGATGTCTTTAAGAGACGCCTGGATTTATTTGGGTTCATGCTGTCCACTGCCAATGTTTTCAGACAAAGTAAACACGGCGGTCTTTCCTTGTTTCTCACCGCAGCACAGTGAACTACATCCGCTTCATTATACCTTGTTATTCCGTGAGACTTTCGTTTCTCTCACTGTCTCCATCTCTCTCCGCCTCTCTTTCCATCCCTGTTAAAAATTTCCATGGTGGGTTTATTAACTTCACTTCTTATTTTACCTCTGGGCACACTCTGACAGTGAGGAGGTCACTGCCACCTGCTGTAGTGGATGTAGAATTACACTTTATCCTAATACGGCCCAAAAAAGCATGTTCCCAGGGGTCACACGTGCCCCCCTGGCATCACACCGTGCCCCCCCCCCAAGGGGGCGCGCCCCAATATTTGAGAACCACTGGTTTAAAGCAATAGTTTCAAGAGAATATAAATACAGCATGTAGTATGAAAAGTACCAGATGTATGCCATCTGCTCATGTAAGGTCATACTGTATTAAAATTGTGACATGCTTAAATCAAAGCACTAGTTTTGGCTTCTTTTAAGAATACAATAAAGGGTAACATAAAAATATTCTGTTTTGTTGTTAAAGAAAAAAGTAAAATAAATGTTTTTAAAATTACATTTTTTCATTGTCTCCAGTCTTGGGTTTACGTAATAGAAATCCTCCAAACAAGGAAAAAAGAATGGCACAAATATGCACTTAACAACAGCATTTCCATATGCTACACGTACCAGTCTGTTTTGTAACTAGGGATCTGTGAAACACATATGCAAGCAATAGCTAATCAGCCTCTAAACTCTACCCAGAAACACCCTGGCCAGGGATGGTACTTGAACCCAGGAATTTGTGGCTGTGAGGGAGAATTGCTAAACACTATGCTACTGTGCTACCAATCAGCATCTCAATTTCCTCGAAATGAAACCTGTTTGGTTACTCGTGCAAGACTTTCAGAAACCCCTAAGAAGCATAGAAGTACCACGTAACACCACTGCAGTGTTATTTTACATCAACCAGATTTGCAGATTGATGCAAAAATCACATGTAGATCATAAATAAGGTCCAAAAACAAATATTTTTTGTTTGCTTTTAACAGCTGCTACCAACAGCTCTATCAGATAGGCAGGCAGATAACATACAGTCCAATGTGGTTTAAAGACAGTGCAGAGATTGAGTTTCTGTAAATTTTATAGCGAACTATGGTAATATCTACCAATTCCCAATCTACTATATAATCTACCAGTGTACGTTATCTACCGATCTGTGTTTTTGTCAGAATTTGATCGTGTTGGAATAAGCAGATATGTTGTTGGTGCTGCACACCTGTGCTGGAACCATCATTTTATGTGCCATTTTATGTCCCAATCCTTATGCAAAGCTGTGGCTGTGTTTGTGTTCAGTGGTTTTGGGGCTAAGATGTTTGTAAAGCTTGCCATATGGTCCAGTAAAAGATGAAGTCCATCAGTGCAGCTAGGCAAGTCACCAAATTTCATAAATATTTGGTAAGGACACAGTGTCCTCCTTAGGGGCCAGAGTTCAACTATAGCATTCTATGGCCTAACCTTAACACGAAATGTAATATCCTATTTTCTCATGCAGATGTGAACGTATCCACTGTGTTCACTGAGGGCATTTTGCAGAAGTTACTGTTAGCTAGAGGCTCAACCTCAACGCCAAAGTGCTTTTCGGAGTAATGGGACTCCAGTGGGACAGCATTTCCTATACTGTAAATGGCATAAAACCATAACTGTACTTAAATGCAGGTCAAGAGGCATGGTATTACATTAAATGCCATTAAATGAATACTGTGGTTCCTTCATGTGAGACACTTTAAAATAAGTGTCATCTGCATACTTTTGAATGGCTGAGAACCAAAGTGGTGTAACAAGCAGAAAGCAGTTTTTAAGAAAAACAACATGAATGTTTTAGCATTCTACAGTAAATCAATGAGGCATAATGCTCATGATATGGTTTGAGGTCATAAGGAAGATTAAGGGAACATTCTTACATGCATAGACCATAACCACATTTGTCAAAATATGACTTTCTCTCATGTTCCAGGTTTTTGTGGGTTAGACCACTGTGGCTCTCAGTCCTTCATTTGTGAAGTGTATCATTTGTGTAAGTCTGTCATCCTTTTAATAGACTCAATGCTGTTTCATTGCAGCAAAGAGTGGAAAGTGATTTTAAAGTTTAACATTCTGATTTTAAATTTCTCATAATCTAGATTTCCTTGCCTCACAGAAAGGTCCTGGGTTTGAATCCTGTGATTTGTGAGCCTGTCATTATTTGGTTTTCCATACTTCTGAGGGTTTCCTCTGGGTGCTCTGGTTTCCCCTCCAGACTCAGAAGACATGTACATTAGCTATTCAAGGTGGTCCCAGCCTTCACCTTCAGTGTTGGCTGAGTTAGGCTCCAATCCACTCATGACTCTATTAGGATTAAGTGGTTCAACAAATAAGATGAGAAATGATACACTTTATTAGTAGCTTAATTTTCTGGAGTTGTCTTCTCTAGTTATGTGTCTTTCTTGAATTTGAATTTTGTATCGTTGTATCAAATGACCTTGTATTTTGTTAAGGTGCTATATAAATTTAATTAAATTGACTGTGTGCATATGTCCTACTCTGCTGAGTCTGGTCCCATGGTATTACTATAAGTGTGTGTGTGTGTGTGTGTGTGTGTGTGTGTGTGTGTGTGTGTGTGTGTGTGTGTGTGTATGTGTGTGTGTGTGTGTGTGTGTGTGTGTGTGTGTGTGTGTGTGTGTGTGTGAGAGAGAGAGAGAGAGAGAGAGAGAGAGAGTCCACCTGGGATAAAGTTGGAGTCTGACAGACATGCACGGACTTCGCTGCTGTTTCCAGAACACTGATTCCCAGTAGGAAAAAGAACGTCACAGTGGCGAAGACGAATTTGAGAACCAGATGAGTCACAGCGGGACCATTCGGACCAGTCAGACCAACTCTCTGTGGAAAAAAATCGTAATCGTATTAAATGTTTTTTTTTTTTTTTTTTAATTAAATCAGTTTTATACCATAATAACGTGTGCAAAACTATGAAGTAATAAGAGGCAATTTTTTTCTAACTAAGGCTAATACTTGATGGCAGAAATGATCATCTCGCTTAGCTATGTTTAGCAATAGATTTGTTGAAACATCAAAAACTCGAAAGTAAAATGCATGTTACATTCAAGTGATCGTTCAATAAGAAGGCAGTTTCTTTCTTTACTTTTTCATGCAGAGATTGAGCCTATTAACTGATTCTGCAATCACTTCCACCTGCATTAACTCCCATGATGACCTAACCATTCTGATGAACTGAGTATAAATCCCTATTGAGATGGTGTCTTTAGTGTAAAACATTAAAATCCACATTTTAAAAGCTCTAAACCTTTGAGGAAAAAACAACTGCAACTGGCTAATAAATAAAAACCTGGCATGTCAGTCCTGAAAGATTTCCAAGATGTAGAGTGTTTTGCATTGGACCTCGTTTAATACATTTCATCTAACTAACCAGCAAATGATGAAGACTTTTTTTTGTTTTGTTTATTTTTTTTTGGGGGGTGTAAATAGAACGTACTTTTGGACTGTTCCCATTTCATATATGTGTTATGGGCATGTATATAAATGTATAAATGTAAATATAAATATAATAAATGTATAAACTTTGAGTGTAATTATATAATTATATTCAGTTGGTGTGCTGTAAATGGTGGCGCAGAGTACAGACGCTCCCCGACTTACGTTTTAATTGGTTGCGGACGGCAGAACGTAAGTTAAAAGTGAACGTAAGTTCTTACAGTGACTTATGACGTGTGACGTATGACGCTCATACTGCACTATACATCCATAAATATAATTACCATATCTCATAAAACACCCCTAAATCAATTATTATAAATATAATATTGTAAAATAATATCAAATATATCAAATAATATTAACATTAATTTCAAATAAATTAAATTCAAGCAAAATTATTTAAAATTGATGAATTTTAATCAAATTCACTCATCAAATATCAAATACAGTATCAAATATAACCTTTAACATTCTCTATGATGCGATCTTTCTGCTCGTAAATGGTTCCGATGGTCGACGGATGATCACTTTACATGAAGCTGAGCCGACTCACTTTACATGAAGGTTAAAACAGCCAATCAACGCTTACAATATGTGAGGCGCTCAATTCCAAAAGTACTGCACTTGCTGTGCTTGAAGGCGGGTTATACGGACTTCCAGTCTATCAAGTGAGCAAGGGTCCGTTGAACTCGTTTAGTACTCAGACTGCACTGATGTGAATCTCCAGCAGAGCAGAGAGTTCTCTTTCATTTTACAACTCTCTTTCCTTGAGTGAGTATGCATGGTAGATCCGAGCAGATAGTTAGTTCATCTCTGTGTATAAGACTTGCACCCATGTTATGGTAATAGGCTTAAGCTTCTGACCACCATATTTGCTTAGGGTTACAAAAGTCCACAAAACAGTGTAAACACAAAGATCATAGAGACGACGTCTTAACACAAGGGTAACACACTATATAACTGATATATATATATATATATATATATATATATATATATATAGATAGATATATATATATATATATATATATATATATATCTGAACTGGGAAGAAGGAGGCGCATGTTCAGTTTGTCGTTTGTAAACAATGGACGCAGCGTCATTGCGTCATTACATCAGCGTACTACGTAGGTACGTATAAATTCAAAATTTGACTTTTTTAAAAAAATAAATAAATAAACGTAAAATAAAAAAAAAAAATAAAACAGATGAACGTAAGTCTTGGAGCTTCTGTATTACTCAGCAGTTTTTGGGTCACTGTTTTTTGCCTGCGTAGTCTAATTGGGTCTGTAACCCTTGGTGACAGGTCAGGTGATTTAGAACATTCCAGAATGGAACTGTCCCGAACTTTATGGAATTTATATAAGGACCCGTTGCCGACCGGCTCACACAGATCATCTAAGGAAAATCATCTAAGGCAGATTGTCCAACGCACTTCATCCAAGTTTCGTTGTTCAGGACTTCATCACCCAAGTCCATCATCCACGTTCATCCACAGCCAACGCGAAGATTTTCATCATTTGTTTCTTTTGATACACGGGATTCCAAGCCTTTTACCGCCAACATGCGTGCTGTCTCTAAATTATACTGCAGCTGCTTGGTGACTCTTTATTTTGTGACCCTTGCTGTATTTGTATTTTGTTTAGGTTTAAACTATAAGTTATTATTCTGTCTTATTTTGTTCATATTATTAAATTGTGTATATTGTATCTCGTGGTTTGCCGTGCTTTGCTGGTTTTCAAGGGGTGATATTCATATTCTAAATTCAATATGTAACATATGAAAGAGCTTGCAGTTGAAAAAAAACAGTGATTTATCTCGTCTATTAACTTCAATCAAGCTTAAAGGCAACTGTTTAAGAAATTAAAAACAAAAATATGTTGAGTTAATTGACATGGTGAATGGAAAAGGACAACTTGAGTGTTTTGCTGAGACTAGAATTCCTTACTGCATCTACATCAACAGTCTTTTTAATTAACTTATTGAGTGTTTACCTTTCAGGAAAAAAAATCAAAGCATAAACAAATATAGTATATTACCATATTTGGAAAGCAGAGTAATCACGGGTGGGTGTGGTTACATGGGGCATTATGCATGTGCTGTGAACAATTTAGGCAGGATATAGGGAAGTCCGTAATACTTTGCTCTGTCTGGTAAGTGCGTGCTGTGGTGGACTAAGGCATGGCTTGATGTGTTTAGCACTTGTGCAAGGTTAAGATGACAAGTTGCTTTTAAACAGTTAATGGTCACAATTTTTAATTATATATTATTTTGCCAGTATCAGGCATGTCATTGGGCAATTTAAAAATTATTGGATCAGTGTGTGGGTGCGCAGCACCCATGAGCAAAGGGGCATATCAGTCAGAGCTTTTGAAATTTTTAGGGTTGAAATAGTACAATTTGGTGAATATTTACACTTAAGATTCCTAACAAAGCTAGTATTACATAGTCATTTTCTAAAACACTTTTTGGCTCTTCTAAGAATTAATTAACAAAATATAAATAACAGAAGTATACTTACACACTGAATTACATTATATTTTCGCAGTCAAATATCACGGGTAGAGATGGGTGGTTTGAAAAAAATATGGATTCAGTTCAGTATCAATTTATTTAGCATGTGAAATCATAGTTTTGGGTTCGGTTTGGTTTTTCACTACCTCGGTCTTGCTAAACGTGGTGATATTTATTATGGTATGTTCATTATATATAGCAATAAATCATCATTTTTTGTACTTGAGATAAATTGTCACTGTTGACAAATGGGCGCCACCATATTTGTTGTTGTTGCACGTTATGCATCGCTTCTATTAACGAGAGCACCAGATATACAGTAGATCAACTTGCACAATGTAATATGTCTGCGAGTATGTTACATTTCTGCAAACTATAGTTTTACACTAAAATGTAATGCCTAAATTTGATTTTAAAAAAATATTATTTTGAGAAATTATTAGAGATGTATACAGTTTTTTTTTTTTTCAAGATAATGTAGTTTAATATAAAAAACTGCATGGTCAGCTATTTTTGGAACACTTCAGTGCCAGTCTCGGTATCGAAATAAAAAACGAACATGGCCGAAATTTCGGTTAACTGCCCATCACTAAACAAGGATAAAAAATTCTTGCACTTACAATCAAAATAATTATTGATTTTATAGTAAATTAACTAGTAGATTTAAACTGTCAATAATTATTTAATTTATAGAATCATGTAGTATCAACTTCAAAAAATCTGCTAACTTGAAACTTGCCGTATTACTAACTACAATAATCAATATTGTTAAAAATTATAAGTGAGTTATAACAATAATTCCATATTAAGGTTTGCTGTCATTCACTCCCTGAGCCTCTTAGCAAGTGTATTTGTAGTTTGCTGGTGCCCATGTTGATCCTCTTTGGATTCATTCAGCATCCATCCGATGCTTGGCTGCTGCTTTACTTTCTGGCTTTTGACTTGAAGCATACACAGGCCTTTCAGCACTAGCACTGGTATTTAATATTGATGTAGTTAATTAACGATTGACATCCTCTGCCACCATATTTCATTTCATCGTCACACAGCACACATCTTGCTTTCCCAGCCACATTCAGCTTCTGATAAAACTCTCCAGTCATAGACGTTAACTTGCGATTATCAAGCGGAATGTTCATAGGTTTTGCCAACCATTCCCAGTTCCATTTTACACAACACCCCTCTTCCACCTCCTTAACCCCAGTTTCTTCTTTTCTATCAATAAGTCTCACCATTATTATATAAATTCAAGAAGCTTTCATGTTAAATGTAGCATCACACAAACAAATGGCACACTGTACGTTCACATACTAATGTGAGTGCTAATTTGCTCATTAGAACCTTAAAACCGTGTCTTGATCAATCAAATTATACAATGCAAAATTATAAATCACTTGTATTTAGTCTCTTTGGCTCTATTTATTTTGGTAACTGAAGACGGACATGTCTATTCGCATGATAATATCGTGTATACACTATAGCCGTTCCTTATATACACGATACGTTGCTGGATCAGTACATGTGCTCATGAAGGTAACTCTAACTCAACCCCCTAACCTTAACCCTAACTTCGGATGCTCACAGAAACAGGGAAGATAATATCGTGCATACAAAAAATTGACTGCATGCATGATATATTCATGTATATTGCCATTCCAAATCAAGACACACGTGCATGCGTGAAGCAAAAGTCATTTCATTATGCAATATGTTAACACGGGTTAGACACTTGGCACACAGCAAACCCCCCGAATTCAGACAATTCATATGGATGACAAATTTGATACTTAATATGTGAATTTTCGCGGGTCCACGACCAAAAACATTCAGAAATGTGTTTACATTCAGAAATGATTGATATTCGAACATGTGGATTAATAACAATAATAATAATAAAAAAACCTGACACATCTATACAGATTATATCAAAATGTCAATTTCGTGTTTTGCTCCATATTCATTTTATATCAAATCAGATTTTAAAATACCAATGCCATTTTCACATTTTAACTGTTCAAATATGTATGATGCTCCATCAATACTAAAGGTGCTTTAATCAACCAGACAAACAATGTAGTTGCCATATGGCAATATGATAACAACTGAATATTTACAGCAGCATTGAAAACCCATTTATTTATGTTCACATTTACAAGACCTCTCCTCCCCATCACGCTGACCCTTCTGTTCGGCCACCTTGCTTGAGAATGCTTTTGTAATAGGACTATGCTCGTTAGTGGCGGGCCAGCTCATATTAATTCACAGACAGTATTTTAATTGAATCATTGTTGAAATTTTCAAATCAAATTTTCTAAAAGGGTATTTATCAGCTGTTTTTAGGTTCACTTGCATTTAATTAGTTCATTGTTTATTTTCCTCAAATCCACTTTAATTAATTTTTTTTTCTTTTCTTTAAACTTTTGTGTATCATGTTGCACTCACTAATACATGAAATGAGGAACAAATATTTTTTTAGCTAGTAGGAGACAGATAATTATACAGTACATGGTTTCTCTCAGGGCCGCATGGTGGTGTCGTGATTAGCACATCCGCCTCAGAGCAAGGAAGCCTGGGTTTGATTCCCAGCCCGGGTGTTTATGTGTTGAGTTTGCATGTTCTCCCTGTGCTTGTGTGGATTTCCTCCCGGTACTCTGGTTTCCTCATACAGTCCAAAAACATGCACAATAGGCTAATTGGCAGTTTCAAATCACTATGTGTGAATGATTGTGTGAATGTGCTGCTGCAATGGCCTAGTGAGCTCTCCAGGGTTATCCTAGAATCGGCTGAGATGGCCGGTGGCCTCCCTGTGACCCTACGACGGCTCACGAAATGAATGAATGCTTTTTTCAAGGAATTAATTATCAAGCTTAAGAAGGCTCTATTACAATTTATTTAAAAACAATCACACACAATTCTAAGCATAGTCATAAAGCATTTTACGAATTGAAACTTCTGAGAGATCATTTCTGAATGCTTGCTCTCAGCTCGCCCATTGTACACTTGTCATTAGTATTCACTCCCTTTGCTCACTTTGTGATCATAATGAATGGTCTGACAGGTGGAGAGACAAAAAGGTCATGCCAGAGTTTCACTCAGGCCTTGGCTAATGGACAAACTGACATTTGAATACCAGAGATTCACCCATCTCAGCTATTGTATTTAAGCCTAATGTGGGAGCCATGTCTCACCATTTAGCTGCTTTTTTCTCTCTCTCTTTTTTCAGTTGTGGGTGTATTCATGCTTAAGTTGACTATTTTCTTTTATGCAAAGTATGACACTCATCTTTATCCTTCTTCAGTTCGGCTTACATTATAGGCTATAGGAGTCGAATAACTTATATAGCCATGCAATCCTGTAATGTTTTTCAGTATATCTGTGGAAATGCATTCGTGTATTTATATTTTTAACGTACTTTCACATTATTTATATGAGATTGAAAGATTTCCTTCCCTTTTTCAGGGGTCGCCACAGAGAATGATTCGCACGTTTGATTTGGCATAGGTTTTTCTATTATTATTATTATTATTATTATTATTAATATTATATTTAAATTAGTACAATTTATAGACTACATTAGAATGCTACAATGGAATAATCTGTTTGATCCACTACTCCAAAATTATTGAAAGTGAATAGTGCATAACACAAAGGGACTGACACCCATGTTTGTCACTGTCATTTGAAGCAGATGGCATCACCATTACCGTGTTATGAAATGGACAAATAAACCAGAAAAAAAATCTGTTTTATTCTCTTTTTTTATTATGTTCCAGTATAAGGGATCCCTCACTTTCCGCGGTTAATTGGGACCGAGATCCCCCCCGCGACTGCCGATTTCCACGAAGTAGGATCAAGCCCCCCGACTGAAGTATATGTACATGTATATGTGTATATAATATCAATAAATACATATTCAATGCTATAAATGCTTATAATAACAGTTATACATTCAAAAATAATGCATAAGATGTAAATAAAATATAAATACACACACATACAGGCGCGCAGGTACGCGAGCACACACAGATGCGCACCTCACATAAAAATGTAAGTAGCTTTGATGGGGGGGTTCTGGATTGTTTTTGTTTGTTTTTTTTTTTGCTTTTCTTTTTGCATACAGTAATTGGCATTGTTTTGTGGCATTTCCACTTAACTTTTTCCCCTATTCTTCCTTAATTTCCTTAGTTTTAATTTGATGAATATTTAAAAAAATAAATAAATAAAAAATCCCGCGATGTACTGAAGCCACATGAATTGAAGCAGGAAGTATCCCTGTATACTAAAACATTTATTTACTTCAGACTCAGCAGCTGCCACTGAATTGAATAGCCCAACTACAGTAGATTATTAATGCCATCCACATCGTCCTTGGTGCACAGTTGTCAAATATCCAAAGTTGAAAAAGTTGAGGGGTTCTGGTTTGGTGGCCATAAGATCTCATCTTTACTTTTTGCTGATGATATTGTCCTTTTGGCCCCATGAAGCATGACCGCCAGTTCTTTTTGGACCAATTTAGAGCTGAGTGCCAGAAAATCATGGAATCTTCGCCAGGGTCTATAATGAGGCCTTGCCCCAAGTGGAGGAGTTTAAGTATCTCAAGTCTTGTTCAAGAGTGAGGGAAGGCTGGAATGGGAGATTGACAGTTGAATCTATACAGCCTCTGCTGTAAAGTGGAGCTTTTACTGGTCTGTCATGGTGAAGAGGGACCTGAGCCGAAAGATAAAGCTCTCAATTTACCAGTTGAGCTACATTCCAGCCCACACCTATGGTCACGAGCTTGAGGTAATGACCGAAAGAACAAGATTCTGGATAGAGGTGGCTGAAATGAACTTCCTTTGCAGGGTGGTGGGGGTCTCCTTCAGTGATTGTGTGAGAAGCTCCACCATCCAGAAGTATCTTGAAGTAGAACAACTGTTCCTCCGCTTTAAGAGGAGCCAGTTGAGGTAGCGCTATGGTAATCTATTTATAGAACCGGCCTGCGGACGACTCATGTGGTCCTTGTGGGCGACCTGGTGCCTTGGGGCACCATGTTGGTGACCCCTGCCTTAAACCCTTTGTTCCGTTTCACAAACTATTTCTGAACAATCTGGAGTGTGACGAGATGCAGTACCCTTCTGAAAGAGACCAGAACCAATAGGGAACATGCTATGAAGAGTTGTACTTATTTCATTAAGGTAAGTGGTATGTGTCAAAATAATCCACATTAATGCCACGACACAATATTTTTCAGCATCACTCTCTCCCCCAGGATTGACTACTTCCTTTAGTGCATCCTGGTGCCATCTACACAAACATCTAACAGTCCAAATGTAAACAACAAAAACAAAAATTGTGATTCATCAGTCCAGGTCATCTTCCATTGCTCTCTGGTCCAGTTCTGATGGTCATCTACTCATTGTAGTAGGTTTGGCATTGAACATGGTTCAGCCAGGGCACTCTGACAAATCTGCAGCTATCTAGATCCGTAACAGCGAGCTATGATGGAATTTGTGTCCTGTCACGTTTCTACAGTAGCCACCATTACACTTTAGGCATAAACCTTTCAGGGTTAATATTTACAAAAGCTACTCAGATTCTTACACTTGAACATTTTTGCTGCTTCCTAAACATAAACTATATTAACCAAATGTTTATTTGTTGCTAAATATATCCAACCTATCTTCCTTTGTCACTGGTCAAACTAATTTACATGCTTTTGAGTTTGATCTAGGGATTTGCCAAATATATAAAAAATGTCACAGTTTTAGTTATCACACATGTGAATATGCATTTCTATTTTGATAAATAAAGACATAAAATTGAGAGTGGATATTCAGTGTGCACATATACAAGTCCTTAGCAATTGTGTATGTGTGTTCTGTGAGCATTTAGGTGTCGGCCCAGTAAATAGCAGCGTTAAGTGTGCCTATTTAAATTTGAGCATGGGATTTTGTGGGTAGGTGAATTGTTGTGTGTGTGTGTGTGTGTGTGTGTGTGTGTGTGTGTGTGTGTGTGTGTTTACCTGGACAGGACTGTGTATTACACAGAGCCTCCTCAGTGTGTAAGCCAAGGCAGATGTCTCCTCCATAGGCAGGCGGAGGGTTGCTGCATGAACGAGTTCGGATGTAATGACCCCCACCACATGTAGCTGAGCATCTGGACCAAGATGACCAACAAGACCAGCTTCCATCCACTGATCTCACACACACACACACACACACACACACACACACACACACACAGAAAGAGGGAGAGAGAGAGAGAGAGAGAGAGAGAGAGAGAGAGAGAGAGAGAGAGAAAGGTTATTTAGCACATATTTTCTGTATTAAAATAACTAACTTAGGCAAATGTTTGCATTTGATAGCTGTGTGTCCCAGTGACTGGGACAGGTTCGTGTGTCACTGAGTGGGACATGTGGATGTCTCATTGTGCATGACAGATGGATGTGAGTTTGTCTGGGACAGGTAACCATGTCTTAGTGTTGTGATTGGATGTGTCTCATGTATCCTTGAGTGAGGTAGGTGGCTGTTCCTTTGAGTGGGACATTTTGGAGTGTACTGGATTTTAAGAGGTAGATATGTACTTGAGTAGGACAAACAGAAGTGTCCATGCTTTTGAGTGGGACACACGGGACTATCCTTTGCTGTTTTCAGTGGCCTTGTTCTGGTCATGAATCAAGAAGTTGTGTTGTTGAATACGTCTTTGAGTGGGACAGATGGGCATGTCCTTAGAAATAAGTTGGAGGATGGGTCCCTGAGAAAAGCTAGTACGTGTTTTCTGGAGTTTTGTGGGTGAGCATGCATGTAAGAGTGACAAATGAGTGTATAACAATTCTTTATTGTCAAAGTACTTTTACATACATTGAAATTTGGTTTGTGCTCTGGGCACCTGTTGCCACTGTGCAGCGCCAGTTATTGCGTTGTTCTATCCTTTTGATGCTGAGCGCCAAGCAGGAAGCAACAACTACCAAATTTTAACGTCTTATGGTATGACGCGGCCAGATTCGAACACCGACCTTCCGGAGGATAAATCGGACGCTCTACCAACTGAGCTAAATCCCCGGTTAATTTAAGGATCTTGTGCTGTTGAGGTGGACACAACCTCAAATTAGTTAAGTGGGCGTGTCCTTAGGTGTAGCAGCTTGATGTACTTTTGAGTGTTACAGTTAGAAATGTCTAGATTAGTGGCAAAATGTGCTTTTGAGTTGGACAGATGTGTCTATAAATTTATATATGAATAAAAATCATGCCTACATTTTGGTCTATGCACATCAAGGTAAGCCCTGTGAGAATTTGCACTCTATATATATATATATATCCATATACACCGGATTAATGCTAAAATGTAAACTCAGTCATTTTCAAAGCTACGTAATCCTAATTACGGTCAGGAGAAAGCTGGTGCTCATCTCAGTCAACTCTAAGTGTAGGTGGGGTACATCCTAAGTAGCTCCCCAGCCCACTGTAGGGCCAACACACATACAACCATTCACAATCACAACTAGGGGCAATTTAAAACTGCCAATTAGCCTATTATGCATGTTTCTGAACTGTGGGAGGAAGCTTCAGTACCTGAAGAAAACCCACGCAAGCACAAGAGAACATGCAAACTCCACACAGAAACACTAAAGCACAGGAATCGAAACCGTGATCTTCTTGCTGTGAGGTGGACGTGCTAAACACTGTGCCAACCCTACAATGGAAACTGAGAAGAAAAAAAAAAAGATAAAATGAATAAAACAGATGGAAAGGGATACAGAAAGTCTAGGGCATGATGAACAAATGTAGTGAGCATGATAAAAAGGGAGGTAATAAAGAGACAGTGTAGAGGATTCAAGACGAGGGGTGACATGGCATGTCCAAAGTACAGTATCTAAAATTTAGTGATTTTTATATATATATATATATATATAAATATATATATAAATTTTATATAAAGATAAAAAATTATAAAGATTTTTATATATATATATATATATATATATATATATATATATATATATATATATATATATATATATATATATTATATATTAGGGTATATATTAGGGTGGACCTTATTTTTAAAGTTTTTAATTTGTGACCTCTCACCCTTGTATTTTGTTCCATTTAATAAGAAGCCACTTTGTGCAGAAAATCATGAAAATTTAATCAGTTTTAGGCTATGCTCAAAAACAATGAAATTTTGAAGTATAATACTATTCGAACAAAAAACCAATATCAAGTTTGAAATGTAAGGTTCTTTTAGTTTTGTAGCTCATGAACAATTGTCTCTTTTCTGGCATCAGGGAATCTTTTCCTGTGGTCCTGAATGATCTCAAGGAGGAACTGATGTTGTTCTTCATCCTTAGATAGAAGGCCACTGTACTCCTGTACTCTGAGCATTTAAAAATTCTGGGTATTTTTATTAGAGAGAAAGCAAGCATCCTGGTGTGAGATATCAAATAGATCGTCAAAGGTTTCCTTAAATTTCTCTTCAATCTCAATCTGTTTACTTGTTCTCTGACTTTGATTCTTCTTTAGTGCTTCCCAATTCTGCACTAATCTCTCCAGTTGTTTCATGGCATGATGGGAGGGTCTGACTGGAATGCGGGCCTTGTTCCATGTTTCTTCCAGTACTCGCACTGTGGCCACTGCAGCATCATGTTTTCTTGAATGTCCTTTCACTAGGTACACGTAATGCTGCAGAGCATCTCTAATTGTAGGTAGTTTATAACCTGTGTATGCTTTTGCTGTTTGTAATAAATAGATCTGATTCTTTGATCTCAAATTGCTTGCCATTTCACCTGTATAAAAATATATGAGAGGTGAACAACAGTTCACATATTTTAATACTTATTCGATGACGCTTTAACATTGAGCTTATGGGCAATGAAAGAGGTGGCTTGAGCACAGGCTAAACTTTCTTTATATCCAGAATATTTTTTATGACACACTTTTAGACCAAAAGGATCAAATTTAGGGGGTGAGACAGTTTAATTTACCAGAATTTTTTTTTTGCTACATTTAAGGGCCAATTTAAAAAAAAAAAAAAAAAAAAAAAAAAAAAATATATATATATATATATATATATATATATATAAAATGAGTGTGTATAAAACATATATAGTAAGACCTTGCCCATTCACGGTTCAGTGCTCGCCCAACATACAACATACTTGTGAAATAGCAGCAAACCTGGAAGTTACTGGCACGTGATTCAAATTTAGCCAATGGCTGAGAGCTTTGGTTTCTTCCTCCTGCTGATTGGTTGCAGATGATGTGTATACCTCTTTTTTTTCCTCCTTCGCGCACATGTCATCCACATGACTGCTAGTTTTTAATTATTATTTAAGCCCTATGATGTCATTCAAACAGGGCAGTGGTGGTCTAGTGGTATAGGGCGCTGGATCGCTGATCCAAAGGTTGGAGGTTCGAGTCCCACTCTCCACAAGGTTGTCACTGTCCCCCCCAGTGCAGCTAACTGGGTTATCAAAGGCGGGCCATGTCTGTCACTGTCTATGGTGAGAGGCATGTAAAAGAACCATTGCTGGCTTTCGTAAAGAATAGGCTGCAAAGTCGTCAGCGTGTTTCTGTCCCTTGCTAAAGGGTTGTGACAGGAAGGGCATCTGATGTAAAAACCTCTGCCAGATCAGATGTGCGAATCAGATGATTCGCTGTGGCGACTCCCAAGTAAAAGGGAAAAAGCCGAAAGGAAGACAGACAGATGTCATTCAAACACCCTGCATCTTCTCTAGCTTCTGGTAAGGACCCTAAGCGCTTTATTCATTAATAAATATTATCACAGTACAAAATTTAAAAGTTTTTACTTAATTATTACTACATTTTACTGCATTATTATTGTATTAATGAGTAAGACTGTCTATAGAATGTGTTTAATAAGCATATTTTAGCGCATGTAATATCATACATAGGGTTTTAAAACCGCACCAATAATTCACAAATTTTCAGGATCCACAAAAGGGGCGGAATGCAACCCACACACACACACACTTGTGTGTAAAGAAAGATCTTTTAGCAGAGGCCTAAACAGGAAATTGTAATTTGACACAAATGTGTGTGTGTGTGTGTGTGTGTGTGTGTGTGTGTGTGTGTGTGTGTGTGTGTGTGTATGTGTGTGTGTGTGTGTGTGTGTGTGTGTGTGTGTGTGTGGGGGGTGTTAAAGAAAGCCTTTTTAAGGAAGGCCTAAACAGGAAATTGTAATTTGACAGTGTAAAATTGAACGACTTTTGAAATGTAATCAGACCAATCAGTGTCATGTCGAGGCAATCATGCTCCCTAAACCGCTCGAGTAAACTTATCTAATTGGCTTTTACTGTGTGTGTATTTTTCAACCAGATCCTGAATAAGCAGAACTAATTTAATTCTCAAGCCGCTCAAACTATCCCTTCACCTCTACTTTAATTAATACGGGCGAACAAATAAGTAGCACCTCTTTATTCCTTCTAAAAGAGCAGAAAACAGAGAGATGAAAGCTAAAGATTCCCCAAGCATCAACTCCATCTGAGAACTAATTAAGTTTCTGCAAACACAGAATTATCACCCTCTTTCCTCTCAGCATGTTAAAAACCCTGTGGTAGGTGTGATGATACACAACAAAAATCAGATCACGATACTTATTGACAACACACAATATTAACTTTGGTGAGGATTGATACCACAATTAAATATTTCCATTTGCCGTAAATTCACATGTAAAAAAAAAAATAAAAAATACAAGTGCGTTAGCTGGATGTTAGATATAGACTCATTGGCCACTTTAACAGGAACACCTGCATGGCTACTCATTCGCCTACATTGCCTTATCGCATTACAATTATCCTGTCAACAGATTTTGTGTCAGCTGTGCAACAATGCAATCATGCAGATACAGACAAAAACTTCTGTTCATGTTCATATCAGTCACCTCATTGACTCAGAAACGGCTGTTGGTGCAAGAAAGGCTGGTTTAATGCATTTAAAGTCTTTAGACTTTGCATACTACATGGAATACTTGAAATATATATGGGATTATATGAAACTTTCAGTTAGGAGAATCCAAGACAATATTTTTTTTGTAATGTGAGGCAGAAAACTGATGAGGCAAACCACACAGCAGAGATAATCCAAAGTGCACAGACAAACATACAGGCACAGTTCGTAAACTATATCAGGATGTCAGATCCAGAACAGAATGTTAAAGTCAAAAAGGCAAACTAGAAAATATGCCTGAAAAGCAAACAATAAACAAAGGCTCGGTAATGGCTAGCAAAGAAACAGAACAGTATGTTGCAATGAGTGCTTTTAAACAGTGGCCATTTTTAGTGTGACACCGGTTTGAGTGCAGACAAGTTGATCGTGTGAAAAATAAGTTGAACCAAAGTTCATGAAAATGTATTCATGTACTTTTCATGGTCTTCATTAAAAATGAAATTATAATTCAAACTGAATAAGGTATTTCAATTTAGCCCTTCTTTTAAGAACCAACCTGGTAAGTACAAAAAAAAGAGAGAGAAATTGTTATGAGCTTCTTCCACAGCTGTAAATAGATTTAAAAAGTGATGCACATTCACAGTGATTTTGTCCTGGTAGAACCTACTTTGTGAAGTTGCCAAATAAGTCAACTAATGCAGAATTTTGAAAATTTGTTAATTAGTCTTACAGTAGATTGGTAAACCATACAGGGTGTACCCCACATCTTGCCTGAAGTCAACAGCAATTGGATTGAATGGATGTGTGGATTAACAGTAAATATGTATTTAACGAGTGTAGCTATATAATAATCGGGAAAAAAAAAAATTCTTCCCTCAAAAAAATTAAGGCGCTCAGCCTTAGGGTTTGTGTTGAGAATCAAACGTTTTCAATATTTTACTGATAACAGGAACAAACAAAAGGCAAAAAACAGAAGCAAGCTTGCATCAAATGTTGCCAACGCGACAAAATGATTTGTGGCAAGTGCATTATAATTTGGGGAGACCGTTTGTACAACATTAAATAGTACATCAGCTTTGTACTGAACATCTCTTGACTCAAATTAAGATAATAGGAACATTGCGTACATTTCACATTTCACCAAACTATTCTTTAATATTACATCTAGATGAGGATTTGAAGGTAGCACATCACACATGAAGGTAGAGATTAAATTAAGACTTTAAATGTCATTTTTTAAGAGATGATGATGGATGCTGTTGTTTAAGCAATTTACAAATTTTAAGGTTTGGCATTAATCATGATTACAGACTAGAATAATACCTAATTGTCTACTCTCCCTGTTGTTCCCCACCTGCTTGAGGAGTGAATTTCCATTTAGATTACATGTTTCCCCCTAATATTGGGACAAGTGCTCATTTAATTAGGCTGACTCCTCCTGTATTACAGCGAGATTTAGGAGCCAGTATAATTAGCCTGAGTTGTGATTACACACAGTCTGCTGTAGGGGCTTTTGTCTATTTCCACTTACAAATCAAAGTATTTCCACCTCTGAACAGCAGTTGCTTTTATACTTTTATACTTACGAACAAATTCAAATGCTTTTGTTTTGCCTTTGTTCCCTTTCTCATTAATCACTACTCAACAACTCTCGAGCACATACCGATTACCTTTGGGACGTCAGTATAAAATGAGACATGGCCCATAATCACTTCAGAGAAGAGCACTACAGTCAGTAGAGAATTCAAATGTGTGTGCACGCATGCATTATTGTGCATTAGTGCATCTGTTCTACATCTGTCCTCCATGAATTTTACATTAGCACATCTAGTGACTATAATTTACAATAATTTTAGTAGTACTTTATGTGAAGCTTGTGTCAATAATGATATGGATAATAATCAAAAGGTATATTTATGGAATATATACCCTATGCGAGATGACATTTTTAAGGCAAGCACCCTTATCAATGGAGAGAGAAAGCAAGACCTCATAAGCACTTAATAACAAATATTTATGCATCTGTTGTGTTGTGCTGCATTGTTCCTTAAATATATCACTTGCTGGATTAAAATTGGGACTCCTAATTTATCATTAACAGGCTGTCTCAAGGACAAAACCTCCTATATTCGGTGTCCCAGGCCCAGTGAAAACATTTCTGAGTGGAATTTGCATGTTCTTCCAATGACTGTGTGGGCTACCTCCAGATACTCCAGTTTCCTCTCACAGTCCAAAGACCTTCACATTAGCCTGAGTGGCTGCTCCAAATTGCCTTTTTTTTTTTTTTCCAGTTTTGAGTGTGTTGGTCTGCGATGAACTTGCAAGCTTTTCACAATGTTCCCTGCCTTCACTCAATGATGGTTTAGATGGGCTTCAGCTTACCCACAACCCTAGTAGGATTAAGGGAAAAGTCCCTTGGGCTTTTTACACCTGAGCCATAGTGGCTCAACAGGCCGGTGTTTATCCCCGGTTTCCATAGCGTGAAGTGACTAGGAGTTGAACTCCTCCTGGATGGGATGGTAGTCCATCGCAGGTTACCTTCCCAGTACAGTCGGCTCTCTACTTACGAAATTAATCCGTTCCAGTGCCTTTTTCGGAACCTGGAGCTTTCGTCAGTAGAGGCACATTTTACATGTAAAACACATGAGTCGTTCCAAGGCTCTCAAGACTACCCCATAAATCCTTTAAAAATTATAAAAGTACACCAATTTTGTATGAAATATGTATGAAATATGTGTTAAAAGTAAAAGAAAATTATTTATTAAACATTTTAAAATTTTATTAACATATTTATGAATTAAACCATTATTAAACATTTTTTATTAATGCACATACACACACAACACTGTCTCTCTCTATCTCTCTCTCTCTTGCTCACACACACACAAAACTCTCTCTCGCTCTCTCTCTCTGTCTCGCTCTCACACACAGACACACACACACACACACACACACACACACAAAACTCTCTCTCTCTCTCTCTCGCTCTCTCTCTGAGTGGCGTGCTCTGCTGAATGCGGGCTCCACCCACACGCAGTGCGCAGCCAATGGAGCTTTTGAGACGGGGTGTTGTATTTAAATCGGAATTACCTGTTTGAAAGATCTGAGGTCCGGATTCAATATTAACTTGCTTCCTTGCAAGATCGGAGGTCTTTTGTCCCATGGAGCATTCTGTGCACAGAACATTTGTGGCGCCGCCCACTTCCATGCACAAAAATGTTTCTTGGCCAAATGCGGAGCTTTTCAGACGGGGTGCGGCTCATCCGGACCTCCTCAAATAAGCTGCAATGAGTACGCTCAAAAAAACTCACGAAACGCACGAACCAACAGTACATCTCTCCTTTACGTGTGTGGCAAACAAGCTTACGGGTACAGTACTATGGAGACTCAGCTCCCTCCTGGCCAATGGGAGGCCAATGGGAGGCCAGCGGGGCGGGATGCTGGGAGACAGCCAATGAGAGAGCAACTCGCGCATTGTTTGAATTTTTGAATGGCACGTTTGAATTTTTTGAATGGCGCGTATGGCGCTTTTTATAAGAAGAAGTTGTTTCGTATACAGAGGACGAACATTTAGGAAAATGTTTTTCGTAACCTGGATTTTTCGTATTCAGAGGTTTTCGTAAGTAGAGGGCCGACTTATATTTTTACTGATACCCAGCAGTATAAATGGGGGTCTAACTGGGATTTGAACACACAACCTCCCGATCATGAGCGCAGCACCGTAACCACTACGCCACCGTCCCCTTACTGTAGTAGGATTAAGCAGTGTAGGAAAATGAATGAAAAAATTTAAGTAATTAAATTCTCATTCATATGCAAATAATATTGAACGGACGAAACAAAATGACTTCAGTCGGCACATTGATATTATTGTTATTTTTTAAATTTGGTTTGCCATCTATTTCCTCCCCTCATTTTCACCTTGTTCATGAAAGGTAATCAGTGTACTTCTATTACTGCATCCATAAAGAAGCTTTTTTAAACCTCATGTCAGTCGGATGCTTATTCAATGTGTTTGTGGGAATAAACAGATTTGCCATTGATCTCCATGCAAAACGTCCATCTATATTTATTCAACAGGAAAAATAAATCTATTATATATCTGTTAGAGACAGTGGTAGTCTATTGGTAAGTTGCTGGATTATCAATCTTAAGGTTGTGGGTTCAAGCCCCACTGTCAACGAATGTCACTGCTGTCCCCTAGTGCAGCTAACTGTTATCAAAGGCTGCCCAAGTATTTCACTGTCCATCGGCAGAGGTTCAGTTCATTTTCTGTAACCGCTTAATCCTAATTAGGGTAACAGGGAGGCTGGCGTCCATCCCAGCTAACTCCGAGCGTGGGCAGAGTACACCCTGGACAGCTCACCAGGCCATTGCAGGGCGGAAACACGCTGATGGCTTTGCAGCTGCTCTTGTCGAAAGTCAGCAATGGTTCTTTTACACCAAAAACATAGACAGTGAGAGACATGGCCGGCCTTTGATAACCCAGTTAGCTGCACTGGGGGGTGGGGGTGGGGTGGGGGCAGTGACGACCTTGTGGAGAGTGGGACTCAAACCCCCAACCTTAGGATCAGTCATCCAAGCGCCATATACCACTAGGCCACCACTGCCCTCATGGGGAGAGGTAAAAGAACCAATGATAACTTTCCTCTAGAGTAGGCTGCATAGGCTGTGATGGCCTGGCGAGCTGTCCAGGTGTAGCCCAGAGTCGACTGCTAGCCTCTTCGCGACCCTAATTATGATTACGTGGTTCAGGAAATGAATGGCATCTGTTAGATATCTATATGGACTAAATAACTATTATTCATAAATAAAATGTTTGCATTTCACTAGAAACTTGTGTAGAAAGAAGAATGCAGCACCAATGTTCAAAGGCTGGCAACCATGAAAACATTCCAGATGGTAAGTATTATTGTTTTAAATTTTAATTATCATTAAAACCATGAAGAACTTGGTTTGGAAAAGGTGTATTAAATACTGTCCTGCATTAACCAATGTTGACACAGCCACCCAATGTCACTGTGAGAAGTCAGTTGTTATTGTATGGTCTATAATTAGTCTCCAACGTGCACTCTAAATAGGTTGCTAATCTATCGCAGGGTTAACACAGTGAACTCGGAGTTGAATGGCAGGAACCGAATTGTGTGCCAAGCATGGAGCTATTACTCAGTGTTGGACAGGGCCAAAGCACTAATGAAAACTACTATGTCAGGGCGGGTATGTCTTAGTCCAAAATGATAACAACATTAAAACCTCTTTTAACTTATGTTCATATCAACCTGTTTGTGAGTGAATTTACATGCTCCAAAGGGCTAAACATATACATAAGGCTGTTGATAACAATGAAAGCATCATTATCATCATCATCATCATCATCATCATCATCATCATCATCATCATCGCCACCTTTCGCTTAATCCAGGGTCGAGCTGTGGTGACAGCAGCCTAAGCAGTGAAGTCCAGATGTCCACTCTATAGCCATTCCCCCCAGTTCTTCTGGAGGGGATCCCGAGGTGTTCCCTGACCAGCTGAAAGTCATCGTCCCTCCAGTGTGATCTGGGTCAACCCTGGGGTCTCTTCCCAGTTGGACATGCCCGAAACACTGCATCAGGTAGATATTCGGGAGGCATTCTAACCAGATACCTGAGTCACCTCAACTGGCTCCTCTCAAATTGGAGGAGCAGCGATTCTACTCCGAGTTCTTCCTAGATAGCTCAGATATAGATATAGATACAGATATCAGATATAGATAGCTCAGATAGCTTCCTAGATATCTCTTCATCACAGCTGGTAGAATGAGTGTGCTGCATTCAGGATGAAAACCAAATTGCTCCTCCTGAATTTGAGGTTTAACTATTGATCACGTCCTCCGCTCCAGTAATCCTGCATAAACGTTCCTGGCGAGGCTGAGTGTAAATCCACGATAATTGCAACACACCCTCCAGCCCCCCTATTGAAAAAGGGGAACTACCATCCCAGTTTTTCAACCCAGAGGTATGTCCCCCAATGACCTCACAATGTTGCAGAGACATGCCAACAAAGACAAACATTCTACACAAAAACTCAATCCTACAACATCCAGAGCCCTGAGATACCTCTTAAAGACTCCAAAATGTGTGGGTACTCCGAACTGTCATTAGGTGCACAAGCACAAACAACATTTAGGACCTGTCCCGCCACCCAAAGGAAGAGGTAAGTTACAATTTCTTCGACTGGAGAGAACCCCAATATGTTGGCACCGAGCCTGACAGTAACAAAAACACCCACACCAGTTCGTCGCCTCTCCCCATGAGCAACTCCAGAATGGAATGAGGTCCAGCCCCTCTTAAGATGGATGGTTCCAGAGACCAAGCTATGCGTCAAGATGAGTCCAACTATATCTATTTGGTAGCTCTCAACCTCATACGTGGGGCCAGTGGCGTAGTGGTTAGGGTGCTGCGGTCATGATCGGGAGGTTGTGAGTTCGAATCCCACTGAGACCCTCACTGTGCTAAGACCCCTGGGCAAGGTCTCAACCACAAGTGTGCCTCTGTTCACCCAGCAGTATAAATGGGTACCAGTAAAAATATACTGGCAAGGTAACCTGCGGTGGACTAGTGTCCTATCCAGGGGGAGTTGAACTCCTGGTCGCTTCACGCTATGGAAACCGGGGATAAGCAGCAGCCTGATGAGCCACGAGACTCAGGTGTAAAAACCAACAGACTTTACCTTTACCTACCAACCTCATGCAGTAGCTCAGGCTCCTTCATCGCCAGAGAGCTGACGTTCTATGTGCCAAGAGTCAGATTCAGTAGCCAAGGATCGGTCTGACAGAACCCAAGCCTTCCGCTACCACCTAACCTAACAGCGCACCCAACTCCTATAGCCCCTCCCACAGGTGTTGGGTCCAGCAGAAACATGCTGACGGCTCTGCAGCTACTCTTTACAAAAGTCAGCAATTGTTTTTTAACATGAACCTCTCACCATAGACAATAAGAGACATGGCCGGCCTTTGATAACCCAGTTAGCTGCACTGGGTGGACAGTGACAACCTTGTGGAGAGTGGGACTCGAACCCCCAACCTTAGGATCAGCGATCCAGTGCCCTATACCACCAGTGCCACCACTGCCCATTATCATCCATTATGTGTTCTTACGAAATCTTGCCTACACAAACATTTCAACATACAGTACACTTAAGCATAAATAGTGAGGGAGTGTGTTGTCACCTGGGCATGGTGTTGTGTTACACTCTTGGTATTCCTGTGCAGGTCCTGAACACGTCGTCCCTCCATATTTTGGTTTAGGGTTTGTGCAGGTTCGTTTGCGGCTACGCACTCCAGAGCTACAATCACGGCTGCACTGAGTCCATGAGCTCCAGACTGACCAGCCTCCATTCACTGTGAGACCAGAGATGCGGCCTGATCGCAGCATATCTCCTGACACACACAAATACACACACACACACACACACACACACACACACACACACACACACACACACACACACACACACACATGGAGACTGAGTTAGGATGCGTTTCTGATTAATTGAAGATGTAAAGACAGACTCTGTGCTGATTCATGCAATATATGAATTGATGCCTTGTCATAAATATCACCTTTTCAGATTGAGCTGAGATGAGTAGCATTAAAATATAGAGCATATGAGGTAAGCGCATCACACTATTAAACTCAGTGAGAGTAACAACAAGATTTAAGTAACACGGAGAAAGAAATTTTGAAGTCAGGGCATAATTAAACTTTATTTGTTTGTCAGATGCTTTTAAAAAAAGTGAGTGTTGTCAATATATACATTTCTTTACCCCCACACCCCATCATGACCACGACCACAATATAATCTCCCTATCATGGTTCTAATATTGAAATCATCCCAGTATACTTAATCCAAATTTTAATAATTTATTTTCATGAAGGTTGTGTCTGTATTGCCATTAAAAAAATTAGCCTTATGTCTTGTGAAACATAAACAATGGGATGTTATTGAGCTATAGGATTTTGATAATAATAGGTTTATTAACAATTATGCATTAGCATGGGATGAGGCGGGCATCAGCAATTCAGTGACACCCACTGAGCCTGAGGTGTATAATTGTTTATAGTATATACTATAAGGAAACATATGCATAAAAAGCACAATAAAATTAAAGTATTTGTGTTTTTATTTATTATTATTTTTTAATTTGTTCAAGTCATAACAGGTGTAGGTGAGCAGACACAAATGTTGTGTAGCCAATACTAGCTGTATAACCTAATGTTTAACTTTTTACTTGTGTGTGGCTCAGCCTTCTATATCCCCATAGAAATAACAGGCGGATCTTTGGTTATGTGCGCTTTAATATAAAACTGTAAGTTATTTCATAAATATTGTTGTCCGTTTTATGGTACTCCAGTGTGGAGCCCAAGTTATGATGCCTCTAAAGATTTATGTAAAGCTTAAAGGAAATGTCTGAGAATGTTATGAAAGTTATCAGATATTATACATTGTTATACTCTTAAACAATAATAATAATAATAATAATAATAATAATAATAATAATAATAATAATAATAATAATAATAATAATAATAATAATAATAATAATAATAATAATAATAATAATAATAAGTAATGTTTCTAAACTTAGGGGCAGTGGTGGCCTAGTGGTATAGGGTGCTGGGTTGCTGATCCTAAGGTTGGGGGTTCAAGTCCCACTCTCCACAAGGTTGTCGCCCCCCATGCAGCTGACTGGGTTATCAAAGGCCGACTATGTCTCTCACTGTCTATGGTGTGAGACATGTAAAAGAACCATTGCTGACTTTCGACAAGCCATCAGCATGTTTCTACCCTGTGTTGGCCCAGCGAGCTGTCCAGGGTGTACTCTGACCACGTACGGAGTCGGCTGGAATGGGTGCCAGCCTCCCCGTGATCCTAATTAGGATTAAACAGTTTCTAAACTTTGCACTACTTATTGTTCAACTGAGATACGGCTGAATAAAATTCATTTAAAAAAGGAATAAAGATTCGAAATTTTGCTTTGACTATGGTAACTAGAATGAGTTTAAAAAAAAAATCACATATCACTGGCAGGTAGTACCCATTAACTTTAGAGAATTAATGCCCGAACATACAGTACAGTATATAGTACAGTGTGGACGACACTGCGCATTATACAGAACTGAACCATACAGTGTGAACAGCAGTTATAGCACAGACTTTCTACAATATAAATACAGAAATAAAAATGCAAAATACAGTACTATGTAAAACTTACTAAAAGAAAAATGACACCACTTATGCATGAAGTGTAACAGATCCTCCATGACTGGCACTTGACAAAATAAAAAAAATGATTCATGCACCCAGTGGCTCAGCATTACTAATACTTATGATTGTGACACATTTTTCCACTAGCAGAAGTAAAGAATTATTTGTCCCCTTTATCCAGAATAATTTGTGTTAACCTTTCGTTTATCAGCTCCAGAGTGAATTCAAAAAACACAAGGGAGGATTTATTTCTTTCCTCCTTAATACCCCCATTTCACTGGAGCACGGCAGACTTACGCAATTATTTCCACAATTATTTCCTTATCTTCCGTGTCATTTCGTGTGATTCCGTAGTTATTCTTCAACTCTTCCTCCACTTCCGTGTGCTTCCGGCAGGCCAAAATATTCCGTGGGGTCACTTTGGCGTACTTTGCAGTACCTGTTCCGCATATGCTGCGAACATTCCGAGAGTGTAAGAATTTCCACTTTTCCGTAGGATTTTCACCCAATTTCCATGTAAAAATGCCAAAGCTCTTCTGTAGACTACGTTCCACGCCTTTCCGATACACATGTTATGGTCTGTGTTATTTGGCGGCTTTTAACTCTTTCTCTCTCTTTTTATGCACTTCAGGCGCTGGCGAGGGGTGTGGCTGTCACGCCATCACCAAGCTATAAAGAAGAGCGGTGTGCTCCTCCCAGCGCTAGAAGATTGTCCCTTCAAACGATCCCATTTCCCCGTGATCTCTCTGGCTCCCTGGTTCTCAGCTCCGTGCTCGACCAGTTCCCGCTTTGATATTTTCCCTTAGCGATTTTGGTTCTTGGGTTCCCCCCTCACCTCTACCGTGATCACAGTTCCCCATACTCCAGTGCCTGCTCTGTGTTCAATAAAGCTCATGTGTATCATCATACTCAGTCTCCTGCACCTTTGGGTTCGACTGAAAGCTCTCGGCGTCACAACACGATCCTTGCATGCCGTAGTCCAGTGAAATGGGGGAATAAGATTTTTCACTTTTCCGTAGGATTTTCACTCATTTTCCGTGTAAAAATGCCGAAGCTCTCTGGTAAGCTTCCGTTCCGCGCCTTTCCGCTGCGATCGTTGCATGCCGTAGCCCAGTGAAATGGGGATATAAAGGAGTCGTGGTACTTTTATCACTAGCTTTGGACACGTATCAATACAGAGATCTATTGGAAGCTCTGACTTTAAGCAGTGTCTAAATCTTTATATTACTGTTATGGCTAATCAGTGTAGGTCAAAAAAAGCTGGAATACATTACCATACTCATAATTATGACACATCTGGCCATGCTACTTTTGGAAAAATGAAAAATTCAGATGTTAAAATTCTTACAAAAAAACTTGAACGTTCGTTGATTTTTAAATTTTAGATATTTATTTTTTCAGGCCACAGTTTGGTCCAGCTTCACTATCTATTTTTCATCACTTAACCTTTAGTGAGGCCTGGCTCGGCATGAGAGGAATGCCAGTCCCTGTTTCCTGCTTTGTTTATTCTCATTATTTATAGTGCTCTCAATCAAACAACCTTCTCAATGCCAATAGACTGCTTCATAACCTTTTCACACCTTACAACCAAGAATACTGAGCTGCAGGTAAACACAAAGCTCAAACCAACTACTCAGTAGATAGCAATACACTTTCCTAGTACAAATCAATTGTAGCTCAAAGATAATGAACTTTCCCTTCTCCAGTATTCCTAGAAAGGCCTGGCCTGAAGAGAAGAAGAAGAAGAAGAAGAAGAAGAAGGAGATGATGATGATGATGATGATGATGATGATGATGATGAATAGGTGACTATACCCTGACACTCGTTGACCGTGCTGCATCTAAATTCTGTAATCTATAACATTAATTGCTCTAATGTATTGCAAAGTATAGTGCTTTCATACTTTTCTCTCAAGCTTCTGTATAGTGGCAAGGAACTGCTCAAGTGCATGAATAAATGCGTATCAACAGTATTGGCGGTACAATAAGACAGGATTGAGCAAACAAAGCATGCAATTCAAGTTGTTTTTCAAAAAAAAAAAAAAATCAAAGCTATTCAGCTGAGTATGAGCCATAGTTTAAACTACAGAGTGATTTTATATTGTAGATACAAGTGAACTGAATTTTGAATTATTTTAAAATTGAGTTCAGGACAGAAAAGACTGTATTAGGAAAAAAAACAGGTATTGGTATTGTTGTTTTTATTCTGTTTCATTCAATACATCTCACCCCAAGTAGGATTATGCAAATCCTGTTACGTGTGGATTTTCATTAAACTTGTGAGATAAGATTTTTTGGAAATGTGGTATAATAGCAGGTCCAACAAGGTATGCGCTATACTTTCTGTGGTTTTTCAGCTTGACGGAGTGCTTTTGTTCACTCATTGCTTTATGCTGGTCAGAGTATATTTTGATGATGAAACATTGAACAATAAGTGGGAGTATAAAAACATTGTAGATAAAACTCCATTCCACTGCATTTCAGTGCACCATGCTTTGGGGGTGGTGAAAACTGAAGAACCCAGCGGAAACCCACACGGACATGAAGAGAAAATGAAAAAAAACTCATAAAAATCATGAACACAAAAAGGAGGTGTTAGGCAGGGCATAAAAATTGTCATCAAAAGCAGGTTTTACTTTTGTAGCTGCAATGATGTGGAAACATTTGATTAAGAAATAGTCTTATCCCAGCGTTGTACAGAATTGCCACTAATCCTATCTCACTGAGTAATGGTGGCATTAAAGAGAAATGAAAGAAAAGCCTTACAAACTCTCCTGTTACACTGAAAATATTTATATTTTCATCATCAGGTGGTTTTGGTTTAATTATGCTTTAAGGGGCCAAAAGAGGGTACTGCATCTAGTGTAATCCGCAGCAATCCCAGTTATATTTATTTAAAAGTCTCTTGGAATAGATTAATGACGTTCATTCTGTTTACCCTGCTATAGCTTGCTGACCTTCTTAGTGTGTATCCAAAATGAATCAAACCTAATCAAACCTAGACAATTTCTAGTAGTCAGTTGACCTCATTTGGCTCTCTTAGGACTGTGTGTTAAGGTTTTACAGAGGGAAAGGATCCACATGCAGACAAAAATGGCAAAAAAAAAAGGAGCACAATGTTTATTAGACAGGAAAACACTCCAAAATGGCAGGCAAAATCTTGATAAAAAAAACAGGCAATCATCAAAGAATTGCAATGAGTCAAAATAGAGGTATCCGATATCAAAAGACTAACAAGAATGACCAAGAAACAGGCAAAGTGAAAAACTACGAGGCAACAGACTTACTAATGTTAGAAAGGTTTGAGAGAAAACTCCTAGCACGATCTAGCAGTGACAATGGGGCAATGCTGGGTTTAAGTAGACAGAGTACTAAGGCAGGCAATGAGACAAAAATGAGTACAATAATAAACGTAGGGAAAGCTAAAGGGGACATGGCAAAAAAAAAAAAAAAAAAAAAAAAAAACTAAACCAGGGATTTAGCCCAGTTGCTAGAGCATCCGCTTTATCCTCTGGAAGGTTGGAGTTCGAATCCGGCCGTGTCATACCATAAGACGTTAAAATTTGGGAGTTGTTGCTTCCTGCTTGGCACTCAGCATCAAAGGACAGAACAACACAATAACTGGTGCTGCACAGTGGTGACAGGTGCCCAGAGCACAAAGCAAAATGTCATGTATGTAATGTACTTTTTATAATAAAGATTTATTAAAATAAAATAAAAAATATTAAACAAATCGCAAGGTTACAATCAAAATAAAAGCACATGATACCAGAAAACAAAAGCGAATCAGCCTAAGTCGGAACACTGTGAAAGAAAATCACAGTACCTGAAGGAGAGGCACACAGGCACAAGAACTACATGAACACGCAAGGCTCTGAACCCAGAACCTTTTTGCTGTGAGGTAACATTGCTACCTGACACACCACCATGTCAAATTATTATGATTTGCTTATAATATTCAGCTGTCAGCTTCTTATGATATTGTATTATCTTGACAACATGCTGAGAAAATGGCTCTTTAGACTCTTGCTCCCTTTTCTGATTAAGAACAATTGAATGAATATGCTAGGCTAGTTTTCTATAATATTATATATCCGGCTCTTGTTCCCTGCTGTAGATAGGTTAGCTACCCCAAAGCACCCAATAATAGAACATTCTTGGCACCACTGCTGATGCTTATTAACAGTTAGACAGCAGGCAATTAAAAACTGCTCCCCGCTGGATTTGTATTGCAGATAATTATGAAAAAGTGTTGTGTTTATATGAGGCATGGTCACTCAGGAAAAAGGAACATAATTTATTAAAGTCTCAGATACACAAATTAAATTAATAAATTAAAATTTTGTCAGAGATGACTTCATGTCAATCATGTAATTGATGAGGTACTTCAAAGCTCTTAAAATGACCGGACTCCTTAAGAACAAACAACAACAACAACAACAAGAAAGTATTTAGTGCATCGTCAGGATACTGTGCATATATGATGTTAGAATACACACACACACACACATACACACACACACACACACACACACACACACACACACACACACACACACACCACCACTACTAGATACTAGAAGTCCAAAAGCATAAAGTGTAAATATTGAAATGTATAGAAGATAGAAGTATTGATCAGAAGGTTTTTGTCTTATCAGGTATTTTCATTAACATACAATTATTAGCCATAATATCAACACCACTTGATTGGTCTTGGGCTAGGCAGCCCAATACAGGACAAGCTGTAATGCGCGATATGTTTTGACACCTTTCTATAATAGCCACCATATGCTACAGTAGCTCTTTCAGTACCATACCTGACATATTAGCCTTTCACTCCCCAAGCTCATCAGTGAACACTTGGCACTCATGATACTCTTGCCAGTTTACTGGTTGTTGTAAATTGAACCACTTTTGACAGATACTGACACTGTATACCAGGAACACCTGAAAAGACCCGGCATCTTGAATACACCCAGTGATTTAAGCACAACGGTGTGGCCCGCAGATACTTAAACCTTCTCATTTTCATGAATACAACCCATTAACTTTGAGATCTGACTGTCTGCTTTCTGAAAAATTCGTCCCATTCCTCAGCAGGTGCCACTGTGAGCAGGAAATTAATCAATATTAAGATAAACAACACAGTAATTTCACAATTTAATTATTTGGCTATCCCAGGATTAAAAATTATTATTCCAAGTGGATAATGCCTCCATCAAAACGAAGGATACTTAATGTTTGTCACTAAATGTGAGTGTCACTGTGATTGTTTGTGTGTGTTTTGGCCCTGTGGTGGACTGGTGAGGTGTCCAGGGTGTACTCAGTCTTCACCTGAAAGTCATCTGAAATCACGCCAATAGCAGGATTAAGTGTTTCTGCAATTAAATGATTGAATGAATAATAAACAACATACAAACATTGTTTTTGTTGATTTTGTTCTCATGTATTCATCCATTTTCTGTAACCGCTTAATTCTAATTAGGGTCGTGGGGAGGATGGTGCCCATCCCAGCCAACTCCGGGCCAGGGCAGAGTACACCCTGGATAGATCGCCAGGCCATTGCAGGGCAGAAACATGCTTATGGCTATGCATCCCACTGTTTACGAAAGCCAGCAATGGTTCTTTTACATGCCTCGCACCATAGACAGTGAGACGCCTTGGATAACCCAGTTAGCTGCACTGGGAGTGTTCTCATGTAGCGTACGCTAAAACATTTTTGCACCGACGGTTCAGAGGATGGCAGTCACACTGAACTAAATGGTCCCGTTGACATTCTGTCACTTTACCTGTATGTTCTCACTGTTCAGTGCATAGTGCACTTCAGTTACTAACTACAGAATATTGCCCTTAATAAAAATTAAATGAGAAAAAAAACATCATGCCAACTGATGTCTTGACCCAATCATTCAACAAGCTGACATCCAAACACCTCTCTCTCTCTGTCTCTCTCTGAGAAACTATACAGAAATTGAAGTTTCTGAAGAGTCATGAAAAATTCCTATTGAGAGAACATATGGGACAAGATTACACAAAGACATATTGCTTTTGATGGTAGTAGACAAAAGAGATTTTGGGAAGCATCCTCGTGTCCTGAAAAGCATATAAAAATGCACTGAGCAAGACATAATCATAAGTTTCCATTAAAAACATGGACAGGCTGACAGACGAGGTTAGACAAGAATCCCCTTGGACTATGATGTTTGCAGATGACATTGTGATCTGCAGTGAGAGCAGAGAACAAGTGCAGGAAAATCTGGAGAGGTGGAGGTATGCCCTGGAAAGGAGAGGAATGAAGGTTAGCCTCAGTAAAACAATACATGTGTATAAATGACAAGGACCCAAGAGGAACGGTGAGGTTACAGGGAGCAGAGATAAAGAAGGTGGAGGATTTTAAGTACTTAGGCTCAACAATCCAGAGCAATGGAGAGTGTAGAAAAGAGGTGAAGAAGCGTGTGCAGGCAGGTTGGAATGGTTGGAGAAAAGTGTCCGGTGTGATGTGCGATAGGAGGGTATCGGCAAGAATGAAAGGAAAGGTGTACAAGACGGTGTTGAGGCCAGCGATGTTGTATGGTTTAGAAACAGTGGGCCTGGGGAAAAGACAGGAGGCAGAGCTGGAGGTAGCAGAGATGAAAATGTTGAGGTTCTCTTTGGGAGTAATGAGGATGGATAGGATCAGGAATGAGCACATCAGAGGGACAGCACATGTAAGAGGTTTTGGAGACAAAGTCAGAGAGGCTAGATTGAGATGGTTTGGACATGTACAGAGGAGGGATAGTGAGTATATTGGTAATAGGATGCTGAAGTTGGAACTACCAGGCAGAAGGCCAAGAGGAAGTCCAAAGAGACGATTCATGGATGTGGTGAAGGAGGACATGAAGGTAGTTGGTGTAAGAGAAGAAAATGCAAAGGATAGGGTGAGATGGAGGCAGATGATTCACTGTGGCGACCCCTGAAGGGAAAAGCCGAAAGGAGGAGAAGAAGAAGAAGAAGACACCATCCAGTAAAACCAAATAAACTTTATGCTAATTTATTAGATGATAGTAGGATGCATGAAGGCAGGGAAAATGGCCTTAACTTTCCTGAAAATCTCAGTCAATTACTTCCTGGAGCAAAAGTGTGAAAGGAGAGGGGAAAGAAAAACTAAATGACAAAAATAGGGTAGAGAATAACATGCAGTTGACACTTGAACACATCACACCTTCATGTGTTGAGATAGTCACTGAATGGTAGGTGTGATCATGAAAAGAGGAGACAGTTGTGATGGAGAAAGAGACAAAGTGTAAATGAGAGACAGAAAAGGGCATTTAGAAAATTAAGCACTGAATGACCTATCTTTATCCATGAAACTTAACAGCCACTTTTATTTATTTATTTATTTATTTATAGATAAAGAGTTGGCAGTGGTGGTCTAGTGGATAGGGCACAGGATCGCTGATCCTAAGGTTGGGGATTCGAGTCCCCACAAGTTTGCCACTGTCCCCCCCCAGTGCAGCTAACTGGATTATCAAAGGCGGGCGATGTCTCTCACTGTCTATGGTGAGAGGCATGTAAAAGAACCATTGCTGACTTTCGTAAAGAGTATCTGCAAAGTCGTCAGCGTGTTTCTGTCCCTTGCTAAAAAGGGTTGTGACAGGAAGGGCATCCGACGTAAAAACCTCTGCCAAACCAAACGTGCGAAATAGATGATTCACTGTGGCGACTCCCGAGTAAAAAGGGGAAAAAGTTGAAAGTAAGACATTTATAGGTAAAGAGTTGAACTAGTGTTTTAAGTTATCACCACCAACATCCAGCACCATTTCACCCAATTACCAGTTTAAAAAATTATAAACCTCTCAGTTCATTTGTGAAACCTTAAATTCTCTCTCTCTCTCTCTCTCCCTCCCTTTCACATGTTTGATTTGGCGTTGTTTTTTTTTTACATCGGATGCCCTTCCTGACAACCCTTTACCGAGAGGCAGAAACACGCTGACGGCTATGCAGCTACTCTTTATGAAAGTCAGCAGTGGTTCTTTTACACGAACCTCTCACCATAGACAGTGAGAGAGATGGCCGGCTTTTGATAAGCCAGTTAGCTGCACTGGGGACTTGTAAAACCTTAAATTAAAGTATACAAAAAAGCTAAAGCAAATAAATAAATTAAGAAGAGAAATCTGTTTGCCATTATTTAAAAAGTTATCTTAATTATAATGGACAGACTGTATATTAGTTATGGAAAGATGTCAATGAGTAATACTTCAGTGCTAGTATTAGATTCTCATCGCCTTTAATCTATTTAGTGTAGGTGCATTAATTTTTTTCTTATTCGTAAACGAAGTCAGCTGTCAAGAAACTCTCCTCTCAGCTTGTGACGTGTTTCCTCGTGTGGTGCACTGCGCCCTTTAGGTCATGTTCACCATGTGGCTTTGTTTTGTTCTCCATCCTGTCTCCATCCTTTCCTCATCTGTTCCCCATCCTGTCATAAATCTGTTTCCAAAAGTGTACCTACATGCATGTTCACTGACTGTCATCGCCATTGCGGAGTGTGTACTGTGTGCCTCTGTGTGTCACTGATTTGCTGAACTGCTTAGAGCCTACTAGGCCCTATTTCAGAAGATTCTGGATGAAGGCTGGATACTCTGTCAACAGCTCACCAGACCATCACATGACCAACAAACACACATGACCATTCACACTGACACCATTCGGAACAGTCCGTTAGCCTAATGCGCATGTCTTTGAACTGAGAGAGAACATCTGGGTACCTGAAGGAAACTCTTGCAAGCATGGGGAGAATATACAAACTCTGTGTTCTGCACAGAAAAAATAATCAAAAACAGAGTATCCTGTGTACCAGTTGCTTGTTTTCACAAATATTAAACGTACTGTTAGAGAAAACTGTCCAAAGTTTCAGTTGCATGGTTTCAATTTTTAAATAACACATTTTTACTCCATTCATCATTAGGCTTAAGTTACGTGAGAACTCACATCATGGCAGTAAGCTGTGCATTATTATATGTCAGAGCTACTTGGAGAAAAATCAATCAAAACTTTCAGAACATAGAAAACCGAACAGTGCTATAGTATCAGGAATGACAGTAGTAAACTATTTTAGATTTAAAAAATATAAAATTCTATTTAAAAACAGGACAGTGGTGGCCTGGTTGTAAAAGGTGCTGGATTGCTGATCCTAAGGTTGGGGGTTCAAGTCCCACTTTTCACATGGTTGTCATTGTCCCCCCAGTGCAGCTAACTGGGTTATCAAAGGTTGGCCATGTCTCTCACTGTCTATGGTGAGAGGTTCATGTAAAAGAACCATTGCTGACCTTCGTCAAGAGTAGTTGCATAGCCGTCAGCGTGTTTCCACCCCTTGCTAAAGGGTTGTGTCAGGAATGGTATCTGACGTAAAAACCTATGCCAAATCAAACACACGATGATTCACTGTGGCGACCCCTGAGAAAAAGGGAACAGCCGAAAGGAAAAGAAGAAGAAAATTCTATTTAAAAAACACTGAATCAAAAAGACAAGATACTCTATTTTATAAAGGAATAACATAGGGTTAAAAAAGTAATAGAGATATAAATGACAGGATTGGTTATGTTCTGTTTCTCCCAATCGCCATTTTCAGGCTCTGTAATTGGTTACATTTCCTGGGCCTTGAAAGGAGGCAGTTAGTCTAAAAGGGAATTCAATAGGCTTAAGTCCCTCTACAATTTTGTAATTCTTTCTTGGATGTGATCAGTAAAAGAGTTTTTTTAATTTATTTGATAAATATTGGATGTTTTGCCAATAATATTTTTGTAAAGCACATTTCTGAAAATACTGAAATGAGCTTCCTTTGCCGGGTGGTGGGGCTCTCCCTTAGAGATAGCCATCCGGGGGAAGCTCGTCGTACAACTGCTGCTCCTCCGCATCGAAAGGAGCTAGTTGAGTTGGCTCGGCCCTCTACTTAGAATGCCTCCCGAATGCCCCCCTGGTGTGGTGTTTCGGGTATGTCCAACCGGGAAGAGCCCCTGGGGTTGACCTAGAACATGCTGGAGGGATTATGTCTCCCAAAAGAGCTGGAGGAAGTCTGGGCCTCATTGCTTAGGCTGTCCCCCCCAACCCTAACCCTAACCCTACCCCCCCCCAACCCGACCCCAGATGAAGCGGAGGAAGATGATGATGACAATGACATTTCTGAACATGTTGGTTTCATGGTGTGGATATATCTAGTATGCATCACAGTTGGGTTTGAAGTGGGACCTGCTCATTCATAATTGTCTCGAAAAATTCAATTTACCGTTACCTTTATAAAAATCTCATTGTAGTATTCTAGCCCCTTGACAGTAGCACAAGATATAGTCTGTAATCCATACATGTCAAATGACATAGCAGAAGGGGATTTTCTCATAATTATCACTGTCATGGCACTGCATTTATTGAGATTTAGTGCCATTTTATAGCTAATGACACATATCTGGACTGTCCATAACACTACATACCTGGGTATGATTTATGTCATCTACATACAGATGAGAAAATCCCCATGACTGTAGATTGGGAAATACTTCCTATGAGCTTTACCTAGTCCTGAACCCATGTTCAGCAAACTTGGTGAAGGGATGGGGTATAGGCCTGGCAAGAAGCTTTCACATTGTGGAGCTGCTCTCGATCCATTAATTTATTAAAGGCTTTTTAACAAGCATTTATGAAATAATCTTTTTTCTGTTAATAGGCTTACACAAAAACTGATTTTCATAAACCTTGCATAAGTCAGGGAAAAGCCTGGAACCTATTAGAATCTGGAGATGATCTGCGCATGAAATCATATTTTTAAAAACTTCCAAAGTTTCAAAAATGTCTGTTCTATAATATATACCAAAATGAAACACCCACGTGGGAAGACATATAATTATGTCAAGTTAATTGGACCAATCCTCAGCTCTGGACTCTGACTCTTGGGGCATGGAATGCTACCTCTCTGGCAGGGAAGGAGCTGGGGCTTTTAAGTAAGGTTGGGAGATACCGACTAGATATAGTTGGACTCGACTTTGTATAGCTTGGGCTCTGGAACCACATTGCGTAGCCATAGGGGACCGTACCTCTGGATTAGCAAACTGGTGTGGTAGTCCACCTTTTTAAAAGGGGTACTGGAGGGTGTGTACCAATTATTGTGGAATTATACTCCTCAGCCTTCCTGGGAAAGCCTATGCAGAAGTATTGGAAAGGAGGATCCGATCAATAATTGAACCTCGGATTCAAGAGGAACAAAATTGTTTTCTTACTGGCTGCAGCACTCTCGACCAGCTCTACACACTGTAAGGATTTTGGAAGGGCATGGGAGTTTGCCCGATCTGTCTACAAATGTTTTGTGGATTTAGAGAAGGCTTTAGACTGTGTCCCTTGGGCTATCTTGTGGGTGGTGCTCTGGAAGTAAGAGTGTAAGAGTCCCATTGCTATAGGCCAGTAGGTCTCTGTATCACTGCAGCCAGAGCTTGGTCTGCATTGGTAACAATGAGTCGAAGTCCTTTCTGGTGAGGGTGGGAGTCCACCAAGGCTGTCCTTTGTCACCAATTCTGTTCATAATTTTTATTGAGGGGTTCTTGTCTGCTAGCCATAGGATCTTGTCTCTGTATTTTTTGCGGATGATTTTGTCCTTTTGGCTTCATCAAGCCAGACCCTCCAGCTCTCATAGGAGCAATTTGCAGCCAAGTGCAAAGCGACCGATATGAGAATCAGTAACCAAGTCCAAGGCCATGGTTCTCAGTCAGAAAAGGGTGGAATGCACCCTCCAGGTCTCGAATTAGGTCCTGCTCCAAGAGGAAGGGTTTAAGCATCTCTGGTTCTTGTTCAAGAGTGAGGGAAGGATGGAGCAGGAGATCGACAAACGAATCACTGCAGCCACTGCTGCCTGTCAAAGGGAACAAAGAGCTGAACCGGAAGACAAGGCTCTCAATTTACCAGTTCATCTATGTTCCAACCACTATTATGGTTACGAGCTTTCTATTGTGACCGCATGCGGACATAAGCAGCTAAAATGAGCTTCCTTCCATGGGTAGCAGGGCTCTCCCTTAAAGATAGAGTGAGAATCTCGACCCTCTGGGAGGAGCTTCAAGTAGAACTGCTGCTCCTCCTCTTTGAGAGGAGCCAGTTGAGGTGGCTCAGGCATCTGGTTAGAATGCCTCTCAAACGCCCCCATGGTGCTGTTTCGGGCATGTCCAACCGGGAAGACACCCTAGGGTTGAGCTAGAACATGCTGGAGGGACTATGTCTCTCAGCTGGTCTGTGAACACCTTGATGTCTCACTGGAAGAGCCGGAGGAAGTGGCTGGGGAGAGGGATGTCTGGTTCTCCCTGCTTAGGCTGCTGCTTCTGTGACCCGACCCCGGATTAAGTGGAAGAATATATGTCAAGTTATAATAATCTACTTGTGCTTGGTGGAAGTACCTTGCAGTACTTCTCTATTTATCACTGTCACAGTGAGTGGTGTCTTCTCTAGAGGGTCTGGTGAGACAGAGCCCCAAATAAAAACTTTGTCAGCCATCCATCTATCCATTTCTGTACTTCATCAGGATTGCAGCGGTAGCTGGATCCAATCCCAACTGCATGTCACATGTATATATATATACAGGGTGACCCAAAAAAATGGGAACTTTTGAACAATACTATATTTTATTTATAGTAATTGAAAACCTTAAAACATGCCATTTAAGGATAAATGAGTAACCTTTCATGGCGAAGTATTTACTTTTCAAGGTCACTGTTGCCACTTGCTTATCTCCTGTTTTTTTGGGTCACCCTCTATATATATATATATATATAGGATGTTCTGAGTAGATCCTTCCGTAGGAGAGTGCTCAATACTTTTTGGTAGAGCAAATAAACAAAAGGACAGGACAAAGGCTTTCTATTGAAACTCCATTTATCACTACAGATCTGTTTCGAGGGGTGGTGAAACCATCCCCTCTCTTCAGGTGATTACAGAAGAATTTTATTACAGAAGAAGATTCTTCTGTAATCACCTGAAGAGAGGGGATGGTTTCACCACCCCTCGAAACAGATCTGTAGTGATAAATGGAGTTTCAATAGAAAGCCTTTGTCCTGTCCTTTTGTATATATATATATATATATATATATATATATATATATATATATATATATATATATATATATATATGTGTATATATATATATTCTTCTTCTTTTTCTTTCGGCTGTTCCCTTCAGGGGTCGCCACAGCAAATGATCTGCCTCCATCTCTCCCTATCCTCTGCATCTTCTACTCTTACTCCAACGACCTTCATGTCCGCCTTCACCACATCCATAAATCTTCTCTTTGGTCTTCCTCTGGGCCTTCTGCCTGGTAGTTCCAACCTCAGCATCCTACTACCAATATACTCACTATCCCTCCTCTGTACATGTCTAAACCATCTCAATCTAGCCTCTCTGACTTTGTCTCCAAAACGTCTTACATGGGCTGTCCCTCTGATATACTCGTTTCTGATCCTATCCATCCTCGTTACTCCCAAAGAGAACCTCAACATTTTCATCTCTGCTACCTTCAACTCTGACTCCTGTCTTTTCCCCAGGGCCACTGTCTCTAAACCATACAACATTGCTGGCCTCATCACCGTCTTGTACACTTTTCCCTTCATTTATATATATATATGGTGGTATGGTGTGTATATATATATATATATATATATATATATATATATATATATATATATATATATATATATATATATATCAGCTCTGCACAGCTGAAATATGACAAAAAGAGGTTTTCAAACCAAATGTATATCTTCTTCTTTTCCTTTCGGCTGTTCCTTCAGGGGTCGCCACAGCAAATGATCTGCCTCCATCTCTCCCTATCCTCTGCATCTTCTACTCTTACTCCATCGACCTTCATGTCCGCCTTCACCGCATGTAAATATTTTTGTTTTCTTATTGTTTCTACAGTAAAATGCTCTGACCAAAAGGGGGCTGATCCAATTAACAATTTTGATGCCTGGAAACTTATGTGTGATCCAGTCTTTCTCTGAGATCAGTGACTGCACCCTCAACACAGACCACTCATACACAGGCAATTGTTAGGTAACATTTAGCACTGATGAAACATTTAGCACACATTGAAATCCAAGGCACCCTGTCTGTATCCTGTGCAGAGTGAATGTATTAACATTAGCCATGCCTCTTTGGTGACCACCAACTATTCAATTAACCTATTCTATTTCTGTAGCACTTTCTTTTAATTGACCAGTGTTGCCATACCCCAGTTCATATGTAAAGACTGAAAAATCATACAGTAAAAAAGAAAAGTGCTACTGTAATGTCTTAGTGCGCAGCACAATGGCATAGCGGTTTGCATGTCTGCCTCACAGCAAGAAGGCCTGGGTTCAATTCCAAACCTGGGCGTTTCTGTGTGGAGTTTGCATGTTCAACTTGTGCTTGTGTGAGATTCCTCCGGGTACTCCGGTTTCCTTCCATAGTCCAAAAAAGCAAACAAACAAAAAGAAACATGCGCAGTAGGTTCATTGGCTGTACCAAATCTCCCCTGTGTGTGAATGGTTGTGTGAGTGTTGGCCGTGCAATGGCCTGGCGAACTGTCCAGTGTGTACCCCGCCCTTACCTGGAGTCGGCTGAGATGGGCGCCAGCCTCCCTGCTACCCGAACAAGGACAAAGCAGTTTAGAAAATGAATGAATGTCTTAGACTCAAATTTGAGCACATGTGAATTTCTTTGCTTGAGCCACAATGCAATCACATCCGTTTCTCTTAATATTTCAGTGTTTATAAAATCAAAAGGTAAAACCTATTCGCAATTTAGTTAACTATATAATGCATGTTTTTAGACTGTGTGATGAATGTGGATTACCAGGTGAATCCCACACAAGTATGTGGAGAACATGTAAACTGCACACTGAAAGGTCCTTGGTCAAGATCTGATTTCTCACTGTGAAGTAACAATGTGTACCTTCAAGCAGCCATGGCACCAAGCTATGTCAGTCTAACCGTCATTCAGAATCCCAGACACGATATACATGCTTGATACACCAACCACATAATTGCATGATCAGCAGTTATTTATTTATTCTTTGAATAAATTTAGTTAAATATATGCAGATGATCATAAATTTGCTCACCTTTTTATATTTTGCACAAATCATTAAGTAATGTGCTCACAGGTTCATATATTGTGGCTTGCAAAAGTTTTCATTCTCCTTGACCGATACACATTTTTTCATGTTTGAACCAGAAACCTAAATATAATTAATTGGAGACCCATAGCTCAGATCGGATGTAGAGTGTCTATGAACTATAATTTTACAGTTTTGCCACACATTATCAATGGGATGTTTGTCTGAACATTAACTAGACCATTTTATGGCATGCATATGCTTTGATCTACACCATTCCATTGTAATTCTGGTTGGATGTTTAGGATCGCTGTCCTGCAAACTCCAACAGTTTTCAGGTTTTCATGCCCTGTATTTGGGTTTATTTATCTTCCTATTAACTCTGACCAGCTTGTCTGTCCCTACTGTAGAAAGGCATTCCCACAGAATGATGCTGCCACCACCGTGTTTCACGATGGGATGATGTGTTCAGGGTGATGAGTGGCGTTAGCTTCCAGCTGCACATATTGTTGAGCATTTCAACCAAAAAGTTCCATTTTGGTTTCTTTTCACCAGAGCACCTTATTTCACATATTGGCTGTGTCTCTTGCATGGCTTATGGCACACTGCAAACAGGATTTCTTATAGGTTTCTTTCAGCAATGGTTCTTTGTTCGCCACTCTTTTCAACTTTCATTTGTGAAAAAAATAAAACAATGAAAGCAATATGAAAAGAAATGCCCTTTTCCTTCCAATTAGCAGTTATTCACAACTTTGTGCTTGCCTGTCATATACCCCCCCCCCAAAAAAAAATATTTTATATATATATATATTTACATCTGTGGTTGTATTGTGATAAAATGTGAAAAAAGTTTGAGGGGTATGACGATTTTTGCACGCTACGGTAGCTCTGTGGAACTACGGATGTAATTGGTGGTCAAACTGGAATCTCTAACAAGTATTAATGGAGAAAATTGATGGCAGAGGTCATATTGTCAAAAATCCATAATCACGAGTTGCTGCTCATAATAATGAATCCATAATCTTGAAGCAAGGAATGCAGGGAAGATGGGTAGAGACCCTTCATGGGAAATAAGGTAGCAGTGATAATCAATTATTCATAGAATATTTAACATTGTTAATCAAGGTATCAACATGTATTGTGAGATATGAGAATCCAGTGAAAAGCAATGTAGAAAGGGGGTAGCGCTGTTGTTTTGAGGCAGCAATGCTATTTGCAAATCCCCCAGTGATAGACAATGAACTGTACTGCTAAAGAAAGAGCAACTTTGTAAAAATCTTTTGAAAATTAATGGTTGTGTTCGTATTAATAGTGCAGAGAGCTTCAGCAGATTTGTAATCACTAGTGCATGAGGTGATCTTCCAGACCTGTAACGAAACAGAGCAGAATCAAGATTAGGAGATATATCCTCTTCCCCTCTGTTTCAACAAACACTCCTCTGCTATACTGCTTAAGCCGGGGGATTAGTGATATCGATCATGATTGATCAACTGAGGTGGGTTGACATTTGAAAATAGGGTTGACATTTGCCTTTTTCTGCTATTGAGTATTAATCCCTTCTTGAAATGATGCATTTAAGATGTCACACAACTCAGTTCACGGTCCTTTAAAACTCTGAGGTATCCCAACAGGACCAAGTGTTTGTTTTTAATTTGAATTCTTCAGTCTTAAAAACATTTCTCATGACTGGAAAAAAGGCATTTGGTGCAAAGAAAATGTGAACATATGATGTTTTTTAGATACATGATGATGTGGTTATCTATTTTTTAGAACATGTCTGTCAGCGATGAGATGCACCAATCAGTGATTATCACACACACACACACACACACACACACACACACACACACACACACAGATATAATTTGAACTATCTGCTTATTGTTGTGTAGGTCCTGCTTATGCCAATAGGATGGTTCCAACTCATCATGGCTTGGACTCCACAAGACCTCTAAGGTGTGCTGTGGTACCTAGCATGAAGCAGTTTTCAGCAAATCATGTAATTCCTGTAAGTTGAAGGTGGAGTCTCCACAGTTTGGGCTTCGAACAGACAGAAAATGGGCTTTTTTCAAAAAAACCCCGGACAAAGACCAGAGATGGCCCGGTGGTAAGGTGCTAGATTACTGATACCATGGTTGGGGATTTAAGCCCCACTGTCAATGGGTTGTCACTGTGGTCCCCCCATGCATCTAACTGGGTTATCAAAGGTTGGCCATGTCTCTCACTGTCTGTGGTGAGTGACATGTAAAAGAACCATTACTGACCTTTGTCAAGAGTAGGCTGCATTGCCGTTAGCATGTTTCTGCTCTGCAGTGACCTGGTGAGCTGTCCAGGGTGTACTCTGCTCTTGCCCACATTCAGCTGAGATGGGCACTAACCTCTCTGCGAGCCTAATTAAGATTAAATGATTGATAAAATGAATGAATTAACTTTTTTGCTCTATCGCAGGGCTTATTATCCTGGTAATGCGGTTAGGGAGCACCGTTGATATAAATGGATATTTGGTCTGTAACAATGTTTAATTCGATAAAACTTGTCTAAGTAACATTCACAAGAATTCTAGCACCCAAGGTTTCCAAGCAGAACACTGCTCAGAATATCACACTGCTTCTGGTTGCTTGCTTACACTGTACATTCCATCCTATTGCCATCTCTTCCCCATGAAAGCAACGCACCCAAGACACAAAATGTGATTCATTAAATTAGTTGTTTACTTTGTTCTATTACTCCCATTACTTACATGCACTTTGTGCACAGTTTCAGTAGTGGACACAACTCAAACATATGCAGTCTGACTGGCCTGCAGCTAGGCGCCCTCATTTGTGGCAATCTGCAATGCATTTTGTGTTTTGACACTTTTCTATCAGAGCACGCATTAACTTAGAAACTGTACTGTTTGCAATGGGCTGGTGAGCTGCCCAAGGTGTACATGTGTGTAAGAAACCGGGGATTTAGCTCAGTTGGTAGAGCATCCACTTTATCCTCTGGAAGGTCAGAGTTCGAATCCGGCCAGGTCATACTATAAGACGTGAAAATTTGGTAGTTGTTGCTTCCTGCTTTCAGCATCAAAGGATAGAACAACGCAATAACCAGCACCACACAGTGGTGAGGGCAGTGGTGGTCTAGTGGTATAAGGCGCCGGTGGTCTAGTGGTATAAGGCGCCGGATCGCTGATCCAAAGGTTGGGGGTTCAAGTCCCACTCTCCACAAGGTTGTCACTGTCCTCCCAGTGCAGCTAACTGGGTTATCAAAGGCCGGCCATGTCTCTCACTGTCTATGTTGTGAGGCATGTAAAAGAACCATTGCTGACTTTCGACAAGAGTAGGCTGCAAAGCCGTCAGCGTGTTTCTGCCCTGCGATGGCCTGGTGAGCTGTCCAGGGTGTACTCTGCCCTCGCCCTGAGTTGGCTGGGATGGGCACCAGCCTCCCCGCGACCCTAATTAGGATGAAGCGGTTACAGAAACTGAACTGAACACAGTGGTGACAGGTGCCCGGAGCACAAAAAAAAAAAAAAAAAACACCAAAGAGTGCTTTGAGCATAATATTCAGCATGGATAAAGCGCTATATAAATCTACTACAATATAAAAATTATCATCATTATTATATGTAGTGTATATTGTATGCAGCAGAGGAAGATTAGGTGGTCCTGGTACAGTCCATCTGGAATGTATGGGATTCATTGAGGTGAATGAGATTGCTCTCAGAAAGCACAGCTTAGTATAACCTTCAAATATATTCCAGAGTACATGCAGACTCCCCAATCCCACATCTTTCTGCATCACTCAAACTACCAGAAGTGCCTCTCTTTGTGCAGAAAAGCCCTGGCAGTTTCTTTACCTCTTTACTGTACCTTTAACTGAGACAGACTTGCAGGACAAACAGAACCAACACTTCAAAAACGATTGGGACATGGACAATTTCATATTTGAGATGCAGTTATTTCATTTCAAAAGCGAGGTCTGCATACTTCGTATACTTTTCCTTGATCTTGTGAATTTTACCGTATTGTTTTCTGCACCCACTTCAACATGCTTGGGGTTGTACCAACGGTGGACCTGTCTGTCAAAGTCACAGACCTGTCAAAGCTGATAATAAAAACACTGGACAACATCATTATATATCTTCAGATACAAAACTTCCACTGTAAAGCATCCACTAACAATATTTTTATAAAGCTCAGTCTACAACTGTCACTGTCTGACTCTTTTGTGATGATATGTTAGTGTTTTTTTCACTGAAGAGACTGGTCCTGAGCAGCAAACAGTCTTTTTCGCTCTTGAGACCAGACGACTTCATCCAGGCAAAGGAGCCAGTAATGTTGCTGTTCTAATCACGCCACACAGACACAGTGGAGTGATTTCCCAGAAAGCCTAAAGGACTTTGACTTCAACTCTGAGTTGTACCATCCAGCAGTACCATCAAAATCAAGTGTAAACCTGAGAGAGAAACCAATAACTAGCACATTTGAAAAAGCTGTGCAATGCCTTGTTGTCTACGGCGAATCCTGACACACTGCACCACGAGATTGCCAGAACAGTAAATGTGTGCAAAAATGCACAGTAAAATTCTGCCACGCTGAGCCTCCATATTAATCAAACCTCATCCTCAAAAATTTAATGGTGGCCTTAATTTTGTTTTATTATTATAACATTAATAAGCAGATAACGTTATAAAGAACAAATTGTAAATTATTATTATGTTGCTTTTTTTTATATCTCTCACTGTATTTTCTCCCCAATTTAGTTGTAGCCAATTCCCACCAATCAGGCATTGCCTTCCCTATCACACAGACACCAGAGACCAGGGAGGGCCTGCATAAAATGCAGTGTTAGCCACCAACCTTTTTTCGAACTGTGGCGTCATGCATATTCAGGGGGCAAGCACTATCCGCCCCCTCACAGATATCCATGATTGGCTGATGATCGCTGTGAGTGACAGGGAAGTAAGGGTATGACACCTCTCACTCCTATGAGAGCTTGGCCAATGTCCCATGGACTCCAGGTCATAGATGACTGTGGCATTAATCCAGATTCAGAATTGCAATCTCTGCACCTTGTCGATGCACCACTCGAGAGCCCTGATTATTTATAATTTCTTATGCATACTGCAAAGTGGCAGGTAGGGTGGCATGTCTACAAAGAACTGTAAGCCTTTAGTGAAAAAGTTAGTCAAACCATTGCATTTGATAACTAGTTTTGCCCTTCCGTAGATGTGACTTTGTCATTTTTTGCACATCACAAACGCGGTTCATGGGCTTTGATGCCCTTTTCTTTGACATTTTGCTTTCTAGCCTGATTTGAAGTCTATCCTTTCATTTAGTGCAGGTGAGGTTTTATAGATAAGCATTAGTAAATTGGTATTGTAGAGGAAATTCTTTAAAAAGGCATATTGATACTGAGTCCAGACAGATTATTATTTTTATTTTTTTTCTGTTCTATTCTAATAGACAGGAAATTGTATAGTAAAGCTTTGACAACACCTTTGAGTTTGAGAAGCACAGAGTCTTTCTTGTTGAGATTTGCATGCATGGAAATTATGCTGTCGTCTTAGGTGCAGAAGCCAAACCTCTGCTATTTGAAGTCATAGACTGTGGCCAGTGATCTTTAAAGGGAATTGATAGGCACAGAGACCACACTTACTTCACAGGGACTTAGAAGCATGAATACCGTTTTTGGGACCAACACGCAAAGTGGCCAAGAATCTTTCAGGTTGACAAACAAGCACTATGGCCACACCTCTTTCACTGGAGCTAAAGGCAGAGAGGCCATGCTTTTTCTGCAGTAACTGATAGGCCCAGTAGCCATGCATCCTTCTCATACACATAAGGACACGGGAATATCCAATTCAGTGTGAAAATTAAGCACTGAGGCGGTGCCTTTCATTAGGAATTTCATTTACAAAACTTAAACCTCTGTGATTTGCACAATAAATGGTAACATTTAAGAATAAGAAAAGTGTTTTGAGGGCAGTGATGGCCTAGTGGTATAAGGCGCTGAATCGGTGATCCAAAGGTTGGGGGTTCAAGTCCCACTCTCCACAAGGTTGTCACTATCCCCCCCCCAGTGCAACTAACTGGGTTATCAAAGGCCGGCCATGTCTCTCACTGTCTATGGTGTGAGGCATGTAAAAGAACAATTGCTGACTTTCAACAAGAGTAGGCTGCAAAGCTGTCAACGTGTTTCTGCCCTGCAATGGCCTGGCGAGCTGTCTCGGGTATACTCTGCCTCACCCGTAGTTGGCTGAGATGGGCGCCAGCCTCCCTGATTAGGATTAAGCGGTTACAGAAAATGGTGTGTTGAGATAACCCATTTGTATTCTAGCTCGCAGTCTCTGTTTATATATATATATATATTATAGCTTGGATACAGTATGAGTTCATTGTCCTTCATAACCCCATTGATGGCTGCAATACACATTTTTGTGCTGGAGCAATTATAGAACGGCACACAGAATAAGTGAATAACTTGCTATGAGCGCTAACAGATCTATCATATGAGGGTAAATAAGCATAAAAAGGCTTCATCAGATACAGCTGGATTGTTAACAATGGCTTTAAGGAGAGATAACTGCACAGATGAAGGAACAATGCTTGTGCTCAGTATGTAGAACTGAATTCAGTAAAATTATCTCTTCACATGAAACTGCTGCAAGTCAGCTCTTTCTAGGTGATACCAGTGATTTTATTTCTATCAACATAGCAGTGCTGATCCGTTTATATCTCCCTTCACCCTGTGAAACTGTGTATACCTTAAACCGCATGCAATTTTTCAGTGATGCGTTCTAAAACATTTTGTACCTGGGACCCATTTACATTAAAACACAAAACAATCATTAATAGAGATTTACTGTATTTAATTTACTTAATAAGACTACTTGAATATTAGGCTGATTATTAAAATAATAAATGATTAGCATTCTATAAAATCATTTTGGACTGAAGTGCTGGTTAAAATTCAAATGACAGGTTCAAACTGTGTTGATGCAGTTTAAAGTGTTCCAATAGATCATTGTTATTGTAAACTCACTCACAGGGACTTATAGTTTATGGAAAATAATTCATTTATTTATTCCTTATCTGTACCATTTATCCTGTTTCGGGATGCAAGGAAACTGAAACCAGTCCTAGCTGAGTCTGGCTGAACACCAGGGTACAACCTGAACATGTTTCCAGTCTAGTGAAAGGCTAACACACCATTTACACCTACATTGAAACGTATTAGCATGAAAGAGCACTTTTATGTACATAGTGGTGCCAAAGTTGCGTCACAAAATCACTACTATTTCTCTTCTTTTTGAATTTTCTTGAATTTTTCTGAGTCATAATATGATGTCAGTGGCTTCAGTATTTTTTCTGTACTAAACTTTTGAAACAATTATTTCAATTATGTTACATATCACTTCATGATATATCAGTTATGTTCCTTGGAACCCATGACTTATTTAATAATTTAATAATTTAATAATTTAGCACTATTTATAGGGCGATCGAGGGTTCTTTTAAGATTGGCACAATGGCATATTTACTCTTCGTAGAACAACGTTTAGCTCAAGCACTAAAGAGAGAACGCATCTTTGAAGCCCACGCAGATCTACTCGTGAAGACTAACTTTAGATTGACCATTTTCGACTGCCAGGTATTTCTCTCACTGATCTGTGCAACACTGGTACCACCAAGTCTGTACTTGACACCGCAACCAGGAAGCATCAGCTATTCAGGTACTGATGGCTTTTTCTCTTCGGAAAGTCCATAAGTGTAGTAATCTACCAGCCAGACAATACACTGAATTCCTCTATACTGAACATAAACATCTTCTAAGCAAGGGATTTCATTATGTTGCTGCTTCATTCAACATTATTATACTGTCCACATGTGCTCAACCTCTCCAGATCCATTCCCATAGCTCAAGCAAAAATACTTAAATCGAAATCACCCAGAATCATTTGTTAAGTGTTTTCCATTTACCATGTGTTTGTTCTTATAATGACATGCTGCATTAGGAGATTGGAGATTCTTGGATAAAGCTTATCAGCCAAATACAGTATATTAAATACACACTGAGTGGTGAGTTGCTTTGCACACTACAGAAGGTGAGAAAGACAAAAATTATAGTTGCCAGCAACTGACACTCATGTTTGACAATTTTTTCTTGCCACTTTTTGGGCGAAAACACTTGTTTTTTTTCTCCTCTGTTCACATGAGTGAATATAAAATCTCATCTGGAATGAACCTCTTGCAACACAAGTTTTGCTTTGAAGAGAATAAAGTTCTTCCCCTGTTTGATTTTTGGCACTTTCTCCAGTGTACACATGTTCCTATGGTCCATTATGGAAATTCAGGGGTTGCACACTTATGTTAATTAGACCTTCTGAGACACTTTCAATTTATGAAGAGGATGGAATTCATCAGTGTAACTGAACAAATCTGAGGTTTAAGAACACAGCATAAATCCAACAGACACTTTTCTTACAAACCTTTTGAGAAAGAAAAGGTACTGTAGGTAACCAGATTCAAATCATTTAAATTTCTTTATGTTTCGTCTTCTTTATTCTTGATTGAATCTGATAATATTTGTTGACACTAGTCTCTATAGTGAGCTTGGTTTAGGAGATGGTGGGGAGGGAGCTGAGGCGTTTACCTATTTTCTATGATCCACAGTGACCCTACAATCATTACATTGTGTCATTTTATTTCATTGTACCATTTATGGTCACAATTTTTTCAATGACTTAAAAGAGAAACATAGCTCCTCTTGGGAGAAAACTGTGCAGTCATGCATGGCCTTTTGATTGACATCAATATTTTTTGACACAACTATAAGTATGATGTCAATAATGCCATTTGCTATAATATAATACATGGTGGTAAGTGATCTAAGTAACAGGGCAAGGGAAACCTGGATTGCTTCAGAAATATTATTAAGCTTGTTAACTTTTACTTCTCATCATATCATATTTGACAACATTAAGAGGAACAGCAAATGGTAAAAAGTATGAGTTCTTATTCATTAAAACAATAATAATAGGCAAACATGTGGTATAAAGTGCTGAGGAATAAAACATTTTATCCACACCTGGTCTTGCTGAATGCCTGACATGAGTACATATTGGAGCTGTATATTCGAATGCTTATTCTTAACTTTTCCACAGCCCAAACACACACAAACACACACACACACACACACACACACACACACACACACACACACACACACACACACACACACACATATATATATATATATATATATATATTTATGTATGCAGATGCGCGTGCACGCACTCAGATGCACACCTCACACAAATGTAAGCAGTTTGTTTGGGAGGTTTTGGCTTGTTTTTTGTTTGTTTAGGGTTTTTTTTTTTTTTTTTGCATAATTGGCCTTGTTTTGTGGCATTATCCTTAATTTTTTCCCCTATTCTTCTTTAATTTCCTTATTTTTAATTCGATGAATATTAAAAAACAAAAACAAACAAAAAAAAACTGTGATTCACTGAAGCCAAAGTAGCAAGGGATCCCTATATATATATATAATTTATTTATTTATTTATATATTAGATGCATGCTACTTTATTTATTCAGATTAAGTTTAGCAGTTTATATTTATGGGTCCAATTGTTTTAAAAATGTAATTGAATTCTCATTTAAATGAACACAAGGTTAATTATATAACACATATAATAAGCTGATAGAATCAGTGTAACAAAATCAAACACTGGCAGAACCCTGAGTGCATGTTAAGGACACAATGTGACCTGCTGTTATCTTTAAACATTAACAAATTATATGTTTTATATATTATATGTATATGTTTATGTAATTATTATAGCTGAGCTCTGTGAAGTTCAGTCAACAGCAAAACTGCATCAGAAATTGGGGAGTAATGCAGTTATAAGTGCAGTTTGCATTTAAATACAAACTACAGCTGAGAATACAATGCTATGTTTAGTAAATATTGTATATGGAAAATTTAGAATATGTTTTAAGAAAAGAACTTTATGCTGAAGGGTAGTAGTGGCCTAATGGTGTAAGGGGCTGGATTGCTGATGCTAAAGTTAGGGGTTCGAGTCCCACTCTTCACAAGGTTGTCACTGTCCCCCCCCCATTGTAGCTAAATGAGTTATCAAAGGCCGGCCATGTCTCTCACAGTCTATGGTGAAAGGTTCATATAAAAGAACCATTCAAGTTTATTTGCATTTGGGGCCTCGTGACCCATATTGCTAATACACAAAATACATACAGTGCGCTTTTAATACAATTTTTCATATCATATTGGCAAATTTCTTTTCAAGTAAATTGATACAGATCTGATAAGTTTTACATTTGTAGATGACAATAACTGATTCATTTTAGAAATGGAAGGTTCATTATAATAATATTCTGGTAAAAACTGCTGTCTGCTGTTCTTAAAATATAAGGACAGACAAGTAAGAAATTATACTCATCTTCCTTACAGTCTAAACTACACTTTGTGCACAGCACATTGGGATTTTCATTACATTTAAATCGAGAGAACTGAATGTTTAACTTGTGTGAAGCACAACAAAATTTACAATATAATCTTAGTAAACCTTTTCTGAAAACAATTCCACTACATACTTCTCTATGCCTAAATTGGATTTAAAACCACTATAATATTTTAGGAAAGATGATTCGAAAATTTTAGAGTGCCAATTTTGAAATTGAATATCCTTACATCTTTGTGAAAGTACTTCCATAAATAAGTTTGTCCTACCACAATCTTGATCAATCCACACATGTGCAAACCCAGTTTCAAACAATAATACCTGAATATGAGAAAACTAACAAATTTTATTTTGCTCATCAAAACGCTTCAACATTTCGTAACAAGCCCTTGGGTAACGCGAACTATCCATATGAATAAGTCTACACCAGTAACTAATACAACAAGTGTAATATCTAACACACATATAACTCCTCCCCGTATCACAAAGGATAATGTTACTAGACATATGTTTAGAAACCCCAGGACACCTTTTGAAGAAATCAGCTTGGACTTTTTCAATTGGTTCCCTGAAACTACAAACCCAAATTTCTGCACCATACAATAATATTGGAGAAATCTTATAATCAAAAATTTTAGCAATAGTTTGAAATGGCATTGGATGAAAAGAATTAATTAATCTATATACTGGAACAACTGCCTTTCTTGCCGGGATATAAATAGTATCACACGCTCTCGACCAAATTAATCTTGAAGAAAATGTAAGTCCTAAATACTTATAATACGAAACGCACTTGAGTTCCCTACCAGCATAAGACAAACACTCTTTCCGTTTTAATGGACCCCATTTTTGAAAATGACAACATTAGTCTTGTCAAGATTTACATTAAAACCCCATTTAATGCAGACCTGTTCAAGAAAATCTAGTTTTTTGTTGTAAGCCTATCACTGTGTCATCGTCAACCAAAGATCATCTGCACATAAAAGTAATAGTATTTCCTTAATATTCTCCTGAACAAATATGCCTCTAAGATCACTTTGATTAAATTCATACACAATTTCATTAATAAAAATGATGAAGAGAACTGGGCTTAACATACAGCCCTGACAAACACCAGCAGAAGTGGTGAATTTACTTGAGAACCCTTCTCTTGCCTTAACACACGCCTTAGAACATTAAATAATTTACCACAAATACCCTTTTGATGAAGAACATACAAAAGTTTTTGGCGATTATCTAAATCGAAAGCCTTACTAAAGTCGATGAAAGCTGAATAAAAATGATGCCTTGGTTTTCTTAAATATTTTTCACATAATGACTGGACAGTAAATATATTATCAATAGTCGAATAATTACTCCGAAAGCCTGCCTGTGATTCATAAATAATTTAATTTAATTCTACCCATTTCCTGATCCTATCTTCAATTATAGAAGTCAAGACTTTATCTAAAACATTTAATAAAGATATACCACAGTAATTATTGGGATCCATAACATCACCCTTCATAAATAAAGTAGCCACCATTCCAATATTTCAACTGTCAGGAAAAACACCACTGTCCAAAACCGAATTAAACAGAATCTCGAAAAAAGGAACTAAAACTGTAGCCTTCTTTATGAACTCTAGGGGAATACCACCCACACCGCCAGATTTACCATTCTTAAGTGAATTCAATGCTTTCCTTATCTCCATTTGAGAAATAGGTTCAGGCAATAAAATGAAATTATTACAAACATCACAACTTTCACTACCATGGTTTTTCATAAAATTTCCAACTACTTTACTTCATCTAAAGGAGAAAAATGCTCAGAATAAATGGGGTTCAGAAGAGTCTTAAAATAATCAAACCATGTATCAATAGTTATTGGAGACTTTCTTTCGGCTTTTTCCCTTTCTCCGGAGTCGCCACAGCGAATCATCTGATTCGCACATTTGATTTGGCATAGTTTTTTATGTCGGATGTCCTTCCTGTCACAACCCTTTAGCAAGGGACAGAAACACGCTGACGGCTTTGCAGTTACTCTTTACGAAAGTCAGCAATGGTTCTTTTACAGCCAAATAAAAGATATTCGTTAACTTGTCTACAGCTGAGTTTACATCAATATTGACAACATTTAAAAAAATCATCCAACATTTCATGCACTGTAGGGGACTCAAGTGTTGTAAATATGAATGCTCTCCGCCTTCTTGCCATCTGTATCTCATCACAGGCTTTACATCTGTCTGTGAAAAGTTTACAGTATTATAATACACAAAAGATAAATCAAGTTGACATGTCACTGAAAGGTGATCAGATTCTGTCCTTTGTATTACAACAAGGTCACGAATTAATTTTTTTCAAATAAACTTGAAGAGGCTAACACATAATCGACTAGGCTTGTTCGATTATGAGTTAGACATGTGAACGCGCCTTTGGGGTCTCCTGACTTGCGTCCATTTACAATGTGAATACCCCAGACGCGACACAAGTCTAATAGTTCCAATCCGAAACGATTAGTAACTGCATCTTGAGTTGCACGAGGAGCACGAAACGTGTCAATTTCATACAGGTCACCCAGGTGCAGAATATCAACATCCTCCTCATCATCAATGATAAAATCATCATTAGTTCCGGTACAAGCATTAAAATCGCCGTAGCATGAATTCAGTATCATCACCATATCCATGTTTGAGAGGAGATATATATTGATCTAAACTGTCCAATACATTGTTTTCAGATACATACATTGGTGAATTCTCAGGTAAAATGTAAAAAAATCCCATTATGACTGGATTAACTTCTGTTGGTATAACAATAAAAAATATAGAATTAACCCAGTTTTTATGAAGCCTTTTAAACATTTTAGACAGGGAATTACGAATATATACTGCAACACCTCCAGAAAAACAACCCGAGTCCTTTATACGTCTTGCTACAGATCCGAAACATACATAATCCTGCAAAAGATTCTGTACAAACAAATCGTCACTATGCATAGTTTAACCGTACTATATCAAAAGAATATAAATATTGAAGAAAATCAAAATCTATGCGAAGTGAATGGATGCCATGAATGTTCCAGCTGCACACATGTACATACCCTGATACACTGTTAAATCCGTTCATCTCCTCTGTATGCTCAGTAGCTTGTAGGTCACTGCCATGCCCCTAACTAATACTAACATTGTCACTCATCTCCGGTCCGGGAGAAAACCGCAGATCACGACGGTTATATTTCCGGTTTCTTCCAATGTCTGCAAGCTGGTCGTCCTTAAGTGTGAATACTTTATCCTCGATCACTAACTTGTCATAGGATAAGTATGTATCCTTTCCGCTTTTCCTGGCCTCGATCAAATGCGGTATCAGTCCACTTCTGACGTGCCGAACTCGTCGTGTCATGTCATTGACCACGCGTTGTTCCGTATCCTTCAGTGAAGCTCTCGATGCCTCCATGAGTCTTATCTTATCCCTATAAGAACTAAACTTCACCATAATTGGTTTCATTTGGTTCTTTGATTTAAATCTCTTTACCTGTTCAAACTTCACACTCTCTTTCAGAAAATTTCGCACAGTCTGCTCTGTCTCCTCCCACTTTTCTCCCGCTGTTCCTTGAACGCCGTGAATGATTATGTTATTTCGTCGTATTTGACCATCTTGGTTATCCAGAATTCATTCAAATGTCTCCAAGCATGTTTCCAACATTAAGTTTTCCTCTCTCAGAGCGTTGCAGTCCTCCCTGATTTCCTCAAATATCCGGTCAAAATTCTTGTTTAACACGCTCAATTCAGATCTGATCAACTTCAACATTTGAGTCTGAAACACATTTTCTTCGCTCCCCTCCAGACCATAATCGTCTCTGTCCTCAACAAACTGCAATCTGGTTTGTCTTGTTGGCCGACCTTGCACTTTAGCCTGCTTTGGAGGTCCCAGGTTTGACTCAGCGTCTCCACCCAACTCTAACTGCTGTGGAATAAACCCCAACTTCAACACACCTTCATAATTGTCGTGAGTTCGGCAGATATCGTTTCTGACCATGTAATACACGTTCCCAATGTCATAACAATTCGAGCCAAGGTGTAATATTAGGGACAACACCAACATCATTTTCAGGTTTTTCACACACATGGAGCCCGACAGGCGTATTATCTTCAATTTACCCAAAATTCATGGCTTTGTTGGTCCAAAACAGCCGATACGAGCCCTCCATGTCAGCAGTGTGTCTCCCATGGCTCCTTCTTCAAAGAAGCATTGCTGATTTTCAACAAGGGTAGCTGCAAAGCCATCATGTGTTTCCGCCCTAAGATGGCCTGGCGAGCTGTCCAGGGTGTACTCTGCTCTCACCTGGAGTCGGTTGGGATGGGCGCTAGCCTCCCTGCAACCCTAGTTAGGATAAAACGATTACAAAAAATGAACTGAACTGAACTTTATGCTGAATGAAAAAGAAAAAGAAAGAGAAAACATGCTGACTGATGGACTGGCGTTACTTTGATCTTTCACTAAACTGTTCATTTAATTCACTCCTGCTGAATGTAAGGATTTTAATCACAGTGAAGATCTTTGATTGTTTTATTACAGATGCCATGCCATCCCAGTAGGGCTCACAATACCAAGGTCTTTACTTTTTGACCTCTGAAATTTCTGAAAATATAAAAATAATATATACTTCTTCTTTTCCTTTCGACTTTTTCCCTTTTTCAGGGGTCACCACAGTGACTCATCTGATTTGCGTGTTTTGATTTGGCATAGGTTTTTACATCGGATGTCCTTCCTGACACAACCCTTTAGCAAGGCACAGAAACATGCTGGTGGCTTTGCAGCTACTCTTTATGAAGATCAGCAATGGTTCTTTTACATGAACCTCTCACCATAGACAGTGAGAGAAATGGCCGGCCTTTGATAACCCAGTTAGCTGCACTGGGGATAGCTGTATAGTATATACATGCATACATATATTTTATTGTGTGTGTGTGTGTGTGTGTGTGTGTGTGTGTGTGTGTGTGTGTGCTCTATTTCATTGAATGGTTATAGGTGGCTGAAGAAGATTAACTGCTACAGTAAGGCAACGAACAATCCCAACAATAACATGTGACACCAACACATTTTACTGAAAGCAGACTATCTTTAGTTTGATGTCTACTGTATTGTGCTCAACAACACATTATTCATATCTTGTTTATGAAGTACTAATAGAAGCTTTTTTACAAATAGTCAGGGCAAAATCCTAATGCATGTGATGTTCTTTGTGTGGGTGGTGTGTTTGTGTAGATAGATGAGAAGATGAAAAACTGAAAAAAGACAAAGGGATGGGGAGGTGGAGAGATGGGGAGGATAGAAAGAGATGAACTGAATGATAGTGGTGATATATAGTGAAGAAGATGGTGAGGAAGAGACAGTATGAAAGAGATATGAGAGAGAATCAGATTGAATTGAAGATGTGATAAAGACAAAGGATGTAAGAGAGAAAACTTACACTTGTGTTGTGACCAGAATATCTTGAACACAGACACAAGTATGAACAAAATATCTTGGACTTTAAAACAACTATGTGGCAAAGGAAAACCCACACTCCTGAAAAGCTGCATTTCAAAATACAAAAAAAAAAAAAAAAAAGTGTTATTTCGGGAAAAAAGGTGCCAGTTCCAGATGGCACTCAAAGCCGGATACCTACGTCATCTAAAAAAGGAACTGCTTTTTTATGCTGTTTGTTTCTTTTATTCTGTTAAAAAAATATATTTGTGTGTGTGTGTGTGTGTGTGTGTGTGTGTGTGTGTGTGTGTGTGTGTGTGTGTGTGTGTGTGTGTGTGTGTATAAGTGACACACACACACACACACACACACACACACACACACACACACACACACACACACACACACACACACACACACACACACACACACACTTCCTTCTATAATTATTAGCACCATTGGTCAAGATGTGTTCTTCAGCTTCAAATAAATTCAGTTATTTTCTAAACAATATAGGACCACAATGGAATAAAGAAGAAAATTCAACCTTAAATTCAAGTACATTTATTCAGTCAGAAAAAAAGAATCACACAATTAGGAATAATTCCTTGCCATCAAATCATGTATCCACAATTATTAGCACCCCTGATGTACATACTTTGGACAGCCACCTTTTGCCAACAAAGCAGCACTTAATATTCTCCTATAAATGTTTCAAAAGATGGGAGAATACAGAATGAAGTATCTTGGACCATTCCTCTTGGCACAATCTCTCTCAGCCATCTAGTGACCTGGGTCCTCTTCTCTGCACTCACCTCTTCAGCTCACTCCACAGGTTTACAATGGGATTGACGTCTGGGAATTGAGATGGCCATGGGAGGAGCTTGATTCTGTGTCTGGTAGAAACATATCTGTGTAAATTTGACCACATATTTAGGGTTTATTATTTTGCTGGAAGACCCAGAGATGACCCATCTTCAGCTTTTGGGCAGAAGCCACCAGATTTTGATTTAAAATGTCGGCCTATTTCAATTTCATGATGCCATAAACCCTAACAAGGTTCCTTGGGCCTCTGGAAGAAAAACAGGCCCACAGCATCACCGATCCTCCGCCATACTTCGCAGAGGGCATGAGGGGCTTTTCTGCATACTCATCTTTTATATTTCGGCAGACTCACTTAAGGGTGTTTGTTGCCAAAAAAACCCCAAAACAAAACACAACTATCTTTGTCTTATCTGACAAATCTTTTTGAAAAGGGGACTGGAGCGTGTGTTCCAGTTATCGTGGAATCACACTTCCCAGCCTACCCAGGAAAGTCTACGCAAAAGTGCTGGAGAGGAGAATCTGACTGATGGTTGAACCTCGGATTCAGGAAGAATAATGTGGGGTTTTTTTTGTCCTGGCCACGGCACTCTCGGCCAACTCTATCCTTTGTGTCCAATTCTGTGCATACATTTTATGGACAGAATTTCTCAACACAGCTGTGGCGTTGAGGGTTTCTGGTTTGGTGGCCATCGGATCTCGTCTCTCTTTTTGTGGATGATGTTGTCCTTTGGGCTTCATCAATCCAGTACCTCCAGCTCTCATTGAAGGTACTCATTGCAGCTGAGTGCGAAGCGTCCGGGGTGAAAATCAGCACCTCCAAGTACAATGCCATAATTCTCAGCCAGAAAGGAGTGGAATGAACCTTTCATGTTTGGGAGGAGGTCTTGCCCCAAGTGGAGGAGTTCAAGTATCTTGTAGTCTTGTTTACTAGTGAGGGAAAGATGTAGCGGGAGATTGACAGGCAGGTTGCTCTTGACTCTACTGTAAAGTGGAGCTTGTTCTGGTCCATTGTGGTGAAGAGGCAGCAGACCAAAAGAGCAAGATTTGGATACAAGCGGCCGAAACGAGTTTCCTTCATAAGATGGCGGGGCTCTCCCTTAGAGATAGGGTGAGAAACTCAGCCATCCAGGAGGAGCTCCGAGTAGAACTGCTGCTCCGCTACGTTGAGAAGAGCCAAGTTGAGAAGAGCCATGTTGAGAAGAGCCACTTGAGGTGGCTTTGGTTAGAATGCCTCCTGAATACATCTCTGGTGTGGTGTCTCAGGCATGTCCAACCTGGAAGAGACCCTGGGGTCGACTTAAAACACACTGAACAGATTATGTCTCCCGCCTGGTCTGGGAACACCTCGGTGTCCTCCCGGAAGAGCAGGGGGAAGTGGCTGGGGAGAGGAAAGTCTGGACCTCATTTCTTAGGCTGTCCTGGTGACCAGAACTTGGATTAAGCGGAGGACGATGTAGCTGATACTTTATTGTGGCGTATGCCATAAATAACTGACAAATGAATACCAAAATAAAAACTAATTCTATGTTCAACTCTTCATGAGTATTATTATAATTTCTTGTTTGTGCATTACTATAATGATCGAAACATGGGTAAATTCTTCTTATAGAGGTTTATTGTTTCCCTGAATGGAGTAACAGAATGTTACCAGCCATGTTATTATAAATCAATGGAAAATCAATAGTAACAGGGAGGGGTGAGAGAGTGAAAGAGAATGACATTATTCACTTCAACACATCATGCTGCCTTCACGATAACAGACAAAAACGATGAAGCATCTCACCCTACAGCCACTGCACACACACTCCATCACACGGAGATCGGCAGACAGCGGGGGAGATAAGATCGCTATAACAGAGGAGAATATATATAATGGTCTAACAGAAGGATGAATGAGAGCTTACCATCGGTGAAACAGCCAGTAGAGCCATCACTAGAGCAGTAGCGCATTTCAATCCTCTGCCTCCCAACCTCGAGCATGCTCGGCTCGGCCACTCGTGCCCTGCATGTGTAGCGAAATCGCTGCTCGTAATGGCCTCCATTATCTGAGATGTTTACAGGGGTCCATGGTGTCCATGGTGTTGTTTTCTTCAGATCAGGACAGGGAACTGTATTACATGACTGATATTCCTGTGGGGGGAAAAAAAAAAAATTTGTGTGACAATTGTCAAATGCAATGCCATAGTTTCGAGTGTGGTATAATCAAATTTTACTTAGTTGTCAGACAACACAACTTATCACAACCCAAATTCCAAAAAACTTCAGACTCTGTAGAATGTAAATAAATTACAACGCAATGATTTGCGAATCACAACGCCATATTCTATTCATAATAGTACATAGAAGTCATATCGCATTTTTTACTATTTCATTAAAAATCAAGTCATTTTGTATTGATTTATGGAAGTGTTACTGAGCCCATGCATTGAATCATGCCTGTTTCTAAAGCGGTGCTGCTGCCAAAGTTCCCAAAGACAACAGGCATCCAATATTGATTTTTAGAATTGTTACTTGCATATGAAATCTTTCCAGATTCTCTGGCATTGTAGATGATGAGATACTCAAAGTGTATGCTATTTTATGTTGAGGAGCATTGGGTCTCATTTACAAGCTGTTCTTACAAAGAAATTCATTCTTAAAAGTAATAAAATAAAAGCAAAAAAAACAATTTTCCTACATAGGAAACACATAGGATTTGTTATTAGATATGAACAGAATTTAAGAACACAAACAGCAATCATATGCACGTGGAGATGCCAAAGTAAACGATAGGAAAGTTCTACTATTTTCCTTCTTTAGGTTTTTCTTTTTATTCAAATTTATAATGATGTAATGTCAGAAAGTGAAAATGTGTGTGTGTGTGTGTGTGTGTGTGTGTGTGTGTGTGTGTGTGTGTGTGTGTGTGTGTGTGTGTGTGTGTGTTAATTAATTCAATAATTCTCACCTCATTGACATGTCAGTTATTTTTATTGTGGACCTCAGGGCTATGTTTACATCAATTGTAGCCCAATATTTTAAGGTTGGTACAACTTCATACTTACTCTTTCTAGAATAAATTACATTTCATGCACTTAGAAGAGAAGATGTCTTCGAGGAATACAAAGATTTATGCACTGAGACATATGAATGTTCCAAGATGGTTTCAGCTACCAAGAGCTGTTTTCCTGAATCTGTAAAACACCTTGACATCTGTATACTATGCACCTATACCCGATACTCCAAACCCAGTGTCACCACATGTTCAGGTGATGTATGTCTTGGCTATTTTGGCCTCAGGAACATTTCAGAGGGAGCTTTTAGAACGAGTAGGTATATCACAGGTATCTATCTGCTGTACAATTCTGCCAGTCCTGGAGGGTATAAATTTACAGACCAAACAATATATGTCGATTTTCCATTGTTTTCATTGTCATTGATATTCCTGTGTGTGCACGTCTCTGTGTCCATTTATGGGCATTTACCATTGCTAATTAAAGCAACTGGCATGCACTTTCAATTTACAATCCCACTGGGGTTCACAACAACACACCTGCGAACAATTCCAAGTTTCAAGAACATATCATGAGTCTGAAGAAGGTTTTCTTATGAGGTCTCTGAAGTACAAATTTAAGAAAAAATATCCTTGCACAATTTACAGAATTAGTGTTTTTACAGACTGGTGAACCTCTGCTGTTTTTATACCAAATCATGTTACTGCTCAGTTTTCGCCAAATTATGAAATGATTTACAAACCACTCCTCCAGCTGTTTCTTCTTAGTACCACTTACTTTTCCAGTCTTCTTGATGCTCTATCTTTGTTGAGACATGTTTCTGCCATTGAATTCAAAATTTAGTTGATATTTTTCATGAAACACTAAAACATCTCACTAACATTTGATGTTTTTTCGATGTTCGATTGCAAATGAAGTATGGGTTTATGCCATTTTCAAATCATTGAGTTTTGTTTTTATTTATATTCTGGACAGCGTACCACTTTTTTGTAATTAATGAACATTTGCATAGTATAGTGATATTAGACAAACAAATCTATCCTGAAAAAACTTGCATAAAAGTCTTTAATGTGTGATTCTAGGTGCCCAATATTTATTTTTGAATAATAGTGTAGGTTGAAATGTTTAATGGGAGTAGTTCAGCGATGGTTTTGTCCATGCTTGCCATAGGACGGACCACCAACTTGAGATTGTTCTTGTGATACAGATGCTTGTTAAACGCCATTGAAAGCCTGCTTAAAAAAGGTCTTCTTCTTTACTGCTAGTTTCTTAGAAGGATAAAAAAGTTACCCAAAAGCAAATTAGGACCACAATTCAAAATAATTTTCATATAAATATATTTAAAATATTTCATGGTGGTAGAGGAGCAAAAGGTTGCTGAGTTTAAATTTGACAGTGTCTTTCAGTTTATACTTTAATCAATAGCTCTATGGCCGACTCTAAATTGCTCATAAGTGATTAGTGACCTGTTCAGGGTGGACCCACCCTGCCTCTTGCCTGAACTTTAGCGTGAGCTTACCCTGGAGCCCTGTCAGACAAACAGTATGAATAATGTTTTAGGATGGACGTTTTAACACTGGGGGGACTGTGACAACCTTGTGGAGAGTGGGACTCAAACCCCCAACCTTAGAATCAGCAATCCAGCACCCCTTTACCACCAGGCCACCACTACTCACACACACACACACACACACACACACACATATATATATATATATATATATATATATATATATATATATGAATCTCCCACTTTCTGCGGTTAATTAGGACCGAGATCCCGCTGAATTCCGCAAAGTAGAATCAACCACCCAGACTGACGTACACATACATGTATATAAAATATTAATAAACATATATTCAATGCTATAAATGCTTATAATAACAGTTAAACATTCAAAAATAATGCATACGATGTAAATAAAATATAAATACGCACACATACAGACACACGCGCATGCGCACCTCACATAAAATGTAAGTAGTTTTGATGGGGGGTTTTGGGTAGTTTTTTGTTTTTGTTTGTGGGTTTTACTTTTTTTTTGCATAATTGGCCTTGTTTTGCGACATTTCCCTTAACTTTCCACCTATTCTTCCTTAATTTTATTTAACGAGGGCGTAGCGAGGGACCCCTGTATATATGTATATCTTCTTCTTTTCCTTTCGGCTTTTCCCTTCAGGGGTCGCCACAGCGAATCATCTGCCTCCATCTCACCCTATCCTTTGCATCTTCTTCTCTTACACCAACGACCTTCATGTCCTCCTTTACCACATCCATGAATCGTCTCTTTGGTCTTCCTATAGGCCTTTTGCCTGGTAGTTCCAGCCTCAGCATCCTATTACCAATATACTCACTATCCCTCCTCTGTACATGTCCAAACCATCTCAATCTAGCCTCTCTGACTTTGTCTCCAAAACGTCTTACATGTGCTGTCCCTCTGACGTGCTCATTCCTAATCCTATCCATCCTCGTTACTCCCAAAGAGAACCTCAACATTTTCATCTCTGCTACCTCCAACTCTGCCTCCTGTCTTTTCCCCAGGGCCACTGTTTCTAACCCATACAGCATCGTTGGCCTCAACACCGTTTTGTACACTTTTCCTTTCATTTTTGCCGATACCCTCCTATCACACATCACACCGACACTTTTCTCCAACCATTCCAGCCTGCCTGCACACGCTTCTTCACCTCTTTTCCACACTCTCCATTGCTCTGGATTGTTGAGCCTAAGTACTTAAAATCCTCCACCTTTCTTATCTCTGCTCCCTGTAATCTCACCGTTCCTCTTTGGTCCTTGGCATTCATGCACATGTATTCTGTCTTACTGAGGCTAATCTTCATTCCCTCCTTTCCAGGGCATACCTCCACCTCTCTAGATTTTCCTGCACTTGTTCTCTGCTCTCACTACAGATTACAATGTCATCTGCAAACATCATAGTCCATGGGGAATCTTGTCTAACCTCGTCTGTCAGCCTGTCCATCACCATAGCGAACAAGAAGGGGCTGAGAGCTGACCCTTGATGCAGTCCCACCTCCACCTTGAACTCTTCTGTCACACCGACAGCACACCTCACCACTGTCTTACATCTCTCATACATGTCCTGCACCACTCTAACATACTTCTCTGCCACTCCAGACTTCCTCATGCAATACCACAGTTCTTCTCTCGGCACCCTGTCATATGCTTTCTCCAGATCCACAAAGGCACAATGCAGCTCCGTCTGACCTTCTCTGTACTTCTCCATTAACATCCTCAAGGCAAACACTGCATCTGTGGTGCTCTTTCTGGGCATGAAACCAAACTGTTGTTCACAAATGCTGACTTCTGCCCTTAGTCTAGCTTCCACTATTCTTTCCCATAACTTCATCGTATGGCTCATCAACTTTATCCCTCTGTAGTTGCCACAACTCTGCACGTCTCCCTTGTTCTTAAAAATGGGCACCAGCACACTTCTCCTCCATTCCTCTGGCATCCTCTCACTCTCTAAGACCTTGTTAAATGTTCTTGTCAGAAAATCTACTGCTACCTCTCCTAGACACTTCCATACCTCCACCGGTATGTCATCAGGACCAACTGCCTTTCCATTCTTCATCCTCTTCAATGCCCTCCTCACTTCACCCTTACTAATCTTTGCTACTTCCTGGTCCTCAACAGTCACCTCTTCTACTCTTTTCTCTCTCTCATTTTCCTCATTCATCAGCTCTTCAAAGTACTCTTTCCATCTTCCCAGTACACTTCTGTCATCAGTCAATACATTTCCCTCTCTGTCCTTTATCAATCTAACTTGCTGCAAGTCCTTCCCATCTCTATTTCTCTGCTGTGCCAACCTGTATAATTCATTTTCTCCTCCTTCCTTACCAGCCGAGCATACAAGTCATCAAACGCGCTCTGTTTGGCCTTTGACACTGCTACCTTTGCCTTACGCTGTGTCTCCCTGTACTCCTGTTTACTCTCTTCGGTTTTGTCAATGTCCCACTTCTTCTTAGCTAATCTCTTCCTTTGTACACACTCCTGCACTTCCTCATTCCACCACCAAGTCTGCTTATCTACTTTCCTTCCAGATGACACACCAAGTATTCTCCTACCTGTCTCCTGATCACATTCGCTGTAGTTGTCCAGTCATCTGGAAGCACTTCCTGACCACCCAAAGCCTGTTTCAACTCCTCCTTGAAGACAACCCGACACTCTTCCTTTTCAACTTCCACCACTTTGTCTTCTGCTCTGCCTTTGCCTTCTTCACCTTCCTCACCATAAGCATCATCCTGCACACCACCATCCTATGCTGTTTGGCAACACTCTCACCCGCTACTACTTTGCAGTCACTGACTTCCTTTAAATTACATCGCCTGCACAAGATGTAGTCTACCTGTGTGCTCCTACCTCCACTTTTATAAGTCACCCTATGCTCCTCTCTCTTCTGGAAGAAAGTATTCACCACAGCCATTTCCATCCTTTTTGCAAAATCTACCAACATCTGTCCTTCTGCGTTCCTGTCCTGGATACCAAACCTACCCATCACTTCCTCGTCCCCTCTGTTTCCTGCACCAACATGTCCATTGAAGTCTGCCCCAATGACCACTCTTTCACCTCTGGGGGTACTCTGCATCACTTCATCTAACTCCCTCCAGAATCTCTCCTTCTCTTCTCGCTCACATCCTGTCTGTGGGGCATAAGCACTAACAACATTGACCATCACACCTTTAATTTCTAACTTGAGACTCATCACTCTGTCTGACACTCTTTTCACTTCTAGAACATTCCTGGCAAACTCCTGCTTCAAGATGACTCGGCTCCATTTCTCTTCCCATCCACACCGTGATAAAACAGCTTAAACCCTGCTCCTATGCTTCTAGCCTTGCGACCTTTCCACCTGGTCTCCTGAACACACAGTATGTCCACCTTCCTCCTCTGCATCATGTCAGCCAGCTCTCTACCTTTTCCTGTCATAGTTCCAATATTCAAAGTCCCTACTTTCAGTCCTAGACTCATGCCTTTCCTCTTCTCTCTCTGGCAACGGACACGCCTCCCGCCTCTCCTTCTTCGACCAACAGTAGTCCAATTTCCATCAGCACCCTGTTGGTTGACGGCACTGATGGCGGTCGTTGTTAACCCGGGCCTCGACCGATCCGGTATGTCATTCTTTCTTGTGATTCGCATAGTTTATTTGGCATTTGTTTTACGCCGGATGCCCTTCCTGACGCAACCCTCTGCATTTATCCGGGCTTGGGACCGGCGTGAGGGAGAGACACTGGTTTGTGCCCCCCCCTCACGGCTGCATTTTATCCTTTATATATGTATATATATGTATTTTATCCTTTATATATGTATATATATATATATATATATATATATATATATATATATATATATATATATATATATATATATATATATATATATATATACAGTGATACCTCAGCTCACGAACATAATTGGTTCCCAGAACGTGTGTGTAAGGCGAAAAGTTCGTCTTCCGAACATTTATTTCCCATAAGAAACCATTCAAATGAGAATAATCCGTTCCCAGGTCCCCATAAAACATAATTTTCTACTAAATAAGCCTTAAAACTACACAAAAATATACCTTATTTTATGTATAATAAATGTGCTATTGTATTGTAATTAAAGAAATAAACTGTACTGTATAATAAAGTGGTTTTATTTACCTTTGTGATGGTAGTTGATGGCTTGATGGAATGGAGTGGGAGGAGGAGGGAGGGAGGGACTTACTGTTTGGAAGGAGTGTTTGGAAACGCCTACTGTTTGGAAACACCCTTAGCCACACACGCACCCTTAATAGCTTCCTTGTTCTTAAGAATGGGAGCAATGGTAGACTTAGCGTACTGGTACTGGGACGCTGAGTCACACAAACGCACACCTCGTTCGTGTTTTTCAATGATCTCCGCCTGTGGTGGGGTCTTTTTCGGTCCCATAATAGCAAAAGTACACTCAATATGGTCCAAAATGTCTAGCAAACACAAACCACTTCCGCACTCAAAGAAAGGGGGTGACGAACTGTGACGCCGGTGCGTCAGCTTCTCGTGGCTGCCACCGTGGCGCTGTTCGACCGCGTGGTTTGGTTCGTCCGCCGAAAACTAGTTCGTCAGCAGAGACTATATGCTCGCAAATTTAATGTTCTTGAGGCGAAAAGTTCGTGAGCTTAAGCGTTCGTCAGCGGAGGTTTTACTGTATATATATATGTATGTATGTATGAAATATGATTAAACATTATCCTGAGGTACACTTAATACTAGGCTCCGGCAGGGGGGGCGCTCACACACAGATGCAACAATGTATCCAGTTTTGATGGGACATTTTGGGTTGTTTTCTGTTTTGTGTTGGTTTAGGTTTTTTTTTGTGTATTTTATATATATATATATATATATATACACACATATAAAATACCTATGCTAATGCATGCTAATATAGGATAAAATCTATGCAAGAACTATTTTGATAAGAACCAGTCAGCTGGCAGTATTGGGCTCGCCAGCACATTCAACAGGTCTCAACCTGACGGCTTTATTGTTGATTTATCACTGACCATATGGTACAGAAGAAGTGCCCATCAAGCCATTCCAACTCATGGGAGGTGCATCAGGAAGCATGGGGTGACATTTCTTCATCTTCATTCATGCTTTAAAAAGAAAAGGTCTACAGGGATGTAATAGCTGAAATAGAGCAATTTGTATTTGGCCATCAAAACATGTTCATATCAAGATATAATGTGAGTATATTGTTATTACATCTGTCACCATGATGTTTTTACTTGAACTAGATGTTTCTATTTGAACTCGAACTCTTTCATCAACAAACAAAAATATTTCTCAAACTACAAGACAGATGTGCATTTCATGGAGGAATGACGGACTTAAGGTAAGGATGAGAGCTCCAGTTCAGGTGGACAAGCTGGAAACGAGGGAGAGCCATGAGCTCTCTCTCTCTCTATCTCTCTCTCTGTCTCACACACACACACACACACACACACACACACACACACACACACACACACACACACACACATACACACACACACACACACATTAATATCTATCACATTTTATGTTGAATAACAGGGAAGGGGACACCAAGGAAAGTTACAACAGGGAAGGGTGCAACATTATATAATTGAAAATGAAAATAGTATGCAGAGCAGTGGTGGCCAGTACTATGCTGCTGGATTACTGATTAGAAGGTTGGGGGTTCAAGCCTCACTATCAACAGATTGTCACTGCTGTCCCCAATGCAACTAACTGGGTTATCGATGGCCAGCCATGTCACTCTATGGTGACAGGCATGTAAAATAACCTTTGTTGACTTTCCTCAAGAGTAGGCTGCATTGCGGTCAGCGTGTTTCTGCCCTGTGGTAGACTGGCAAGCTGTCCAGGGCATACTCTGCCCTTGCCCAGAGTCAACTGAGATGGGACCCTAATTATGATTAAGCGTTTCAGAAAAAGAATGAATGAAAATAGTATGCACGTTTTGCACTCCCTATGTACACAGTAAATATAACATTATGAATATTTTGTTAATGACAATCAATTAAAAAATTGAGTCAATCTATCAGGAGGACACCCAGCTTTTGGTTCCTATTCTGTTTTTTTTCAAACACTGTATACCCGTTCATGGGTTTGATTCCTGGGCTCGGGTGTTTCTATATAGAGCGTGCTCTCTCCGTGCATATCCAATAATGCTATGTTTCTGACCTGTTTTCATATGTGACAGACCAGTTCTGAATTTTCTTTGCAATATTGTTTTCAGCTGTCAAAGGGCACAGACAAATTTTTTTTTTTTTTACAAATAAAACTTGTTTCCTAAGAACACATGATGGTAAAGTAATGTTAAAGCACAAAGTAGATCATAACGGATAACAAGCCTCATCAAACTTATTTATTTGATGTACAAATCCATTATCAATAAAGATTTACTGAATACAATGCCTTGTGTCATGCTCTAATAAAATGCTTTCAAAAAGTGGAGTGGTGACGCTGTGGTCATTTTCTGTCATTTATTTTTGCTGTGTATGCCCTGAGTGGTCACCAGCTTTTACAGCAAAAAAAAAAAAAAGATAAAAGTCATCTGTATTCATCCATCAACCTGTCAAAGGCATATGCCGTCCTTTCCTCAGAATAGGAAGAAAAAAAAAAAACTGAAGGTTAAAGGCCCCGTGCAAATTTATGTTGAATAAGAGTTGAGGAGAAATAATGTATTTTTTTCCCTCCCCACTGCTTGCAAGCCTTCTATCTCTATAATCATCACTATTCTTAACGCAAAATTATAATTCACCAAAAATATTTCCCCCTTATGTTAGTGTGCTTTGCTAAAATGTATGGCTTAGAAGTAAGATCTGGAATAAAAATGGACCCCTTCCATCACAGAGTATTGACCAACATTAAAATAGTTCTGAAACATGACAACACTGGGACACCAGATAAACTTCACAAAACTCAGTTTAAAATATACAGTACTTTGGCACAACAACAAAATATTTTAAAAAGGTGGCTAAGATTATCATTGTAAATGTAGTGGCTGAGAGTTATTGTGTGTTTTTTTAATCAATGAGTCTCATTCACCAATTGTTTTCACAAAGATTCAGGCATTTACCAATACTTTCTGAGATGGGATTTGTTCTTAGCTACAATTGAACTCTATGAACATGAAAGAGCGTTGTGAAACACATACAGTAGGCCCTCGATATTCGCGGGGGTTTGGTTTCGGCCCCTCCTGCTAATGAAGATAATCTGCGAGCTCTGTACCTCGAAGTAGGGGTGTCATTGAAAACCCATTATTTGTATCGATATATTGATTTAAAAAAAATTACGATGTATCGATACATTACAATATTATTGTCCTGTTCCATAAATGCATTAAATAGAACAGACTAAGATATATTACAGTAGTTTGTATAATGCATTGAATATTTTATGATAAAGTGACCAGTTACTAAAGCCAAATCTGAAATAAAAGACAGGAAATAGTTTTCCACCGACAAGATTGTAATTAACACCTTTTTGTATTTAACAAATCTATAAACATTATGATGCAATAAACACTTGTTTACTAGTTAATTTTAAGCAAGTTGTTTCTATTCTACAAACACTTGTCAATTGAAAAGTTTAAGAGATATGCATTTTACAAGGAATAATAAAGTTAGTTGACCTAAGCTTCCTGGGCCAACCTAATGCTCTCATGGTGGCCCATTTTCTTCAAAGGCAGATATGGACTGATAGTGATTCTGGTCCTTGTCAGCCACCGACCAGGCTGGGTTACTTCAGTGAGTATGGGTTTCAGCGGCTTCCGGTGGTACCCCCCCGGCCTGGCGCCGCCAGCAGCTATTGCCACCAGACCAGATAATCACTCCTTCCCCCATACTGGTATGCAGCTCCAGGTCGATATAGCTTGGCTTGCTTTTTCTGCTGCTTCTCCAATTCTCCTCAGGGCTCTACTTCTCTCTCCTCCTCCTCCTATTCCAATTGCCTTGAGGAAGGCCGCCATGGAAGCAGCCGGGAAGCCCCGGCAGCCAACCTCTACTGTCCAGACCTGGATCGCCCCGCCGTTTCTTTTTCCCTCAATCTCCAGAGTTATATACTTGTTTCTTTTCAGCTCCCCTGAGATCTCCACCCTCTCCTCACTTGGCACTGTCAGCTCGATAACCCCCATCCTCTTAGTGCTATTTGACAACAGCAGCATATCCGGTCTGAGGTTTGTCTCTGCCATTTTCTCTGGGACCTTGAGTTTCTTATCCAGGTCAACTAAGAGGTGCCAGTCTGCTGCCCCATCCAAATAGTTTCCTGCTGATTGTTGGGTCTTTGCTTTGGGTTTTTCTCCTTGCTTCACAAAGGTGATCCCACCACTCTCCCTTGACCTTGGGGATGCGTTGTTGTTTCTTCTTCTTTCTTTGACGCACTGAGCTATCTCTCTCAAGACTTGATCGTGGCGCCACTAGTATCTCCCTTGTGCTAAAGCCACCTTGCATTCACTTAATATGTGGGATAGAGTCCCCTTCTCTCCACATAAATCGCACGTTCCCTCTGTGCCGTACCAGGTCTTTTTATTCTGTGGTGTCGGTAGCAGGTCGTACACTGCCTTTACCAGAAACTTGAATCTGTTTTCTGGCATGTTGACCACATCCCTGTGGCTCAACTTCCTCTCCGGTACCTCCCATCTCATATGTGCCCCCCGCTTGATCAGTCCCATCATTTTCGCCCTTCTCCTGTCCTCTTCCGCCTCCCTCACTTTCTCCACCACCATAGTTTTCCTTTCTTTCTTGGAACTGGTGCTGTAGTATCTTTTGGGATTTAATCCCAAACCCTCTCGCCCCCTGTTGGGAATCCCAGTTATCTCTTCTGTCTTCAGTCTAGTTTTTGCCTCCCTTATGTTTTCTTGTGTGGTGGCTTTCCTTCCCCCATCCACTGCCACCCTTGCTCTTTGGACTCATGGATCCTCTGCTTCCTCCAATGTTGTCAGGAATCTTGCCTTTGCAGCCTTCACCTCTTCTGTTAACTCAATGAAAGGCAATTGTAGCTTCCCTGATGTTGTGTATAGGCAATCTGCCAACAGTGACCGGGGGAGCCCAAGCCATTTTTTTTATTTACCAGTTATTTCCCCCTGCATCTCACTCACTTTGGTCTCTGGAATCTGGTAGATGGTGAGTGGTCATATCAGTCTTGGGAGAAGCATATGTTGGACCATCCAGGCTTTGAATTCTCCTGGAACCCTGCAGTTTTCCAGCTTCTTCAAGCTTCTCTTCACTTCTTCCAAGGTTTCTTTTGTTTGTTCCCGGTCATTCAATGTCTTGTTGTAGACTTTCCCCAAGTACTTCACAGGTTTTTCCAAAACAGATGTTATGGGGTTTCCGTTGATGACTGGCTTTCTATTGCTCACTTGGCCTTTGATTATCACCAGACTTCTGCATTTCTCTGGTCGCACTGCCAAGCCTGCCCACTCCAGTGGTAGTTACTATGTCATCCATGAACAGTCTACTATTGGTTTGTTGCTGCCCTGATTCTGTCTTTGGCCCTTTTGTTTCTTTCTTTGATGATGCCACCAGCATTGTCATTGCCAAAGCAAACAGAATCACACTCAGTGTGCAACCAGTTATAATGCCTTTCTCCAGCTGCTGCCACTCTGTGGTGAATGTTTTTGTTGTGAAGCGTATCTTCACGTCTGAGTAGTACGACTCTACCAGCTTGTGCACTTCTTCTGGAACATGTGCTCTCTGGAGTGCTGTCATGATCAGACTGTGTGGAATCGTACCGTAGGCATTGGCTATATCTAGCCATGTTACTACCAAGTCCATTCTCTCCGCCTTTGCCTCTCTAATGAGTTGTGACAGGATGGCTGTGTGTTCCATGCACCCTGACACATCTGGAACTCCTCCTTTCTGTATGGATGTGTCTATGCACTTGTTGACTATGGTGTATTTGGTCAGCCTTTCTGCTTTCATAGCAAAGTACAGCTTGCCTTCCGCGTTACAATTCATAATTATGATGGAAGAAGATGCACATCTCTGCATTATCCGGTGATAAGTGTCACTTCTTGTTCATAATGTTCCCTGCTGTTGAGAACACGCGCTCTGATGGCACACTAGAAGCAGGGCCGTACCATTTACCATACAGAGAGGCGGGACGTACCATTTACTAGGAATGTCATTGAAAATGGCATTTACTACAGACGCTGTCATGAACACAGGAAGCTTGAACTAACACTCGGCATTACGCTAAGCTGATTTTCGACTGAAACTACATAACGCGTTTTCGTACATTATTTTATTTATTAAAAGATAACGCTTGCTCTAGTGTTATTTAAATTAAAACAGCTTTGTATGAAATTTAATATAAGATGAATTTTATATAACGTTAGAAGTATCGATAGCCCTTTCATAGGTATTGATTATCGATTGGCATAATTATATCGGCGATATTCTGATATTCCGATGGTCAATGACATCCCTACCCGGAAGTAAAACCCCATGTATCATATCACATGCGCGAATGAGCAACCGGTAGTAAAATACTGTATATCGATTTTTCTTTTCCTTTCGGCTGTTCCCTTCAGGGGTCGCCACAGCAAACCATCCGCCTCCATCTTGCCCTGTCCTCTGCATCTTCTTCTCTTACTGCAATGACATTCATGTCTTCCTTCACCACATCCATAAATCTCTTCTTTGGTCTTCCTCTAGGCCTTCTGCCTGGTAGTTCCAACCTCAGCATCCTAATGCCAATATACTCACGATCCCTCCTCTGTACATGTCCAAACCATCTCAATCTAGCCTTTCTGACTTTGTCTCCAAAACATCTTACATGGGCTGTCCCTCTGATGTACTCATTTCTGATCCAGCATTTTCATCTCTGCTACCTCCAGCTCAGTGCCACTGTTTCTAGGCCATACAACATTGCTGGTCTCACCACCGTCTTGTACACTTTTCCTTTCATTCTTGCTGACACTCTCCTATCGCACATCACACTGGACACTGTTCTCCAACCATTCCAGCCTGCCTGCACAAGCTTCTTGACCTCTTTTCCACACTCTCCATTGCTCTGGATTGTTGAGCCTAAGTACTTAAAATCCTCCACCTTCCTTATCTCTGTTCCCTGTAACATCACCGTTCCTCCTGGGTCCTTCTCATTCACACACATGTATTCTGATTTTCTGAGGCTAACCTTCATTCCTCTCCTTTCTAGGGCATACCTCCACCTCTCTAGCTTTTCCTCCACTTGGTCTCTGCTCTCACTACAGATCACAATGTCATCTGCAAACATCATAATCCAAGGAGATTCTTGCCTAAGCTCGTCTGTCAGCCTGTCCATCACCATCGCAAACAAGAAGGGGCTCAGAGCTGATCCTTGATGCAGTCCCACCTCCACCTTGAATTCGTCGGTCACGCCGACAGCACATCTCACCACTGTCTTACATCTCTCATACATGTCCTGCACAACTCTGACATACTTCTCTGCCACTCCAGACTTCCTCATGAAATACCACAGTTTTTCTCTTGGCACCCTGTCATATGCTTTTTCCAGATCTACAAAGGTACAGTGCAGTTCCCTCTGACCTTCTCTGTACTTCTCTATTAACATCCTCAAAGCAAACACTGCATCTGCGGTGCTCTTTCTTGGCATGAAACCAAACTATTGTTCACAAATGCTGACCTCTGCCCTTAGTCTTGCTTCCACTATTCTTTCCCATAACTTCATCGTATGGCTCATCAATTTTATCCCTCTGTAGTTGCCACAACTCTGCACGTCTCCCTTGTTCTTAAAAATGGGCACCAGCACACTTCTCAATTCCTCTGGCATCTGCTCACTCTCTAAGACCTTGTTGAATGTTCTTATCAGAAAATCTACTGCTACCTCTCCTAGACACTTCCATACTTCCACAGGTAAATCATCAGGACCAACTGCCTTTCCATTTTTCATCCTCTTCAGTGCCCTCCTCTCTTCACCCCTACAAATCTTTGCTATTTCCTGCTCGTCAATGGTCACCTCTTCTACTCTTTTTCTCTCTCATTTTCCTCATTCATCAGCTCTTCAAAGTACTCTATCCATCTTCCCAGCACACGTCTGTCATCAATCAATACATTTCCCTCTCTGTCCTTTATCAAGCTAACTTGCTGCACGTCCTCCCCATCTCTAGCTCTCTGCTGTGCCAACCTGTATAGATCATTTTCTCCCTCCTTACTGTCCAACCTATCATACAAGTCATCATACGCCCTCTGTTTGGCCTTAGCCACTGCTACTTTCGCCTTACGCTGTGTCTCCCTGTACTCCTGTTTACTCTCTTCGGTCCTCTCAATGTCCCACTTCTTCTTAGCTAACCTCTTCCTTTGTACACACTCCTGCACTTCCTCATTCCACCACCAAGTCTCCTTATCTACTTTCCTTCCAGAGGACACACCAAGTACTCTCCTACCTGTCTCCCTGATCACATTTGCTGTGGTTGTCCAGTCATCTGGAAGCACTTCCTGACCACCCAAAGCCTGTTTCAACTCCTCCTTGAAGACAACATGACCCTCTTCCTTTTTCAACTTCCACCACTTTGTTTTCTGCTCTGCCTTTGCCTTCTTCACCGTCCTCACCATCCGAGTCATTCTGCATACCACCATTCTATGCTGTTTGGCAACATTCTCACCCACTACTACTTTGCAGTCACTGATACCCTTCAAATTACATCGCCTACACAAGATGTAGTCTACCTGTGTGCTCCTACTTCTGCTTTTATAAGTCACACTATGCTCCTGTTTCTTCTTGAAGAAAGTATTTACCACAGCCATTTCCATCCTTTTTGTAAAATTGATCAACATCTGTCCTTCTGTGCTCCCATCCTGGATACCAAACCTGCCCATCACTTCCTAGTCCCCTCTGTTGCCTGCACCAACATGTCCATTGAAGTCTGCACCAATGACCACTCTTTCACCTCTGGGGGTATTCTGCATCACTTCATCTAAGTCACTCCAGAATCTCTCCTTCTCTTTTAGCTCACATCCTGTCTGTGGGGCATAAGCACTGACAACATTGAACATCACACCTTTAATTTCTAACTTGAGACTCATTACTCTGTCTGACACTCTTTTCACTTCTAGAACATTCCTGACAAACTCCTCCTTCAATATGACTCCTACTCCATTTCTCTTCCCATCCACACCATGAAAAAACAGCTTAAGCCCTGCTCCTAAGCTTCTAGCCTTGTTACCTTGCCACCTGGTCTCCTGAACACAGTATGTCCACCTTTCTCCTCTGCATCATGTCAGCCAGCTCTCTACCTTTTCCTGTCATAGTTCCAACATTCAAAGTCCCTACTTTCAGTCCTAGACTCGTGCTTTTCCTCTTCTCTCTGCCTACGGACACGCCTCCCACCTCCCCTTCTTCGACCAACAGTAGTCCAATTTCCATCAGCACCCTGTTGGTTGACAGCACTAATGGCGGTCATTGTTAACCCGGGCCTCGACCGATCCGGTATGAGTTTAGTCTTTCTGGTTTGCATTTTGGCAAAAGTTTTACGCCGGATGCCCTTCCTGTCGCAACCCTCTGCATTTCTCCGGGCTTGGGACCGGCATAAGGGGGGAGAGACACTGGTTAGTGCCACCCCCCCCCCCTCGCCTCATGGATGCATATCCATTACATGCGCTAAAATATGCTTCTTAAACACATTCTATAGACAGTCTTACTCATTAATACAGTATTAATGTAGTAAAATGTAGTAATGATTAAGAAAAACTTTTCAATTTTTACTGTTATATTCATTAATGATAAAATACAGTATAAACATTATATAGCACATACTGTTGTAAAGCACTAGTGCTGTATTAAAGACTTTTTCAATTATTATTCCAGTACAGTACCTAACTTAAAGTTTAGAATGGTTGTGTGTGAGATTTTATGTTCTGTAGCATGTTTAACAAATGATACCAAAAGGATAAACTTTATTACGCTTCATGTCCTTTTACATTGAACTTGGAGTGACGTCTTGGAGTGACATCTTGGAGTGACATCTCCAAGATGGCGCTGCCTAGAAGGTGACGTCGCAGAGTTCTCAGAGTCAAATTGTTTCTTTGTTTGTTCATGTTTTGCACTATGCTCGTCTATGACCGGTTGACCCTACTACAGCTATGAGGTCAGAGTGTCTTGTGGCATGTATAACTAAGCACGCTCAACTCCTGAGCTAATATGCTATGGTAGCTCAATGCTAGCCGCAACCCGGCTAACAATAAGCCCAGGCGGGGAGGGGCTGAATGACAACTCCGGTACTTGGGATCACAGGGGATAAAGGCTGTGTAGCCGGCTGGTGCAATCGCCTCATCGGGCGTACTCTCCTCGAGCCATGTTTCACAGAAACACAGCATGGAGCAGTCCTGTAGATCCCTCTGCGCTGCAATCCGAGCATGAAGCTCATTCATCTTGTTTCACAGGGACTGAACATTTTCAAGCAGTATCACCGGAAGTGCTAACCTTCCACTTCTAGCCAAGGGCCGGAGACTCTGAGAACTCCGCCTGGGCTTATTGTTAGCCGGGGTGCGGCTAGCATTGAGCTACCATAGCATATTAGCTCAGGAGCTGAGCGTGCTTAGTTATACACGCCCGAAGACACTCCGATCTCATAGCTGTATTAGGGTCAACCGGTCATAGACGAGCATAGTGCAAAACATGAACAAACAAAACAACAAATAAAACAAATTTAAACGAACAAAGAAACAATTAGACTCTGAGAACTCCACGACATCGCCCTCTAGGCAGCGCCATCTTGGAGATGTCACTCCAAGACGTCACTCAGAATTCAATGTAAAAGGACATGAGGCGTAACAAAGTGTATCCTTTTGGTGAGAAGACGCACAGAGTTTGAGTGGCATCATAGCGCTTAACTGGTAATTAAAACGCACACAAAAATGAGGCTCATTGAAAACTTGAGCATGAATGAGGAAAAGGGGGTGTTATATCATCTCAACGAATCAGCAGGAAGGAGGACAGCCATTGGCTGAATTTGAGTGATGTGTCAGTTGCTTGGCAATCCGTGAATACTCAAACCGTGAATGCAAAACCGTGAATAGTCAAGGGCCTACTGTATACCCATTCTTTTCATTCTTTCTTTTTCTGAATCGCTTCATCCTAATTAGGGTCACGGAGAGGCTGGTGCCCATCTAAGCCGACTCTGGGCGAGTACACTCTGGACAACTCGCCAGGCCATCGCAGGGTAGAAACACACAGACTGCTATGCAGCTACTCTTGTCAAAAGCCTGCAATGGTTCCTTTACATGCCTCACACCACATACAGTGAGAGACATGGTCAGCTTTTAATAACCCAGTTAGCTGCACTGGGAAGACAGTGACAACCATATCAGTGGGGTTTGAACCCACAACCCTGGGATCGGTAATCCAGCACCTTGTCACTGGGCCAACACTGCTTTTCATTTTATTTAATTTTCCCAATTTACACATTATGTCAGAAACTTTTTTTAACCATAGAAATTTTTACAATTTTTAAAAAATAATTATTTCCGTTATGTTACAGAGAACCATTCAAATAAATAAAACTACATAATGTATCAATTATGTTCAATTCAGTTAGTAGTTTATAACTCACATTTAAAGGGTGGTCATATAGTTCTTTCATGAGATAATTATTTCAAGACTGGTAAAATTACCACTACTAGAAGAAACTGCAGTTCGTGCACTCAGGAAACAATACATCACCAAAGCCAATGTACATTTGTGCGTGAAGACCAATGTATAAGATAGGTTTGGGTACCAAAATCTTTTTACATGGAGCTGTGCACCTTGAACCAGTACTCCAACACTATAACCAGGTATCACTGGATGTTCAGGCACTGACTGTCCTGGGCACTCTCCCTGTCCATTTCCACCGTTCAACTATAAACAGTACCACTCAATTAGTGTTCCTCTCATCTGTGACTCACATAACCATCTGTTAAACATGGTCCCCCATCCTTTGTGCCTACAATGAAGTGCTGCATTATGAGAGCAGTGATACACTGATGTGTTTGGATACAGTATACAGGGATTCCTCACTACTTCACGCTTCAATTCATAACGTGTTTTTTTTTAATATTCATTGAATTAAAAAATAAGGAAATTAAGGAAGAATAGGGGGAAAATTAAGGAAAATGCTACAAAAACAAGGCCAATTATGCAAAAAAACAAAAAAAACAAAACAAAAAACAAAATCCCTAAACCAACAGAAAACAAAAAACAACCAAAAACCTTCCACAAAACTACTTACATTTTTGTGAGGTGTGCATCTGAGTACGTACACGTGCATCTGAGTGCGTGCATACGCGCGTCAGTATGTGTGTATTTATATTTTATTTACATCTTATGCATTATTTTTGAATGCTTAATTGGTATTATAAGCATTTATGGTGTTAAATTTGTATTTATTGATGTTCTATACACGTATGTATACGTCAGTCAGGGGGGAGGGGTTGGGGGGTTGATTCTACTTCGCAGAATTCGGTGGTTGCGGGGGGCTCTCGGTCCCAATTAACCGTGGAAAGTGAGGGATCCCTGTATTACTTTAATACAGTCAGTGATAAACTTGTTTTACATATCAGAGAAGGGCCAAAGCACGGCAGTTTCCAGAATCTCACGCCTGGGTTTTGTGTGTTTACTGTGCATTATCTGCACTTTTTGGCACGTCAGGCTTCACAAAGATCTTATATCAACTATATCTTACATGGCCTTATATCAAGTAGTCATGCTACTGAGTCTAATATCTGATCAGGAATTTTTCTCTTGAAGTAGTATTTCAACTTCAGAATAAATAAAATTCTTCCTCCTTTTTGATTCTCCTTATTCTGGCTTCTTGAATATTTGTGTGCACATAGGTCCTTCTGTCTGTTCACCGATGCTAATTTAAACAACTATCATATGCATTCAATGTACAAAGGCAATGGGATTCTTCAAACAGATTTTAGGAGATATGAGGTTATAAAACACCATCAATCCGACATAAGCTTTACATACAAATTTTCTGGGGAAAAAAAAAAAAACGAAGAAGATTTTGATAACTGAATCTCAGTGATATTTTGCCATACAACAACAATTCGTCACCATTTCTAGACTATTGAATAATGGGCTATGCTTTGGGGAATTGTGAGGAAATCTGTGTACTCTAAATAAGGCCAATTAGAAATGATTGCTCCATTGATATGGAAAAATTGTTGAGATTTTTAAAATCGATATTTTTGAATCCATTTCTGACTTTTGTTAAGAGTAGGCTGTCATTGTATGATAATGTATCATCAGTGTGTTTCTGCACTGCGATGGCCTGGCGAGCTGTTCAAGGTGTACTATGCACTGAGATGGCTGTGACTTGAGATGACTATCGCCCAGAGTTGGCTGAGATGGGCACCAGCCTCCCTGTGACCATAATTAGAATTAAGCTGATCAGAAAATGAATGAATGGGATATTTTTGTTTTACGATGTAATATTGAACATCTGATCATACTAGTGCATGACAGTAATGCGATTACTAAACTTCTCTTGCAAATGTAATTGCCTTATTTATATAAATAACCTAGTGAAGAAGATTAAAGAAACAGATATACATGTTTGTTGCGACCACTGCAGAAGGCAGAACATGGGGATCAGTAACCAAAGTGTAATTCTGACGTTGGACCATGGGAAGCGTTGATTCACAGCATGAAAAACCAAAAGTGTTTACACATGGACTTGGCCAATAATTAGAGCCTATTAATCAAAACCACATGGTGTGCCTGTAAAATGAACAAGCTCTAACTAGGCCACAAGCTGTTCTTCTCCTTTCACAATGATGAATGCATAACAAGGCATCACTAAAACGCTAACATTTTAATTTCAGGGCCTGAAAAGAATTTAATTCCAAAAACTGCATTAAGAAAAGTTTATCAGTGGAAGGATTTGTTGAATGTGATTCCGCTATTTTACATAGAATCGATAAACATTTTCAATCTAGAATTTTCTTGACACATTGAAGGTTAAGCTGGATGCAAGGTGCCTTAAATACGTGGCAATTTACAGGTTGTAATCCTGTTCACACCTCGGTAGCATCTTCACAAATGTTTGTTGTTTGTTCTGTCAGAACACACAAAGCTTATAAAAAGCTATTTTAACTACATTTTCACAGTTATAAGCTGCATGGCTACTGGCACTGCTCAACTCTTGAGAATTGTAAACTTTTCTGCATCATACTAGTATTTGATTGCATTTGCAGCATAGCATTAGCAACAGAAAAGAGTTAGTAGCATTAGTAACAAGATAGCTGACTGATGTTTGTATGATGAGATGACTTTTTTTTAATTTTTCCGCATTTGTCTTCCTAATAGTTGTATCCAATTCCCTACCAGCAAGTACTGACTTTCCTATCACACAGTGACCACCAACCAGGGAGGGGTGAAAGCATGCACACACCACCTTTGTGAAATGTAATGCCAGCCAGTTGCTTCTTCTCGAACTGCTATGCATGTGTATTTGTTTGCGGTCTAACATGCTCAGAGAAAAAGTGTAATCCACCCCCTCATATGAATGACCTCACACACCCACGATTGGCTGGTGATCGCTGTGAGTGACAAAGCAGTGAGTCATCCCTCCCTCCCTTGAGAGCTCAGCCAATTAGCTCCCATGGTCACGGATGGCTGTAGCATTAACCTGGATTCGACTTGCAATCGCTGGGTTAAGAGCCACACACCTTGTCAATGTGCCACTTATGCCTGTACATACATATATGCACACACACACACACACACACACACACACACACACACACACACACACACACACACACACACACACACACACACACACTCACACACACTCACACACACTCACACACACTCACACACACCCTCACACTCACACACACACTCACACACACACTCACACACACACTCACACCTTCTTTGAATTGCCACCTTATCATGGTGGAGGGGTTTGCGTGTCCTAATGAGCCCACTCTGGTGAACAGAGGAGCTGAGCTGTAACCCAATCCCCACTTGGTGATGAGCTGAGTCCATTGGTGGGGGAGGTTGGCCTCCAGACCTGGCAGGCCCACGTGTGTACTTTGGGTCTCCTGGGAACATTTGCCAGAGTCTCATGACAGGCAGGTACCGGTAGCCTGAGGCTTCACCAATGCAAAATCTCGGAAGTAGGAGGAGTTCATTGAGGGCCTGGAAAACAACTATCAGTTGGCCTCGAAAATGTTCTGGACCACCATCCAATGCCTCAGGAAGTGAAAGCAGTTCTCCATAAATACTGTTGACAGTGGAAGTGGGGAGCTGCTCACTTCGACTGGGATTGTGTTGAGAGGTGGAATAAATACTATTAGGACCTCCTCAATCCAACTAACATGCACCCCGTGGAAGAGGAAGACCATATCTTAGGGCTCTGGATGTTGTAGGACTGTCTTGTTTGACATGTCTGCAATATTGCGTGTTTATTGGGGCCGTACTGCTGGATTGACAAACCGTTGTGGTAGTCCCCTCTAAAAAAGGGGACCGGAGGGTGTGCATCAATTATTGTGGAATCACACTCTTCAGCCTACCTGGGAAAGTCTATGAAGGGGTACTGAAGAAGAGGATCCAACCGATGGTTGAACCTCGGATTCAGGAAGAAAATGTGGGTTTTGTTGTGGCAGCGGCACTCTTGACCAACTCTATACGCTCTGCAGAATCTTGGAGGGGGCGATGGGGGTTTGTCAAATCTGTCCTCATGTGTTTTGTGGATTTAGAGAAGGCTTTCGACTGTGTCCCTTGAGCTGTGCTCCATTAGTACGGTGTACAGGATCCATTGCTACTGCCATATGGTCCCTGTATCACCTTTGCCAGAGCTTGGTCCGCACTGGTAACAACAGGTTGAATTCATTTCCAGTGAGGGTTGGAGTCTGCCAAGGCTGTCTTTTGTCACAGATTCTGTTCATAATTTTTGTGGACAGAATTTCTAGGCGCAGCCATGTCATTGAAGGGTTCTCGTTTGGCGGACATTGGATCTTCAGTTCAGTTCATTTTCTGTAACCGCTTAATCATAATTAGGGTCGCGGATTATGGCGCCCATCCCGGCCAACTCCGGGCAAGGGCAGAGTACACCCTGGACAGCTCTACAGGCCATCGCAGGGCGGAAACACGCTGACAGCTTTGCAGCCTACTCTTGTCGAAAATCAGCAATGGTTCTTTTACATGCCTCACACCATAGGCAGTGAGAGACATGGCCGGCCTTTGATAACCCAGTTAGCTGCACTGGGGTGGGGGTGGGGGGCAGTGACAACCTTGTGGAGAGTGGGACTCGAACCCCCAACCTTTGGATCAGCGATCTAGCGCCCTATACCACTAGACCACCACTGCCCGACATTGGATCTTGATTCTGCTTTTTGCGGATGACGTTTTCCTTTTGGCTTCATCAATCCAGGACCACCAACTCTCATTGGAGCTACTGATATATAAAGAGAGAGCTAATTAGCCTAATGAGCATGTCTTTGTATTGCCAGTGGGAACCAGGGCACCGAGATAAAACTTACAACAGGACAAGGAGATCATGCAAACTCCACACAGAAACACTCTCACCAAGCCTGGGACTCAGATCCAGGACCTTTTTTTGTGAGGCGGATGTGCAAACCTCTATCACACTGCATAGCCCTGCACTTACAAATGCAAACTGAACTGTATTATACAAGGGAGAAGCCATACAATATTTTTTTTGCAGAAATGCATCCAAGGTTCGTTGCCCAAGCTCATCTTATATTAACCATTTGAATCACGTGCTGTGATCAGATGAGTTCACATGTCAGTTCATTGTGCAAAAGATAAAAGATACTATTGACATTGTTATCAGCAAAAATGTGCAAAATCCTGCATTTGCAACAAACGTTGGGGCTTGTTGCATGTGCTGCAGGCATCATAATCTATCTTTCTTGATATTTAACAGTGTGCTCTTGCTTTCTTCTACAGTTCAAAGACATGCACATTAGACTAATTTGTGACGTCTGCGCATTTGCTACGATTACTGAGGCTGAAGTATTGGACAAGGGTGAGGTAGGTAACCAGTGCTCATGTTTGTTAACAATGGTGAATGCGAGGTCATTTTCTAAGGTGAGTCTTACAGAGAAAGATGCTTCTGTGGCTTCATTACTTACGGCAAGATGTATGCCAAGACTGCTCTCCAAGCAGTGAGTTGTCCAGATGTATCTTAGCTACTATTCACTATGTGATGCGTTGGTTTTTTCCCAGTAGAAATCACACTGAAGTTAGCTTTGTTGTAATTTTGAAATTATCTTTGCCCTCATAACAAGATAAAAGCCTTTATCATATGAAAAAAGGCTTCAGCGTGATGCAAATTTCTTTGTTAATAGAAACCCATAAGCTACTATTGGCGGTGTTTACAGTTGTGACACTGTAGAATATTATGTCATAATTAAAGCAGGCTCCAATTACAATTACATTTAAAGCTGCTGGCAGAGCAGATTTTTTGCTGGCAGACTATATAATTTCATGGCACTGGATCAGGATCTACAATGGTTGGCCTGTTTCCTCCAACAGTGTTTATATGCCCACTTTTTCATTTTAGCAACAGTGAAGACTTCACGACTGTATACTATCACTCAACACTCTTTTGCATTTCTCTATTTCAGTCTATGGCTTTGGTAAACTCAGCCTCTCCACTCCTTGCATTTAATCACAATCTGCATATTCAACCATCACTCTTGAAAAGACACTAATAACAATGTCTAGTCATTCGCCTCAATGAACGCTGTGAAAAACACCTGTTAAAATTTCCATTATTAAATTCTGTGCAGACAAAAATGCTTTGAGCCACCAGTCAAACGTAAGCTGATCCATGTTGTTTGTATGAGTAGTTGATCAAAATAAACATATGCAGTGACGTGATCTAATTTTAGCAAAAATGTAGGCGTCACTGATGTGTGCTACTGACTGTTCCAAATTCCCCCTAGGTGTGCATGTGAGTGTGACTGGCTGTGTATGTTGGCCCTCCAATGGACTGGCAATTTATGTTATACCCTGCCTTCAATTGGGACGAATGAGCAGTTTGGCAAAATAATTTATTTATTTATTTATTCCAAGCGTTACATGTTGTATCTGAGTGAAATTTTAGTGGCATAGAATAAATTATTTTGAAATGGGAAAATAATTTTTAAAAATATGATGTTTCAACGCCACTGCTCATGTGCATGATAAAAAAGCATGTATGGTTTGAATGAGGAAAAATAAGTATAATTGTTTGTTTACCTTACAGAATCTCATATATAACTTGCGACTGTGTGAAATTGGGGCAGATTGGAAATTTGGATGTATATTCGGAGAAACTGATGAAATACTGAACAATAAAGATTTATTATTCTCCATTTTGCAACAAGTGAACCTGATGTTGTCTACATTACTGAAGCCAAGCACAAATCAGTCACTAATCCAAACAAGTGACCAAGACCTCAATGGATATCACTGAAAACTAGAAAAAACTGTTCAGGAAAAAAGGCAGCTTGGAGTAAATACAAACACAGCAGTTTGAATCAAGATTATGAGAAATTTAGGCTAATCCTATCAGAGAAGCACACAAAGCATATGAAACAAACAAACAAACAAACAAAAAAAAAAACAGGGAAGATGTGAAGACTACTCCAATGTATTTCAGGAAATATGTTAATAAACAGGACTAAAGCAGAACAGGGAATCAGCTAGTAAGCAGAAGTGGAAGGGGCAGTGTAGTGTCTGGAGCAGCATAGAAGTCATTTAATGACCTGATGCTCAAAATCAAGGTATCACAGAATTAGCAATTCATCATCATCATCATCAGTTCATTTTCTGTAACCGCTTAATCATAATTAGGGTCGCAGGGAGGCTGGCGCCCATCCCAGCCAACTTCGGGCGAGGGCAGAGTACACCCTGGACAGCTCGCCAGGCCATCGCAGAGCGGAAACACGCTGACGGCTTTGCAGCTACTCTTGTCGAAAGTCAGCAATGGTTCTTTTACATGCCTCACACCATAGACAGTGAGAGACATGGCCGGCCTTTGATAACCCAGTTAGCTGCACTGGGGGGACAGTGAGAACCCTGTGGGGACTCGAACCCCCAACCTTAGGATCAGCGATCCTGTGCCCTATCCACTAGGCCATCACTGCCCGCCTGAATTAGCAATTCAAACAAATTAAATTAGGATTTGAAAACAGTCCACTATGATAGCAGCAACTAATGCTCTGTTAGGTTTTAAGGCAGTTCGAGGTTTAGACGTTGCATGCTTAATTGATATTTATTAACTCGAAATACCTTTGGTGAAAAAGATTACGCATTCAAAATAAAATAAATATTTTTATATAACAACCTTCCGACTGAAATGAACTGAAAACAAGAATGTGAAAAGAAATTATTACATACACCTGTGAAGGAGGGACACAATGACTTCAGTGTTAAACATCAAGTACAGCTCGTGTTTTTGCGTTACCTTGGGGTTTTTTATTGTCACTGTTGTTAATAGTTCGAAAATAACATCATGTGAGTAATTTTAGGTGAGCATAAGCAAAGAGTTTGCGTTTTTTTGCCAACTCAGAAATTACGTACAGGAATTCATGCGGCTTCAGTGCATCACGGTTTGGTTTTTTTTAATATTCTTGCAATTAAAAAATAAGGAAATTAAGGAAGAATAGGGGAAAAGTTTTGGAAAATACCATAAAACAAGGCCAATTATGCAAAAAAAAAAAAAAAAAAAAAAAAAAAAAAAAAAAAAAAAATCTAAACAAACAAAAACAAAAAAACAACAACCCAAAACGCCCCATCAAAACTACTTACATTTTTCTGTGAGGTGTGTATGTGTGTGTGTGTGTGTGTGTGTGTGTGTGTGTGTGTGTGTGTATTTATATGTTATTTACATCTTATGCATAATTTTTTAATGTTTAATTGTTATTATAAGCATTTGTAGCATTGAATATATATTTATTGATATTATATACACATATACACACTGTGAGTCAGGGGGTCGATCCTACTTTGCGGAATTCGGCGGTCGAGGGTGATCTCGGTCCACATTAACCGCGAAAAGTGAGGGATCCCTGTATTGTATTAGTTGTACATTTAAATATCCTTGTTAAACAAATGACCCCACCTGTCTAAGTAGCAGCAAAGTTTTATCTTTAAGTTCTAATATCGAGTAAATTATATTTGTAAATTTCATAAGAAAGATATGTCATGTATAGCTTTAAAAGAATAGTTTTTTTATTAATGCATCCTAAAAAGACTACAATACATGAGAAACAAAGAAGCCAGGAATAAGTTGATATCATTATCCATGCATTGCTCCGACAGCTCTATTTCAGGATTTGCACAGTATATTAAACTGCTGCAAAACACGAAATTGGATTTAATTAGAAAATCACAACCTCTAATAATCCCGAACCAGGCCAATCATGCACACTACACAGCATGCTTTGAGCTGTTGATCCTCACTGAACTGAGTTCACACCATCTGCCTGTGTATGACAATCATAATGTGAGACATCAGGCGAATCTGATGCACGACAACGGAATCAAATTCAGCGCTTTGACCATAGTGAAACACAATAATGCGAAATTACCATATTCTTCAAACAAATAATCTTCCGTACGACGGGTCAAGAGAAAAGCTATTGCTCTTATTATGGCTCTAATCCATTACTATATAATTTATGCTTTCTCTAATCCTCTTTAAATCCTTTAGCATCATCTACTCAGTCCATGTTCATCCTTTTCGTAATTCATACCATGGTTATATAGAATCTGACAATTCAATCGCATTTTTCTGCTGTAATTAAATATACTTTACTTTGCTTACACCATGAATTTTATTACTTGGATTTTAGCCTTATGCTTAGTAGGGTTGATAATTCCCCAGATTTTTAAATGGAATCAACAATTGTTGGTGAGTACTGCGAACTATTCCCTGAGATGGAGCCTAGGATGAATCACTGATTGAACATATAGCATGAAAAAATGCTTAAAATGCATGAAAGTGTTACACATGCTTGACTTCAAGTGTACCAGGGCAACATATTGCTCTTACATTTTCATCATTTGACAGACGCTCTCATTCAGAGAGACTTAGGCAATTATCATTTTTTATACAGCTGAGCAATTGAAGGTTAAGGGCCTTGCTTAAGGGCCCAACCGTGATGATAGATGGAATTGAACCGCTGATCTTTGGATCAGTAACACATCACCTTAACCACTCGGCCACCACTGATAACCTGTACAGTGTTAACAAAGTTGAAATGTCTCCATTAAAATGTACAAGTTTATTTAAGTAAGATTCATTTGTAGTATATTCTATGCTGAGACATGGAAAACTAAAACAAGATTTTTATTTATTTATTTATTTTGATTTTGATGGCGTTTTTTTAAAAGTGGAATAAAGTTTATAGTTTGAAAAATAAAAAGTCCATATTGTGTACTCTCTGTATACTTTTGGATGGCATTTTATTGTGAGAAGTCTATTAAGTCAAGGCAACAAACCAATCAGAATATTGTGTCGTACATACTAATTAAGAATAACTCGCCAAAGGTGAGGTGCATGTCACTAAATAGTTTCCAAGACAGGACATCAACCACTACTATACTACAACCATACTATTCAGTTCAGTAACAGTAAAAGAAGAATATACTAGTTTTCATTTTTTCATATCTTAACTTTTACAGATGCAGGTCAGGTGAGTTGTGCATGTTCAATGTAGAAGTAAATGTTGTATAGTAAATGTTAGCTTTATATTGCCTGCTCCTTCAGAATATAGTACATATTACGTATGAAGTGTATATACTGTATAAGAAACCACATTCTGTTAAGGTGTGGTTTTATACTTATAAACTACATAGAAACACAAGAAGAATAACCTAAAATCAGATTTTTAAGATTGTGATGATATCCACTTATTAGGGCAGTGGTGGTCTAGTGGATAGGGTGCAGGATTGCTGATCCTAAGGTTGGGGGTTCGAGTCCCTACAAGGTTGTCACTGTCCCCCCCAGTGCAGCGAACTGGGTTATCAAAGGCGGGCCATGTCTCTCATTGTCTATGGAGAGAGTTTCATGTAAAAGAACCATTGCTGACTTTCGTAAAGAGTAGCTGCAAAGCCGTCAGCGTGTTTCTGTCCCGTGCTAAAAGGGTTGTGACAGGAAAGGCAGCCGACGTAAAAACCCATGTCAAATCAAATGTGCGAATCAGATGATTCGCTGTGGCGACTCTTGAGAATGGGAAAAGGCTGAAAAGAATAGAAGAAGATGATATCCACTTATTGTATGTTTTTTAAAAAATCATAAGTGTTCATCATTCTGATTCAAGCATTATCCACCCCGGATAATATTTTTTAAATCTCCTGATAGTGGATGAATCAGACTGTGCCTGTGTAATATACACCAGGGGTCCCAACCAATTACCCAACCGGTTCCGGTCCGCAGCTCAATTGGTACCAGTCCACAGAAGAAATAATTCATGATTTCCGTTTTATTTATTATCTGAGTCTGAACGGTCTTTAATTTTGAAAAATCTTTCGGTTTCAAAATCTGTCGGTTGCATGTTGGTCATTTGGGCGCTAAAATGTAACCCACAAGGGGATGGCACACAAACAGAGGCAAGTTGGACATGTTTCAAACAATAGCGGAGATTTTGGGTGAGACTGACCCTGAGCCTTCATTCTCCCAGCTGGTGCACCATCACCTGTGGGTTTTTTTTTTTTTTTTTTTAAGAAAAGTTCAAGCTCTACTTCCCAACCAATTTTATTTCAGCTGTTGAAAAATAACATTCATGGAGTGCTTATTATTATTAATATTATTATTATTATTATTATCATTATTATGATTACTACTACTACTAATAATAATAATAATTTATATACATAAATTATATTTACAATATAAACAATCTATGACCCCCACCACTCCACACCCCCCGCTCCGTGGTAAAATTGTCAAGTATTGACCGGTCTGCAGTGATAAAAAAAGTTGGGGACTCCTGGAACTATCAGTCTCAGATAAGTAGGATAAAAAAAAACAAAGTATTATTTGGCTTCCACCAATCAGAAATGAGAAAATATTGTTGATAAATAATATTATACTTGAGCGGCAAGGTGTTGCACACATCCGCTTCACAGTAAGAAGGCCCAAGGCTTCAAGTCCTGTTTGTGAGGAGGGTGTTTCTGTGTGCAGTTTACATTCTCTCCCTGTGCTTACAAGGGGTTTTATCTGGGCATTCTGGTTTTCTCCAGCATGTTAGTTGCAACTAATTGGCTGTTCAAATTTCCATGAGGTGTGATGTGGATGGTTGTGGTTGTGTTGGCCTTCTCTTAGACTGAAAAGCTGTCCAGGGTGTATCCCTCCTTCACCCAAAGTTGAATAAGAAAAGCCCCTCAACCCTATTAGGATCAAGCGGTAGAGCCACCTCATAAATTCGAAAAAATTCTTGAATCAAGCAAAGATGTAAAAATCCTCATATTAGTTTTCTTGTCTTATGATCTCAACGTTTTTCCTCGAAGAAAATTATTTGGTTTACCGTGGCTTCTTTAATCGTTTGCGATTTGAAATTGAACTCTTAGTCATTGTAGTTAATATAAAATAACCATGTTTGGCACAATATAACACACTATATGCGTTGAAAGTGCTGCAGAGGTGAAAATGTTGAGGTTCTCTTTGGGAGTAACGAGGATGGATAGGATCAGGAATGAGCACATCAGAGGGACAGTTCATGTAAGACGTTTTGGAGACAAAGTCAGAGAGGCCAGATTGAGATGGTTTGGACATGTACAGAGGAGGGATAGTGAGTATATTGGTAGTAGGATGCTGAGGTTGGAACTACCAGGCAGAAGGCCTGGAGGAAGACCAAAGAGACGATTCATGGATGTGGTGAAGGAGGACATGAAGGTACTTGGTGTAAGAGAAGAAAATGCAAAGGATAGGGTGACATGGAGGCAGATGATTCGCTATGGTGACCCCTGATGAGAAAACTGAAAGGAAAAGAAGATGTGTTGAAAGTGCCATTAAACTTTATTCATTCAAAGTTTTTCTTAACCAGCTCCATCCAGTTCCATCCTTATGTTAAGGTTGATGATAAATAATATAAAGTTCAATGAAATGTAAGGGCAGTGGTGGCCTAGTGGTATAAGGTGCTGGATCGCCGATCCTAAGGTTGGGGGTTCGAGTCCCACTCTCCACACTGTACCCCAAGTGTAGCTAACTGGGTTATCAAAGGCCGTCATGTCTCTCACTGTCTATGGTGTGAGGTTCATGTAAAAGAACCATTTCTGACTTTTGACAAGAGTAGCTGCAAAGTTGTCAGCATGTTTCTGCCTTGTGATGGCCTGGCGAGCTGTCCAGGGTGTACTCTGCCCTCGCTCGGAGTCGGCTGGGATGGGCGCCAGCCTCCCCACGACACTAATTAGGATTAAGCAGTTACAGAAAATGAACTGACGAACGGAATAAAATGGAACACTTTCATTAAGATCTCCACTTGTACTTTTCCTAACTTACTGAGACATTCACATGCTTCTAGAAGCACGCTCACAAATCAAGTGCCACATTGCACCAATAAAATGTAAAGTAGTGTAACCTCATCCATTACCTCAGAGCCCTTTGAGTGTATCTTTTATCGCTGCCTCACTCGAGAGACCAGCCAACTCACTGTGAACCCGTGAGACAAATAAGCTCAATGACTGGCTCTGGCACACTGTGACCCACGGAACACAACACTCGACTTCCATGATCGAAATTAAAGTTTACGTCACACAGGAACATATTGAATTCCTCAATGTAAACAGCTTTCACTCTCTTCTTGGTATTACCAATTCTGTCATACGGTCGATGATTTCAGATAACCAAAAAATCCACCCACAACCAAATCAATGATAATCAATGATTTTTTTGTTTTTTGTTTTTTTCTTATCGTGGTACTACATCACTACAAGCACTTAATCTGTAAATGCAAAACATTTTTTTTTCTTGCTTGCGTTCTGTCTTTAAATCTCTATGATTTTTTAAGTAACCGCAGCCACCATGACTTTATTTAATGTAATGTACTGTAACTCAATAATAATAATTTAATTTACTGCAATTTAAACCAATTTAATCTAATTCCTTATGACCTTGTCCATTGTTATTTGATCTACAATCCATATTTCAAAAAAGTTTGGGATGTTGAATAAAATAAAACTAGACCAAAAATCTAATGATTTGTAAACTGCATAAATCCACATTTTATTCACAATAAAATATAGAAAACTTGTTCTGAAAATGTTCTGTGGTAAGACACATAAATAAATAAATAAATATATAAATAAATAAAATTATGTTTTTTGAAAAACATGGAGCACTTGTCCTCCAAACTCAAACGGCGTAGGATCCTACAGCCTCTTGTCAGCATTCGGTTCAAAAGCCCACAGGTCCGAGTACTGTGTTCACGAAAACAGTGATTTCGATAAGTGCTCCTGATCGCCTATATGACATTCAGATTGGTGAACCTCTGCCCAGATGCACTTTTTTACTCAAATCTATGTTCTCTTTTTGCGATGTGTTACTGAAATCAAATTCCAACTGATGACAATATTTTTTTCATAAAATAAAATGTCTCACTTTAAGGATTAAATATATTTTAATGTAAATGAAATATGGATTAAGGATATTTGCAAATTATTGGATTCTGTTTATATTTACATTTTACACAAAATCACAACTTTTTTGCAGTTTAGGATATAATCTAAATTAAACAGATCGAGATGCTCCAGTTGTAAAACACTTGAAAGTCATTGTTGCTCTGGAATTGTTTTGGAACATTACATAAGACATTTTTAGAGCTTACAGTTTTCAGCTACTCAGTGAAATGATCAGATATACAAATCTTCTTTTTCTGATTTATAGCTGAATACATCTCTTGCAAGAGAGACAATAAACACCTCCTGCCGTGATGCATGAGAGGTGAAGGGTGACAAAAACAGATCTTTTGGGGCCTGTGATTTTTCTGTTGCTGTCCAAATAAATCTGTATGTGCAAAATCAAGAGCTGCAGGCAGATAAGAACTTTTATCTGTTTATTTTTCTACTTACTGCTACAGGCACCATGTAAATGCTTAAACAAAATCATCGTTAAAGCCTGGCATGTTTAAAATATTTGTATATTTGGGAGTTTGTTCCTATAGAGAGGTTTCTGTGAGGAGTTTCTTCAGCAGTTTTGGTAGAAAAGCTTCATGATTTCTCGGTAATATGTACCCTCATAAAACTAGATAAAAACAATACCAAACTTATCGGTTTTCTTTGCAATTATTCACCAAGTTCGGTACAAGACACACTACAATCCATATACCAGAAGAACGGTCGTGAAGTCGCCTCTCCATTTTGGATACTATTTTGATATTAAAATGCTGTTTCAGTGAATAAAATAAAGGTTATAAACACGATATGCACGTAAATAATGCAGGCTAGTTGCTAAGGAAAATCTGAAACGAGCACCCTGATTGGTCAGCTTGGGCTTGCACATGCTCAGTGCCCGTCACACGTTAACTTACGGTTTACTTCCTGACTCTAGTATAACGCATGCAGAACTTATCGCCGACTTTCTCTTCAATAACAGTAAGTTTATTTAAAAGATTGTGAATACACATAATTTCTGGAAAAGGAGAGTGAAATGTCCTCTGTGATGTCTTGCAGCATTAGGATGGACGTTAAATTCGACACTGGAATTCGGCTTTGAAGAAAATTATCTCTCTCTCTCTCTCTCTCTCTCTGTCACATATACATGCACACACACACACACACACACACACACACACACACACACACACACACACACACACACACACACACACACAGTACACACACACAGTGTGCAAACGGTTAAATTAGCAGCATCCAGAGGACCTAGTGCAATTTGAATGGAAGAAAATACAGTACATGAAGGGAGTGGGGCAAATAAGTGCAAATGGTGCGATAGATGCACAAATGAGCAGCCACCCACTGCTTACGGTCTGTGTGTGTGTGTGTGTGTGTGTGTGTGTGTGTGTGTGTGTGTATGATACCTCAGGTCGGCTGGAATATTAAGAAAAAGACATGATTTCATTTCAATTTAGTCAAAGAATATCCCATATAGTATTGTGTACTTTAGTAACTTAATATGAGTGTTGTATGAGAATTGGTGTTTTTCTCTGCATGCAAAATTCGATTATTGAATTTTTTTGATCATTTGATTTGTGTGTAATCTTGTCTGGACTGTACGTGCTGGATCGTGGGTTGTTTAGTTTTGTACGAAAATTGGTCAAGACCTGAAAAATACTTAAATGTTTCATACCTTTTACATATAAACAAACTGATGATGATGATGCCAGCTGTGTTGATGAAGATTTTGACTTTGATGTTGATGAAGAAGAGGCATCTGTTAATAAAAGTGTGATGACTGGTGTTTGTGAAGATGTGATTTTATCTGCTGAGCAGGATATAGATGAAGATGATGATGCTGAGGGCGGAGTTGATGAAGCTTACTTGTATAAAGGGATCAGAGAGTTTTGTTATATGGTTATCTTATATAATATAGTTTTCTTAATTTCAGTATGATTGTTTGAACCTGACAGTGTTTTTTTCAATCAGTATCATTTTAAGGCATTTGAACCTTTATATAATGGTCAAAGATACATACTGATCTTATTGGAATAAACAGAAATGAAAAAAATATATAGTTGTTTTTTTGTTGATTTTTGGGGCTTACCACGGTGACTGATGGGTTTAAAAAGGGCGTGTCAGATTAAAATGAGGATGATTTCTCTCATCATCTCTTCATAAAACTCTTCCTAGACATGTTTGGTTGCTAAGGACTAATGATCTTGGACGAAGGGCAATCTTTGTGCTTATTTTTCTCTAAAACGTCTTGTAAAATTTTTAGTTGAATGCTGACACAAGACATGGCATAGCTCACTCAGTTTTCAAGGTATTGACAAACTTTTTGCTGCATTTTGTAGCTTTGGCCCTCCTCGATCTGTGACTGGTTAAAAATCTCATTTTTTTATTTTTGAACCCAAGAGCCTACTTTCGGTGGAGTGGCTCACATTTTTATTTAATTCTGGCGCGCAAATTTGATTGATCAAGCACATACACTTTGGTATAACAATGCTGGGAAGTTCCATTTTGTTTATTATTCTATAAATTTATGTACCACATAAAATTCCACTTCACCACTTCATCAGGAATATGATCTTGAGGTCAACTCAGTGATATCCATTATATCTTCCTTATAATAGTTGTTATATGCACAAAAATCAGCCACAACAGCACCACCTGGTAGGTTTGTTGCTAGGCAGCGCCATGTACAGAAAACTGCAATGCTTTGTGTCTTCTGATATCTGTCTGTTATAGAATTCAGTTTCAGCAGTCTTTGTTATATTAGCTCTTCTTTGCGATCAGACGAGACGTACTAACCTTCACTTCCTATGTACCTGATTGAGACTTGAACACCCATGGAACTCTTGCTGGCTAACCATCAGTAGGAACTTACATACCAGAAACACCTCAAAAGACTTCCCATTGTTTAGCCATCACAATGTGATTCCTGTCAAAAATGAGTACATCAGAGGGACAGCACATGTAAGGAGTTTTGGAGACAAAGTCAGAGAGGCTAGATTGAGATGGTTTGGACATGTACAGAGGAGGTATAGTGAATATATTGGTAGTAGGATGCTGAAGTTGGAACTACCAGGCAGAAGACCTAGAGGAAGACCAAAGAGAAGATTTATGGATCTGGTGAAGGAAGACATGATGGTAGTTGTGGTAAGAGAAGAAGATGCAGAGGATAGGGTGAGATGGAGACAGATGATTCGCTGTGACGACCCCTGAAGGGAACCGCCGAAAACAAGCCGAAGAATGTGATTCTTGTCAAAGTTACTCGTTTTTCCTTTTTCATTCTTCCAACACATCAACTTCGAGAACTGACTGTTTGCTTTCAGCCTAACACATCCCGCTATTTGGCAAGCGCGCGCGCGCACACACACACACACACACACACACACACACACACACACACACACACACACACACACACACACACACACACAGTAACAAGACAATAAATCTTAAGCACTTCACATTTCAGTTATTATCATATTTTTAATGTTCTGGTTGATTCGTGTATATTTTAAAGATAATGCATCTCTTCAGCACCAGTAATGGCACCTATATTTAATGTATGATTTACTTTGACCAGTAAGTTGAGTGTGTTGTGGGATTCCCACTATACCTCACAATTCCCTAAAATTTGTATCAGAAGTAATAAAGATCACTTTCAAGTGGTCATCAGTGTAAGGACCAAAGGTTTAAAAACATTCAAAGCCAAGACCCTCCCTTAAAAAACCTGACTGATTTATTCTCACAAGAAATGAATGATACGGCCTTTCCATCTCTATGCATGCATAAGGCCTTTCTACCTCAATGTTTGGGTGTGAATTAATGTGTGTCACATTAATTAATGCTACACATATTAATTCACAGCCAAACAGCAAGGTGGCATTTTCCTTATTAAATAAATCTTCCATCAGATCCAGTCAGCTTCACTGCTCTTCTTAAAACAATCAATCTCAAAACTTCATTTATTCTCAGATGGAACATCTGGACTACTTTTAAAGACTCTCAGTGTTCATGCTTGCAAAAATGCATTCAAGAACTCTACAAAAAGTGAAAAACAGATGTTATGCCCACCCACTGACAATTAATTTTTGATATATCTAATGTCTGGAGAGGGCAGCAGGTGGTTATGCTAGCATTAATTTCTACCACCACATGACTTTCAAGATGACACAGATCATGCATATTAGGCACCCCAACACACACACACACACACACACACACACACACACGCACACACACACACACACACACACAAATTGTATGTGATCAAATGGTAACTTGATGGACAAATATATGCCTATTAGTTTACACTACAGAGAAATGACAATTTGATTGGTGTGCATATGAGATGCTACAGGTACACCGGTTTCTTACTAAATTTGAAGGCTTGCACATTAAGTGAACTGGTTGTTGCAGTGTGTGTGTGTGTGTGTGTGTGTGTGTGTGTGTGTATGTGTGTGTGTTGACCCCATGATGGTAAGCCGTTCAGGGTGTGGCCCGTCTTCCCCCAGTGTCAGCTGAGTTAGGCTCCAGCCTCTCAGTAACACGATAAGATTAATTGCTTCAGCAAATAAGCGAGTAAGTGAAACACAGGTTTTTAAATTAATCTGCATCCTTTTTAATCATGCTAGATGAAGTTTTACTTGTGGGGAGTAACCGGCATTGGTAGAAATCGGCCACTGTTCCATTCAAATTGTGTTCTAAAATTATTATTATTATTATTATTATTATTATTATTATTATTATTATCATTAATAATAATAATAATAATAATAATCCTTTTCATTCATTTTCTGAACTGCTTAATCCTAATTAGGGTCGCAGGGAGGCTGACGCCCATCTCAGCCTACTCTGGATGAGGGCAGATTAATCCTTGGACAGCTCGGCAGGCCATCGCAGTATTAACATTTTATTTTTTGCAGGATGATAAGCACATTCTTCTAGTGTATGTGTGTGCTGTTTTACTGCAATGCTGCTGGAAAATGCAAACTTCACTCTCAGATTAATGAATTATCGCATTCTGTTTGTCTATCTATCTATATTTCTTTTGTCTTAGAAGCTCTTTGTTTTTCCACATTGATAGAAGATAAAAGACCTGGTTACAAAAATTAATTCATTCAGTCATTTTCGGAATCATTTAAATCTAATTAGGGTAGCGGAGAGTTACAAAGACAATCTTTAAATGATTGAGACTTTCATCTTGAGATATTACACTAACATTGGATGGATGGAAAAACAAGCCAATATCTCAATACCTTCACTACCTAGCAATGGAGGCAAAGTGATAAGAGTTGTCACTCCTTTTCCACAACTATTTTTGAAATAAAATACCAGCTTAAAAAACATACATACATACATATATATATATATATATATATATATATATATATATATATATATATATATATATATATATATTAAATCAAGTCACCACATTTATCTTTTTGTGCAGTGTTGTTTTAATTATCACATCTTGTTCTTGTGAAGGGGACGATCATTCCTGGAGAGTGTATTTCCAGTTTCTTCAAATTACAGTTACGCAGATATGTAATAAAAATGAAATAACACAATTATATATATATATATATATATATATATATATATATCTTCTTCTTTGTCTTCTTCTTCTTTTCCTTTCGGCTGTTCCCTTCAGGGGTCGCCACAGCAAATGATCTGCCTCCATCTCTCCCTATCCTCTGCATCTTCTACTCTTACTCCAACGACCTTCATGTCCGCTTTCACCGCATCCATAAATCTTCTCTTTGGTCTTCCTCTGGGCCTTTTGCCTGGTAGTTCCAACCTCAGCATCCTACGACCAATATACTCACTATCCCTCCTCTGTACATGTCCAAACCATCTCAATCTAGCCTCTCTTACTTTGTCTCCAAAACATCTAACATGTGCTGTCCCTCTGATGTACTCATTTCTGATCCTATCCATCCTCGTTACTCCCAAAGAGAACCTCAACATTTTCATCTCTGCTACCTCCAACTCTGACTCCTGTCTTTTCCCCAGGGCCACTGTCTCTAAACCATACAACATTGCTGGCCTCATCACCGTCTTGTACACTTTTCCCTTCATTCTTGCCGATACTCTCCTATCACACATCACACCGGACACTTTTCTCCATCCATTCCAACCTGCCTGCACGTGCTTCTTCAGCTCTTTTCCACACTCTCCATTGCTCTGGATTGTTGAGCCTAAGTACTTAAAATCCTCCACCTTCTTTATCTCTGCCCCCTGTAACCTCAAAGTTCCTCTTGGGTCCTTTCGTTCACACACATGTATTCTGTCTTACTAAGACTAACCTTCAATCCCCTCCTTTCCAGGGCATACCTCCACCTCTCTAGATTTTCCTCCACTTGGTCTCTGCTCTCACTACAGATCACTATGTCATCTGCAAACATCATAGTCCATGGAGATTCTTGTCTAACCTCATCTGTTAGCCAGTCCATCACCATAGCAAACAAGAAGGGGCTGAGAGCTGACCCTTGATGCAGTCCCACCTCCACCTTGAACTCTTCTGTCACACCGACAGCACACCTCACCACTGTCTTACATCTATCATACATGTCCTGCACCACTCTAACATACTTCTCTGTCACTCCAGACTTCCTCATACAATACCACAGTTCTTCTCTCGGCACCCTGTCATATGCTTTCTCCAGATCCACAAAGGCACAATGCAGCTCCTTCTGACCTTCTCTGTACTTCTCTATTAACATCCTCAAAGCAAACACTGCATCTGTGGTGCTCTTTCTTGGCATGAAACCAAACTGTTGTTCACAAATGCTGACCTCTGCCCTTAGTCTTGCTTCCACTATTCTTTCCCATAACTTCATCGTATGGCTCATCAACTTTATCCCTCTGTAGTTGACACAACTCTGTACATCGCCCTTGTTCTTAAAAATGGGCACAAGCATACTTCTCCTCCATTCCTCCGGCATCTGCTCACTTTCTAAGACCTTGTTGAATATTCTTGTCAGAAAATCTACTGCTACCTCCCCTAGACACTTCAATACCTCAACTGGTATGTCATCAGGGCCAACTGCCTTTCCACTCTTCATCCTCTTCAATGCCCTCCTCACTTCATCCTTACTAATCTTTGCTACTTCCTGCTCCTCAACGGTCACCCCTTCTACTCTTTTTTCTCTCTCATTTTCCTCATTCATCAGCTCTTCAAAGTACTCTTTCCATCTTCCCAGCACACTTCTGTCATCAGTCAATACATTTCCCTCTCTGTCCTTTATCACTCTAACTTGCTGCACGTCTTTCCCATCTCTATTTCTCTGCTGTGCTAACCTGTATAGATAATTTTCTCCCTCCTTACTGTTCAACCTATCATACAAGTCATCATACGCCCTCTGTTTGGCCTTTGACACTGCTACCTTCGCCTTACGCTGTGTCTCCCTGTACTCCTGTTTACTCTCTTTGGTCCTCTCAATGTCCCACTTCTTCTTGGCTAACCTCTTCTTTTGTACACACTCCTGTACCTCCTCATTCCACCACCAAGTTTCCTTATCTACTTTCCTTCCAGAGGACACACCAAGTACTCTCCTACCGGTCTCCCTGATCACATTGGCTGTGGTTGTTCAGTCCTCTGGAAGCACTTCCTGACTACCCAAAGCCTGTTTCAACTCCTCCTTGAAGACAACACGACACTCTTCCTTTTTCAGCTTCTACCACCTTGTCTTCTGCTCTGCCTTTGCCTTTTTCACCTTCCTCACCATCAGTGTCATCCTGCTCACCACGATCCTATGCTGTTTGGCAACACTCTCACCCACTACTACTTTGCAGTCACTGACTTCCTTCAAATTACATCGCCTACACAAGATGTAGTCTACCTGTGTGCTCTTACCTCCGCTTTCATAAGTCACCCTATGCTTCTGTTTCTTCTTGAAGAAAGTATTCACCACAGCCATTTCCATCCTTTTTGCAAAATCGATCAACATCTGTCCTTCTGTGTTCCTGTCCTGGATACCAAACCTGCCCATCACTTCCTCGTCCCCTCTGTTGCCTGCACCAACATGTCCATTGAAGTCTGCTCCAATGACCACTCTTTCACCTCTGGGGGTACTCTGCATCACTTCATCTAACTCACTCCAGAATCTCTCCTTCTCTTCTAGCTCACATCCTGCCTGTGGGGCATAAGCACTAACAACATTGACCATCACGCCTTCATTTTCTATCTTGAGGCTCATCACTCTGTCTGACACTCTTTTCACTTCTAGAACATTCCTGACAAACCCCTCCTTCAAGATGACTCCTACTCCATTTCTCTTCCCATCCACACCATTATAAAACAGTTTAAACCCTGCTCCTAAGCTTTTAGCCTTTCTACCTTTCCACCTTGTCTCCTGAACACACAGTATGTCCACCTTCCTCCTCTGCATCATGTCAGCCAGCTCCCTATCTTTTCCTTGCATAGTTCCAACATTCAAAGTCCCTACTCTCAGTCCTAGGCTCACGCATTTCCTCTTCTCTCTCTGCCTACGGACACGCCTCCCGCCTCTCCTTCTTCGACGTCTTCGACCAACAGTAGTCCAATTTCCATCAGCACCCTGTTGGTTGACAGCACTGATGGCGGTCTTTGTTAACCCGGGCCTCGACCGATCCGGTATGAATTCTGTATTGATCATTTGCATATTTTTTTTTTAAATGTGGCAGAAGTTTTACGCCGGATGCCCTTCCTGTCGCAACCCTCTGCATTTATCCGGGCTTGGGACCGGCATAAGGGGGAGAGGCACTGGTTAGTGCCCCCGCCTCATGGCTGCATTATATATATAAATATATATATATATATATATATATATATATATATATATATATATATATATAAATATATATATATATTATTATGATTATTATTATTATTATTATTATTATTATTAAAAAAACAGCATTGTGCCAAGATAAATATGCGAAGGATCAAAACAAATTTCATACTGGGTCGGTCGAGGCCCGGGTTAACAACCGCTGCCATCAGTGCTGTTAACAAACAGGGTGCTGGTGGAAATTGGACGACTGTTGGTCAAAGTAGTAGAGGGAGGAGGCGTGTCCGCAGGTGGAGAGAGAAGAGGAAAAGCATGAGTCTAGGACTGAGAGTAGGGAATTTGAATGGTGGAACTATGACAGGAAAAGCTAGAGAGCTGGCTGACATGATGCAGAGGAGGAAGGTGGACATACTGTGTGTTGAGGAAACCAGGTGGAAAGGTAGCAAGGCTAGAAGCTTAGGAGAAGGGTTTAAGCCGTTTCATCATGGTGTGGATGGGAAGAGAAATTGAGTCGGAGTCATCTTGAAGGCAGGGTTGGTCAGGAATGTTCTAGTAAAGAGGTGAAGTGTGTGCAGGCAGGTTGGAATGGTTGGAGAAAAGTGTCTGGTGTGATGTGTCATAGGAAGCTATTGGCAAGAACGAAAGGAAAAGTGTACAAGACGGTTTTGAGGCCAGCGATGTTGTATGGTTTAGAAACAGTGGCACTGAGGAAAAGACAGAAGGCAGAGATGGAGGTAGCAGAGATGAAAATGTTGAGGTTCTCTTTGGGAGTAACGAAGATGGATAGGATCAGGAATGAGTACATCTGCGGGAAAGCACATGTAAGAGGTTTTGGTGACAAAGTCAGAGAGGCTAGATTGAGATGGTTTGGACATGTACAGAGGAGGGATAGTGAGCATATTGGTGGTAGGATGCTGAGGTTGGGACTACCAGTCAGAAAGCCTGGAGGAAGACCAAAGAGAAAATTTATGGATGTGGTGAAGGAGGACATGAAGATAGCTGGAGTAAGAGTAGAAAATGCAGAGGATAGGGTGAGATGGAGGCAGATGATTCGCTGTGGCGACCCCTGAAGGGAAAAGCCGAAAGGAAAAGAAGAAGAAGAAGAATACAATAAACAATTCAATAATTTAAATATTCTATAATAAACTTAAAAATAACTTTTTATCTTTTTTGTAGGCATCACTACTGATTGGTAAAAGATAGAGGTGCTTACAAACAGCCTAAACAAATTCTAGTTTGGTTTGAGAAATGACAAGAAGCACCATAATAAGAGTGACCAGTGCAATGCTTGCAAAAAAGTACCTAAAGTCCTTTGGGTTTTTTATACCCAAGCCATCGTGGCTCATCAGGCTGGTGCTTATCCCCGGTTTCCATACTGTGAAGCAACTAACTCCTGCTGGATGGGATGCTAGTCCATCACAGGTTACCTTCCCAGTATATTTTTACTGGTACCCATTTATACTGCTGGGTGAACAGAGGCACACTTGTGGTTAAGAGCTTGTCCATGGATGTTATCACAGTGAGGGTCTCATTGGGATTTGAACACACAACCTCCTGCTCATGACTACAGCACCCTAACTACTATGCCACCAGCCCGACAGTGCAAGGCTTGTGCTGCTTGTTATATCTGAATACATCAGCATTTAGCCAGACCAGTTCTTCATTCTCAGGTCCCCAATGTAATTACATACAGATGAGATAGATAACCCCAATAGAACCCCAACACTTTTGTGTAGAAAAGTGATAAATGTCTGTGGCATATAATAAAATGAGATTGAGCAGCAGAGGACAAATTGTGCAATGTATTGACCTCTCAGTCATGCATTGACCACATGTGTAATTTGTTTCTTTCTTCTTCAGAGAAGCCCTTTAAAATGGAAATAAATTGCAGTGGGTGGCAGAGACAATGTGGGAAGTAACTAAGTATAAATACTTTTCTTTGTTATTGCACTAAAACCCGGATTTTAGGCTTCTTTGCTTGATTTTGTGTTTCAGTTTATACTTTTGTTTTTATTGACTACTACAGAAATTCTCTATTTTAAACTACTGCAATATCACTTCTTAATTAATGTTTTCCAATATGTCTGGTTCTTTGATGAAAGGAGCAATGACTTATCATTACTATGGATTTTGTGGACTAGGTTTTTTTTAGCATAATTTGTTATACTTTTACACTTTTCTATTTTAATGTATGCAAATAATTTTAGGTGATCATCTATTTTTTTTTTAAACTTCTGTAAAGGAGGATATGAAGAGTGAGTTCTTAAAAAAAAAGACAAGTCCAATTGTTTTAATTATGAAGAAAACACATTTTTTAGTAGCTTTATTATAAAAAAACTTTTGAAAAGCTACCAAAATTGTTTCTTTTTTTTCTTTTTTTTTTTTTTTGGTAAAGCGACTTAAATAGTTTTTTCTTCTAATTAAAACAATCAGACTTATTTTTGTGAAAACAAACTGATCATGGTTTTTTTGCTTATTAGCAACTTCTTGTCCTAATTTTTGACTGATTCTGAGATTTGATATGGTGGGAAGGTGATCAGTATTGATAACATTACTGAAAATTATTACATTTTCATATCTCTCTGTTTATACGGAGTGGAAAAAAATAACAACAGCCAAAAACATCATATCCCTGTGAAAACAAATTTGATTTGAATGAAATTTGCAATGTATATTCAGGATCAGAAGCTTTGATATCATATCAAGTTTCACCTGGATCTGATTCAACTTGCATAATCAGCCACAGTTGACCATTCTGTGCTGTCAGTCGTGCATAGAATTTTAACCAATCAAAACAGCTTATTTTCAAAAGTGTCCCCTTCCAACTTCCCTGCATTTGCTAATTCCACATTTAGATGCTGGCTGATAGGAAAACTCAAATGAAACTGTTCACTGCCTCATATAAAATGGTTATTATTTTAATTTAGGGGATGTGCAATTCTGATGAAAGGTATCTTTGGTGGTTGCAGGGTGCTTGTTTTATTTTTTTTTTCCAAAGCGAAAAGTCCAGTTGGATATATATATACTAGTATATATAGATATACGACTGATTAAAGCATACCCTAGCTCCTACACTCATGAATGTAAACAATAAAAATAAGACTTTTCCAAGCTAAGCAAGTGAAACGTTAATACATGCTGTATGCATATTTAATGTTTTAAGCTTAATCGTAAATGAAGTGTATTATTTTAATATACATATTTCAGAAATATTTCATATTTCAGAAAATATTTCATATTTCAGAAATATAAATGCAGCCATGAGGTGGGGGGGCACTAACCAGTGTCTCTCCCCCTCATGCCGGTCCCAAGCCCGGAGAAATGCAGAGGGTTGTGTCAGGAAGGGCATCCGACGTAAAACCAATGCCAATTACTTAAAATGCAAATCAAAAGTATTACCTCCATCCCGGATCGGTCGAGGCCCGGGTTAACAACGACCGCCATCAGTGCTGTCAATCAACAGGGTGCTGATGGAAATTGGACTACTGTTGGTCGAAGACGTCGAAGAAGGAGAGGTGGGAGGCGTGTCCGTAGGCAGAGAGAGAAGAGGAAAGGCATGAGTCTAGGACTGAGAGTGGGGACTTTGAATGTTGGAACTGTGCACAGAAAAGGTAGAGAGCTGGTTGACATGATGCAGAGGAGGAAGGTGGACATACTGTGTGTTCAGGAGACCAGGTGGAAAGGTAGCAAAGCTAAAAGCTTAGGAGCAGGGTTTAAGCTATTTTATCACGGTGTGGATGGGAAGAGAAATGGAGTCGGAGTCATCTTGAAGGAGGAGTTTGTCAGGAATGTTCTAAAAGTGAAAAGAGTGTCAGACAGAGTGATGAGTCTCAAGTTAGAAATTGAAGGTGTAATGCTCAATGTTGTTAGTGCTTATGCCCCACAGGCAGGACGTGAGCTAGAAGAGAAGGAGAGATTCTGGAGTGATTTAGATGAAGTGATGCAGAGTACCACCAGAGGTGAAAGAGTGGTCATTGGTGCAGACTTCAATGGACATGTTGGTGCAGGAAACAGAGGGGACGAGGAAGTGATGGGCAGGTTTGGTATCCAGGACAGGAACGCATGAAGGACAGATGTTGATAGATTTTGCAAAAAGGATGGAAATGGCTGTGGTGAATACTTTCTTTGAGAAGAAACAGGAGCATAGGGTGACTTATAAAAGCGGAGGTAGGAGCACACAGGTAGACTACATCTTGTGTAGGCGATGTAATTTGAAGGAAGTCAGTGACTGCAAAGTCATCGTGGGTGAGAGTGTTGCCAAACAGCATAGGATGGTGGTGTGCAGGATGACTCTGATGGTGAGAAAGGTGAAAAAGGCAAAGGCAGAGCAGAAGACAAGGTGGTGGAAGCTGAAAAAGGAAGAGTGTCGTGTTGTCTTCAAGGAGGAGTTGAAACAGGCTTTGGGTGGCCAGGAAGTGCTTCCAAATGACTGGACAACCACAGCAAATGTGATCAGGGACACAGGTAGGAGAGTACTTGGTGTGTCCTCTGGAAGGAAAGTAGATAAGGAGACTTGGTGGTGGGCTGAGGAAGTGCAGGAGTGTGTACAAAGGAAGAGGTTAGCTAAGAAGAAGTGGGACATTGTGAGGACCGAAGAGAGTAAACAGGAGACACAGGGTAAGGCGTAAGTAGCAGTGGCTAAGGCCAAACAGAGGGCATATGATGACTTGTATGATAGGTTGGATAGTAAAGAGGGAGAAAATGATCTATACAGGTTGGCACAGCAGAGAAATAGAGATGGGAAGGACGTGCAGCAAGTTAGATTGATAAAGGACAGAGAGGGAACTCTATTGACTAATGACAGAAGTGTGCTGGGAAGATGGAAAGAGTACTTTGAAGAGCTGATGAATGAGGAAAATGTGAGAGAAAAAGAGTAGAAGAGGTAACCATTGAGGAGCAGGATGTAGCAAAGATCAGTAAGGGTGAAGTGAGAAGGGCATTGAAGAGGATGAAGAATGGAAAGGCAGTTGGTCCTGATGATATACCTGTGGAGGTATGGAAGTGTCTAGGAGAGGTAGCAGTAGATTTTCTGACAAGAACATTCAACACGGTACTAGAGAGTGAGCAGATGCCGGAGGAGTGGAGGAGAAGTGTGCTGGTGCCCATTTTTAAGAACAAGGGAGACGTGCAGAGTTGCAGCAACTACAGAGGGATAAAGTTGATGAGCCATACGATGAAGTTATGGGAAAGAATAGTGGAAGCTAGACTAAGGGCAGAGGTCAGCATTTGTGAACAACAGTTTGGTTTCATGCCAAGAAAGAGCACCACAGATGCAGTGTTTGCTTTGAGGATGTTAATAGAGAAGTACAGAGAAGGTCAGAGGGAGCTACATTGTGCCTTTGTGGATCTGGAAAAAGCATATGACAGGGTGCCAAGAGAAGAACTGTGGTATTGCATGAGGAAGTCTGGAGTGGCAGAGAAGTATGTTAGAGTGGTGCAGGACATGTATGAGAGATGTAAGACAGTGGTGAGGTGTGCTGTCGGTGTGACCGACGAATTCAAGGTGGAGGTGGGACTGCATCAAGGGTCAGCTCTGAGCCCTTTCTTGTTTGCTATGGTGATGGACAGGCTGACAGATGAGGTGAGACAAGAATCTCCATGGACTATGATGTTTGCAGATGACATCGTGATCTGTAGTGAGAGCAGAGAACAAGTGCAGGAAAATCTAGAGAGGTGGAGGTATGCCCTGGAAAGGAGAGGAATGAAGGTTAGCCTCAGAAAATCAGAATACATGTGTGTGAATGAGAAGGACCCAGGAGGAACGGTGATGTTACAGGGAGCAGAGATAACGAAGGTGGAGGATTTTAAGTACTTAGGCTCAACAATCCAGAGCAATGGAGAGTGTGGAAAAGAGGTGAAGAAGCGTGTGCAGGCAGGCTGGAATGGTTGGAGAAAAGTATCCGGTGTGATGTGCGATAGGAGAGTGTCAGCAAGAATGAAGGGAAAAGTGTACAAGATGGTGGTGAGGCCAGCGATGTTGTATGGCTTAGAAACAGTGGCGCTGAGGAAAAGGCAGGAGGCAGAGCTGGAGGTAGCGGAGATGAAAATGTTGAGGTTCTCCCTGGGAGTAACGAGGATGGATAGGATCAGAAATGAGTATATCAGAGGGACAGCCCACGTAAGATGTTTTGGAGACAAAGTCAGAGAGGCTAGATTGAGATGGTTTGGACATGTACAGAGGAGGGATAGTGAGTATATTGGCAGTAGGATGCTGAGGTTGGAACTACCAGGCAGAAGGCCTCGAGGAAGACCGAAGAAGAGATTTATGGATGTGGTGAAGGAAGACATGAAGGTTGTTGGAGTCAGAAAAGAAGATGCGGAGGACAGGGTGAGGTGGAGGCGGATGATTTGCTGTGGCGACCCCTGAAGGGAGCAGCCGAAAGTAAAAGAAGAAGAAGAAGAAAAATGTATTTGGATAACAAAGTCACATTTGATCCCCCAGTGCAGTCAACTAGGTTATCAAAGGCTGACCATGTCTCTCACTGTCTGTGGTGTGAGGCATGCAAAAGAACCATTGCTGACTTTTGACAAAAGTAGCTGCATAGCCGTCAGTGTGTTTCTGCCCCGTGATGGCCTGGCAAGCTGTCCAATGTGTACTCTGTCCTGGCCCAGAGTCGACTGAGATGGGCGCCAGCCTTCCCGGGACCTTAATTCGGATTAAGTGGTTCAGAAATTGAATGAATGAATGAATGAATGAATGAATGAATGACTCATATTTGATGTATCAAGTAAACATTGTCAAAGTTCACAGAGAACAAAAAGAAAACAGAACTTTAACTTTAGTGTTTCTGGTTTGAAGGCAGAATTAAAATCTTTCTGTATACCAGGTGGTCTATGATATATGCTTACTGTCAATGAAAACGCAACACAATTTTGTTTGTAATATTTTTGGGACGATCCTGTCTGAGCATGAGCACTGGTATTTCAGTGACCCGAAACACCTCAATGACTCATTTCCAATAGTAAAACTCACTGACATGCCTCACTGAGCTTCAGCTCTGAATCTGGACCCTTTTACAGCTCCAAATTTGTTTGGGGGTTTCAATAATCAGAAATGGGTGCATTTAACAAGTGATCATCATGCCCACATAAAACTCAGCAAAGAGCCATAGCATTGTGAAATCTTGAACATGTCTCAACTGTCACATGATGACCAATGATCGAATATCTGCAGTATCAGGCATTCAATGTCCTTCCCTGGCCTGTGTATTCACCTGATTTGTAACCCATCAAACACTTGTGGGATCAGCTTTAAAGATCAGCTCATAAACATCACACAGGACAACATACAGAGGTTTGCCAGATCTGTGCGCAGATGAATTACGACCTGAATTAACTCAAACAGAAAGCATATTCCATACTTTGTTTTTTGGTGGACATTTTGTTGACTTTGAAAGAAAGGGTGTCTCAGATTTGCTTAACATTGCAATATTTTGAGACAAAGATTTTCAGTTGTCATTCATTAATACCGGTCAAATGAGTATACATACAGAAATTGCATGATTTTTGTAGAGAATTATGAACTTGAAAATGTTCAGTTCATTTTCTGCAACCGCTTAATCCTAATTAGGGTTGCGGGGAGGCCATCAGAGGGCGGAAACACATTGACAGCTTTGCATCTACGCTTGTCGAAAGTAAGCAATAGTTCTTTTACATGAGCCTCGCGCCATAGACAGTGAGAGACATGGTGACAACCCTGTGGAGAGTGAGACTCAAACCCCCAACCTAAGGATCAGCGATCCAGCGCCCTATACCACAAGGCCACCACTGCGTCAGTTTGAAAATTTTAAATCAATTTCAGTCTGATTTTAAGTATAATTCCTTTACTAAAGTTTATTATTCCAGATACAAATACATCAATCTGGAGAGACATGCGTATACTACTACTACTACTACTACTTCTACTACTACTAATGCCTGGTCAGCTGTTCAGGGTATACTCTGCCCTCTCCCAGAGTCGGCTGAGATGGATGCCAGCCTCGCAATGACCCTGGTTCAGAAAATGAATGAATGGATAAATAATAATCATTAAACTAATTGATAATTGTATATAAAGCCTTACACAGATTAATTGTACAGCTACAGGGGTATAGAGGTAAGAGCTAAATATTAGTCCTCCCATTGTATATCACGATTAGCCACCACTGTTAATTTGCACTACTGATGAGCAGTTCCAACTTATAGTGGGTTAAAAAAAAGCAGCGATTGTGTGACAGCACATAAGAATGTGTGGCAACAATCTCACTGACTTACCGAAGTGTTTATCTGTGTACTGCTCAGTACCACACACACACTTTTATGTGTGTTTGTGTGTGTGTGTGTGTGTGTGTGTGTGGGGGGGGGTTGTGGGGGGTGTCTCCAAATAAATATAATGAATATAAATATATGCAATATACATAATGCTGATTCTCAGCCTCAAAAATAATTACATTTGAATGGCTTGTTTTATGTAACAATTAAAGCCAGCAGGTTGCGAGCTGACACTGAGCTTACAACGCTCACCATTTTATTGGCAGTTTATTAAACTCAGTTTCAAAGAAAATGGATATTTAATGGGCGAATTATTTAGATGTCTGCAATAGCGCCTTAAAATAATTATAATAGAATTATATCCATTTTAGACCTTTAGCTTATTTCAAATTTAAAACTGCTGTGACTCACAGATAATATGCTTGCTTTAATCTTTCAATTATTAAATACAATAATTGATTTTGGATACTCTGTATTATTAATGTAAGAGAAATTATTCCCTCTGCTTTCATCCCATCCAAAGTGAGTGCGCGTGCGCACATTGGGGCGCCCGGAGAGCAGTTGGGGCTTCGGTGCATCGCTGAAGAGCACTTCAACCATTTATATGGAGGAAGGAAAGGTGCTGCTCACTCTTCTACTGCTGCACACTTTTCCTTTTGGTCCCAAAGTCAATTCTTCACTTAAATTATTTATTTATTATGTACATACCAGCATTTTTTAACTTATCACTTTAATATAAGTTTATAAACTTATTTTTTTTTTAAATCATTACAGTTTTTGTGCTTTAACTTTTGAAAATTGCAAAAACAGAACTTCCAAACCTCTGTAAAATCAACACACACAATATAGTTTTCAGCATTTCGACTTCGAATATCTATTTCAATGTAAATCATAGCCATGTGAATGAGGCATCGCTGAACTCCACACCTTTGAAAACACAGCAAAGACTCAGAAAACACAGAAAGTGCCTTTGAAAACACAGCAAAAACTCAGCAGCCACACCTGGGTGACCCATCCTGTGCAATATTCTTCCTTCTCATCATCCCTAAGGGACGTCTCACTAGCAGCGTAGTTTTCACAGGCCAACACAACACACAACTGTTCATGCATGCAGGCAAACACTGGGTGGCTGTCATTTGCAGTGGTCTTCCTAAAATCAATGTCAAAACAGATTGCATTATACTAGGACAATATGTACCTTTTAATAATAGTGGCACAATCCCTTGGTTCCTCTACCAAAACAGTGCGGCACTGACTTACCAAAATATGAGATCTGTGATATATTGGTGTCTTTCCTTTCTTTCTTTTTTAACCAAAAGTGAAAATCGTTCAACCGTACCCCTTAGTCCACTCCCACCTTTATCTCCCAACATTATGAAAGTCATATTTAGGACATCTTGAGGCTAAAAGTAAAAAAGAACAATATCGGAGAATTATAACTACCATTTGGCAGTTACATGCCGCCATGTAGTAAACAAAGTGGACAGTAAAATTATGTGTTAAGCCAGGAAGAAATCCTGGGATGGTGTCAGTTGTAGTATGATTGGAAGAGATCTTAATTTTAAGTTTTAGTCACCTTTAGTAGCATGTTTTGTATTAAACCATGGATAACAAAGCTAGATCATTCATTTGCCAGATCGCTTTATCCTGTTAGAGTCTCAAGGAGGCTAAAGCTTACTCTGGGCAAAGCTGGGGTACATCCTAACCAGCTTTCCAGTCCATCGAGGGGCCAACACCCATGCACAAAACCAATCACACTCACACTTAGGGCCAATTTGAAACAGTCGATTAGCCTAAAGTGCATGTCTATGGACTATGAGAGGACACTGGAATACCGGGAGGAAGCCCACAAAAACATAAGGAGAACACACACGCACAAAAAAAAAAAAAAAATTACACACAAATGTCCTCATCAGGCCTGAAACAAGAGCATAGCCCTCATGCTATGATAAATGCTGGAGATTTATTGCATTATAATCTACTGTGTTTAAATACTAGAGTAGCCTTGAGCAAGAGTACTAATGTTATCTTTTACACTCTTTAAAAAATAGTCAAAGTAGCATACCATGCTGCATCCAGGACATTCATTTCCATTTTCGCAGATCCTTCGACGAGACTGGATGCCGCCACCACATGGCACCGTGCAACGTTCCCATGGTGACCAGGCTGACCAATAGATATGCGGAGGGCATGGGAGATGCTCATTACAGTACCTTTAAAAAAAAAAAAAAAAGAAACTATAAGGGAAATTGGTGGTGTCACGTTTGGAGTTCATTTAGATTACTAGACGTCATCCTTAATCTCATACTAATGGCCATGAATGACCATGTGATGCTTAAAAATAGGGCAAGTGAAACCATGAAATTCTTGTGTTAAACAATTATTTCCATACACTCACACTTACCAGGCTGAATTTAGAATCTGTACAAATAAAAAGAAGTGATCAAAAAAGTGATTGATCTGTGTGCTTCTTCACCAATTCATTATCATCCTTCCAGCTTCCTATTCTTATTGTTCTGTCTGCATTTCTCTATTCTCTTCCATTCAATTTTATCCTTTTTTCCTTGTCAATCCATTCTCATCTTCATCCTCATTAGGAGCAACTGTAACCTAATGGTAAGAGACGTGAAATTGGGACTGAAAGATTGCTGGTTTGATTCCGAAAGCCAGTGGGGAAAAATGTGTGGTGGTGGGGTAGTGAATTCCACCTTCCCTTCCTCCACATTCTTGACTGAAGTGCCCTTGAGCAAGGTACCTAACCCACTACTGCTCTCCGGCACCCCCAATGTGTGCGGCAGCCCACTGCTATAAGTGTGTGTACTCACTGTTTACATGTGTGCACTAATTTTGGATACGTTAAATGCAGAGGCAATAATTTCCCTTATGAGATTAATACAATATTGCAAAATCAAAAATTCCACACCTTATCATGCTGCCCCTATGCTCAAACATATTTATTTCCTTATACACATGTATATATGAATGTACTGTATTGGCCTGGCGAACTGTCCAGGGTGTACTTTGCCCTCACAGAGAGTCTACTGAGCTGGGAGTCAGCATATATATATATATATATATATATATATATATATATATATATATATATATATATATATATATATATATATATATATATATATATAAACAAAAATAAAAGGACAGGACAAAGACTTTCTATTGAAACTCCATTTATCACTACAGATCTGTTTCGAGGGGTGGTGAAACCATCCTCTCTTCAGGTGATTATAGAAGAATATCTTTTATATATATATATATATATATATATATATATATATATATATATATATATATATACACACACACACACACACAATTGTGTTCAAAATAATATCAGTCAGACATCACTAACCTGATCAATCACTGCTGTTGATAGAACTAATATTTCTACAGGGCAAATCATTTAGTACCAGGTGGAGTGGAGTAATTCAATCCAACAGACCCAACAGTCATGACATGCATGCTGCTGATTCTGTGTAATTGAATCACTTATTGAAAGGAGCGTGTTTAAAATAACAGAAGTGTGGAGTTCAATAAGTGACGCCATTCATTCTTTGAAAAACAGGTGCCAATTATTGTCCTTATTTAAGAAAGAAAGCCAGAAAATATACATGCTGGTTCAAGAGTGTAGGCTGGTCTGACCGTGGGTGGGTGGGGGGCACATCTCGGTTGACCGGAACTCGAGTCCCAGGGCTATATGCCTAAACCTTAAAGGGGAAATGAAACGCCGACTAAATAAGTTGTCGGTAGCTTAAATATAGTTTATTGAAGCGATTGTGGCTTAAATTTTATATAATAAATAAACCATTGCACACACAGCGGTTTTGTTTTATGTGCTTGTCGTATAAGTTATCGACCCGAAAGCCGCCATTGCTAAGTGCCCGCCTACACAAAGTTACCGTGACGTCACTGAGTTGGTACAAAGTACCACATGAAATATAGTGCATGCATATCACAGCATATTATATGATATAAACAACATGGAATCTCACGCCAAACAACACGCACAGTTTTTCAGCAGAAGACGATTCATCTACTACTCTCAGAAGACGAGTCAAATATTATAGTTCAACCAAAAACATTCTCAAATATATTTCAAACTACATCTGCAAGTACATGTGCTAAATACATTTACAAATTGAGCTAAAGTTATTTATCTATGCAAAGGCACAAACAAATATTAATATATATTTATAGCATAAAAACATACTATTAATTTTATAAAAGTACTGAGCATTAGGCTGCAGATCCAGGCTGGATGGCTTATGATTATTTGAGCCATTCATTCTCTGTGCGTCAATGTTTGTGTTCTAACACATGTGCAGGGGCCGGAGGCGGGACTAACAAACTGTGCTTTATTCTCACGCTCACACTTTGTTTGATTGACAGTGTTCCGCTATTATTGTTTACTGATAATATTATGTTTGTTGATTGGTCAGCTCGGGCGTGCACATGCGGAGTGCCCCTTACACGTTAACTTCCCGTTTACTTCCTGACTCTAGTCATGCGGAACTTATCTCTGACTTTCTCTTCAATAACAGTTATTAAGTTTATTTATAAGGGAAGTGGTGGTCTAGTGGTATAGGGTGCTGGATCGCTGATCCAAAGGCTGGGGGTTCGAGTGCCACTCTCCACAAGGTTGTCACTGTACCCCCCCAGTGTCCCCGGCCATGTCTCTCACTGTCTATGGTGTTAGGCATGTAAAAGAACCATTGCTGACTTTCGACAAGAGCAGACTGCAAAGCCGTCGGCGTGTTTCCGCCCTGCGATGGCCTGGCGAGCTGTCCGGGGTGTACTCTGCCCTCGCCCGGTGTTGGCTGGGATGGGCGCCAGCCTCCCCGTGACTCTAGTTAGGATTAAGCGGTTACAGAAGATGAACTGTTGAAGTGAAGTTTATTTATAAGATTGTGAATACACATAATTTCTTGTCCAGCAGAACTCAACTCCTGCTGTGTGTGTGTGGGGCAGTGTGCACGTGCACCCTGTAAATCTCGTGCATTTAAATCTATTCAGCTATTTTCAATGCCACGTCACTGTGGCGCGAAGCGGAGAGCCAATCCGATACCTTGAAACTTTAATTTTATTGGACTCACATGCTGCGGTGTTTATGTGACAGGAAGCACGTCTCAAGTTTTGGCAATCAGCTGGTCTGCTGGCTGAAGTTTTTCCATGTCTGTCCATTTGTGTTTGCTTGCCAGCTGTGCTTGGCTTTGTGGAAATTAGCATATATATGTCTGTATATACGGCGCTCACAGGATTAGATTTTAAAATATGTCTTTTTTTTGGCTCTCTTAGTTAAAAAGGTTCCCGACCCCTGATCTAGACTCTACAGTCAAAACTGTTACTGCGGAGAACCGTTTATAGCAGTTTTTTATGCAGCCTCGGTTTCCTGTCACGGTTTTAAAGGCACAACTGAAACCGAACCGAATTTTTGGGAATCGATCCATCTCCAATTTGAATGGATCGAAGAGCCAAAATGGCAAGGACTGAGCCAACAATCAGCTCCACAAAGATCAAAGAAGGTCTAAAGTTACCTGTGAGTGTTGTTACAATTAGAAGACGCCTATGTGAAGCCCAACTATTGGCAGAAGCCCCCGCAAAATCACACTGTTGAAAAAAAGACACGTGCTGAAGCAGTTAATTTGCCAATGAATACACTGACTGGTCGAAAGTGAAATGGCACAATGTTTTATTGACTGATGAAAGTAAGATCGTTCTTTTCGAGTCTAATAGCCGGGGACAGTTTGTCAGACGACACCCAAAACATTGAATCCAAGCCACAGTACACTGTGAAGACAGTGAAGCCTGGTGGCGCAAGCATTGTGATAAGGGAATGTTTCTCATACTACATGATGCCGGTGGTGTAGTGGTTAGGGTGCTGCGCTCATGATCGGGAGGTCGTGAGTTGAAATCCCACTGAGACCCTCACTGTGTTAAGACCCCTGGGCAAGGTCTTAACCATGAGTGTGCCTCTATGCACCCAGCAGTATAAATGGGTACCAGTAAAAATATACTGGGAAGGTAACCTGCGATGGACTAGCGTCCCATCCAGGAGGAGTTGAGCTCCTAGTTGCTTCTCGCTACAGAAACTGGGGACAAGTACCGGCCTGATGAGCCGTTATGGCTCGGGTGTAAAAAGCCCATGGACTTTACCTTCTCATACTACAGTGTCGGGCCTATTTATCACATACCAAGGATTCTGGTTCAGTTTAAATCCAGCAGAATACTTGAAGAGATCATGCTGCCTTATGCTGTGGAGGAAATGCCCTTGACATTGGTATTCCAACAAGACAATGACCAGAAACACACCAGTAAATGGGTTCCAACAAAATTGACATTATAGAGCAGCCGGGCCCAATCTCCGGGCCTTAATCTAATAGAAAAGTTGTGAGGTGACATCAAAAATGCAGTTTCTTAGGTCAAAGTAGAAGAACTACAGAAGAACTGTGGAATGTGGTCCAGTCATCTTGGGCTGGAAAACCTGTTCACAGGTAACAGAAGTTAGTTGACTCCATGCAGCACAGATGTGCAGCAGTTCTCAGAAACAGAGATTATACAACTAAATATAAGTTCAGGGATTCAAAAGAAAGCAACATTTAAAACTATTTTTCAGTTTACACACTGAATGTTTAAATTTGTAAAGAATACAGACGCTGCTATTTTTGAAGCATCTAATACTCACCTTTCTTCAATTTCTTTCAAGGAATAACACAAATTATATACGAGTCCTTAGCATTTTGTGATAAAGTTCATTATTTTCTGTAATGTACTGATGATGAATAAACTGATGATATTTTAGATTCATTACACACAACTGAAGTGGTTCAAGCCTTTTATTGTTTTAATATTGATAATTTTGGCAAAAAAGTAAAGAAAACCCAAAAATCCCTCTCAAAAAATTAGCATGTTTCATCCGACCAATAAAAAAGTGCTTTAAAAAAAAAAAAAAAAAAAAAAAAAAAAGTCAACCTTCAAATAATTATGTTCAGTTATGCACTCAATACTCGGTCGGGAATCCTTTTGCAGAAATGACTGCTTCAATGCGGTGTGGCATGGAGGCAATCAGCCTGTGGCACTGCTGAGGTGTTACGGAGGCCCAGGATGCTTCGATAACAGCCTTAAGCTCATCCACAGTGTTGGGTCTGGTGTCTCTCAACTTTCTCTTCACAATATCCCACAGATTCTCTATGGGGTTCAGGTCAGGAGAGTTGGCAGGCCAATTGAGTACAGTAATACCATGGTCAGTAAACCATTTAGCAGTGGTTTTGGCACTGTGAGCAGGTGCCAGGTCGTGCTGAAAAATGAAATTTTCATCTCCATAAAGCTTTTCAGCAGATGGAAACATGAAGTGCTCCAAAATCTCCTGATAGCGAGCTGCATTGACCCTGCCCTTGATAAAACACAGTGGACCAACACCAGCAGCTGACATGGCACCCCAGACCATCACTGACTGTGGGTACTTGACACTGGACTTCAGGCATTTTGGCATTTCCTTCTCCCCAGTCTTCCTCCAGACTCTGGCACCTTGATTTCCGAATGACATGCAAAATTTGCTTTCATCCAAAAAAATACTTTCTTCTGCCGCTGTTTCTGGTTCAAAAGTGGCTTGACCTGGGGAATGCGGCACCTGTAGCCCATTTTCTGCACATGCCTGTGCACAGTGGCTCTGGATGTTTCTACTCCATACTCAGTCCACTGCTTCCACAGGTCCCCCAAGGTCTGGAATCGGCCCTTCTTCAAAATCTTCCTCAAGGTCCGGTCGCCTCTTCTGGTTGTGCAGCGTTTTCTGCCACACTTTTTCCTTCCCACAGACGTCCCACTGAGGTGCCTTGATACTGCACTCTGGGAACAGCCTATTCACTCAAAGATTTCTTTCTGTGTCTTACCCTCTTGCTTGAGGGTGTCAATGATGGCCTTCTGGACAGCAGTCAGGTCGGCAGTCTTACCCATGATTGCGGTTTTGAGTAATGAACCAGGCTGGGAGTTTTTAAAAGCCTCAGGAATCTTTTGCAGGTGTTTAGAGTTAATTGGTTGATTCAGATGATTAGGTTAATAGCTCGTTTAGACTACCTGAACATGATATGCTAATTTTTTGAGAGAGGAATTTTGGGTTTTCATGAGCTGTATGCCAAAATCATCAGTATTAAAACAATAAAAGACCTGAAATATTTCAGTTGGTGTGAAATGAATCTAAAATATATGAAAGTTTAATTTTTATCAGTACATTACAGAAAATAATGAACTTTATCACAATATGCTAATTTTTTGAGAAGGACTAGTATATTCTTCATGTTTTGATTTGATTTGTGTTCTGCCCCCAGTGCATTTGTGTGGATGGAAAAAAAGCTATAATAAGGATTTTGAGCTTTATTTAGTTTTTTTCAACACATTGATTATATTTTGAACAAAACTGTGTAGTTACAGGTGCAGCATACTAAAATAATTAACGTATAATAATTATACAAATAAGGGATTTCAACTTTATTTCAATTTAATTACACGTGATAACAGAGGTACACTCAATAAAAAGCAAATACTGTATACTTAGCTAAATAATTAAGATATGTCAAATTAAATTTCCGCAGTTAAAAACCCCTTGAAATATTATTAATATTTTTATAATTAATTATTTTTCATTATTTATATGTTGTTTGAAAAAAATAACAACAATATTGAAGTTTTCAAAAAATAAAAACTTTCTTTGCACACATTATCAAATATTGATAAGCATCAAGTTCTTGTCAAAGAGCAAATACCAATAAGCATCGCTGTGCATAGAGACACCAAAGAGGCATCAGAGCGACTGGTGCCCATGTCAGTCGACTCTTGGCGAGGGCTGAGTACACCTTGGACAGTTTTGGCTGATCACTTCGAAGTGAGCACAACAGTAAACATGTTCTCATTTATTTATTCATTTCATTTTAAAGCTGCTTAATCTTAATGATGGTTGCGTGGGAGCTGGCACCCATTTCAGTCCATTCTATGTGCAAGCGCGGTACACCCTGGACAGCTCAACAGGCCATAGCAGGGCTAACATTTTCTTTCTCATTTCATTTCAATATTTCACCATCCAAAGAAGAAGAAGAAAAAAAAAACAGCTAAGAAACCCAGGAAGACGACTGGAACAACATCGAAGTAAATTCAATGTTTACAACTTCTCTCTAAACACTGGCTTCGAAACAGAGTGTGGTAATCCATATGTAAAAAGATTTATAGCATCACCCATTGTCAGAGCACTGTCAATTAAAATTCGCAAATAGTTTTTGTCAAAAGCACATTTGCTTGCTTTAATGGGTTTACTGCCTTTCTGTTACTCTGAGGAGAAGAAAACGGAGAAGAAAGAAATAAGTCAATAAAAAAAACAATAATTAACAGCAGATGCAACCAACAGTGATGGAGAGAATGGAAATTTTTGCATCAAGTCCCTTAACTCGTTCATTTGTCAAACACCTCCCAGGCAGTACAGAAAATCTGCTCTTCCTCAAGGCTCCTAATTTGGTTTTTCGTGGTGCTGCCGTCTGGCTGAGGTGAGATATAATACTCTAGAGTTTGGTTGCTTTCCAGCACACAGGTACACACAAACATAGAGAAAGCACAAACTTCAAAACTTTCTTGGTTATTTGACTTGCATAGATTTGTATGGAGAAGCTGAGGTTACGGTTCGGCTGAGTAATGAAATGTGAAAAATAGCCAGTGCCTCAGATTCCAAATTTTTTTGGAAGTAAAAGCAGAACCTGAGAAAATCTTCGGCTGTTGTAGCCCATTTGCCTTTCGGCTCAAAGTGCTGTGAGTCCCAGTATGCTTTTCTGTGTACCACGGCTGTAAAAAGTGGGTTTTGAGTTATTTTCGCCTCATACTCCAGCCATTGTCATCTTACTGATGCTTGCTGGAATGACCAGTGGCATAGATGTTTCAATTAAATTGCTTGTAAGCATATAGTACAAATGCTGCATCTAGAGGTTCAGCTAAACCATACTGAAGTATAACTTTAAGAATCTTTCTCAAATGCCCAAAATTGTCTTCAGTCTGTCACGACTGTTTAAGGAGCAACCCTCTAATAACAAGCACTGAACCCTAATTTCTAATTCCCCCTGCTCGCAACGATCAAAGTAGCAAAAGCAAAAGGCTTTTCTAAAACTGGCCATTGAAAATTTAAGCTGATGCATCATGCTGTGTTTTTCTGTCTTGCTCTGGTGAATAGCATTGCTTTGCTTAAATAGTATTGATTTCAGGATACATTGGGATGAACTTGATTCAGGCGAAAAGTGTTAGCAGTTTTTTTTCTGTCGTACACCGATAGACACAATGGGGATGAAATGTGGCTGGAATAATTTTTCAGGCATGAAATACCCAAATTTCTATCTCCTTTTTCTCCCACAAAGCACCTGACGTCTGACAGTGACGGGAGGGTGGTGGAGTTGTGTTCGCGAGCTGTGTCTGACCAAAGTGTGACTGTAGATCCTTTAAACAGACGCCACAGCAGCTGAGTGGGGGGGGATTTTGCAGGAATAAAGCGTTGCTTACTATTAACGAGTGAAGCCAAGCCACCTTTCACACACACTGCATCAAAAGTGTGGATGAGAGGAGGGGACTCGACATAGAAGGAAAACAAGAATACTGCTCGCTTTATTCGAGGTCCAATTCAGACTTTTTCTATAAGTCCGAACAAAGTATGTTAGGACCTATAACACACTCTTTCCATTAGAAGAAAACACTTCACAGCCCCTTTCGTGCCTATTGTTCACTTCAGGGCTGAGAAGCTGGGTTTAAGTGATTCAGGTAAAAAAAAAACTCGCAGGGAGGGAGCCTTGAAGATTAGAAAGCATGGACCCAAACTTACAGCCTATGCTTGCTCTTCTTTTCAACACTTGAAGCCTCTGAATAAAGGCCACTGAACCTTGGAAGGCAAGCCTGTAGTAACCAGAGGGGGAGGCTGTGTTGCAATACGTTACCAAAGAATTAGGTCCAAATACAAACTCGTAAAATTATAACTCCACAGCCACTGAGAAATTCCAGGCTCCACCTGTTCCCATGGTAACTTAAAGTAAAATGGAGGTCCAGTTAAAGTAATCATCCTCTCCTTCGAGAACGTTACATTTTTCCAACAATGGTTCAAATTATCTCAGTTTGAAGTTGCGGCCATTTTGTTTACCCAAAGAATTGTTCATTTTTTCCCCAAACAAAATAATGGGCATAGTGCAATGTAATTATAATACAATTGTGATTATAAAACAATATAATACAATGTATTATTATTATTATTATTATTATTATTATTATTATTATTATTATTCATAATATTAGTATATTGTTTACTGGGCCTGTGTAAGGTACAAATGGCAAATAAAAATATTTAATCTTCAAATTATAAATGGTAATAGGATGGCATGTGAAAATAAATGAAAATAATGGAACTGCTTAATGGTGGAAGATGCTTCCCTGACTTGATGTTGCAGACAATTTATTGGATTTTTTTTTAATGAGCAGTTTGTTTAGATATTTATTTATTACTATTAAAAAATGAATAAAACCATCCAATTAACCAACCAACTCAATGAGCTAGAGGCGTCCTCATAGACCCACAGAGTGTGCTTGAAAGATTAATAAGATAAATGGGGTTTGACCTTAAAAGGACACTCAAGGTCAGAAGTAATTGTAATTCTCATTTTCAATTGAATTTAATTGTAAACTTATCTGAAAGTCCAGATATAGGTTTCTGTTAGTGGTGAATAGTAACAACATGCCTATCAGAAATCAATTCAAAGTTATTTCTCATTTTTCCTTGACATTTTAAAATGAGAATCTCTGGAATCTCAGATCTGGTAGATTTTGTAAAAAAAAAAAAAAAAAAAAAAAATCTGCATAGGTGTGGTCAGGACTTTGTTTAGAAACAAACCAACAATACCCGTGATGATAATTCCTCTGCACAAACTCAGCTTTGGGCATAGGTAATGATTTGTACTTGAAGGAAAATGAAGCAGTTTCTTCCTAAAGTTTGGAAATACTGTAAACTTAATCCTGGGCGGGGTAGCCTAGTGGTATAGGGTGCTGGATCGCTGATCCTAAGGTTGGGGATTTGAGTTCCAGTCTCCACAAGGTTGTCACTGTCCCCCCAGTGCAGCTAACTGGGTGATCAAAGGCCGGCCATCTATGGTGTGAGGCTGTAAAAGAACCATTGCTTACTTTCATAAAGAGTAGCTGCATAGCCGTCAACATGTTTCTGCCCTGTGATGGCCTGGCAAGCTGTCTAGGGTGTACTCTGCCCTTGCCTGGAGTCGGCTGGGATGGGCGCCAGCCTCCCCGTAACCCAAATTAGGATTAAGCGGTTACAGAAAATGAACTGAACTTAAACCTAAAAAAACTTTCCTTATCATATTGCATTTATATTTTGTCTGATATTGTCACAATGGTCTTCCTGAGATGGAAGTAATTTAATTTAAAATTATTAACACAGTCATTTTAAAAAATGGTAGCAATCATTCTATAGTCCACAAATAACCTTCAAATCAATATTTCAATAAAAGACTGTATAAAGAGGAAAAAAGCTTTCTATTTTTGATTTTGAAAAATAATACAGTGATAATTTTTGATCTTTTAGTTTACCCATGTTACAATGAACAATAACATTGTGGTAGCAATTTTCTTACTGGGCTCTTTTTTCCTCTTTGCCTTGAAGTTAAACTCAAAAATAAAGCCAAAGTTTACTAATATGAAATTGGTAAATCCTCCATTCTCACTGAATATTACAAAATCCCGACATCATGCTCACAGACATTAATAATTGCATCTTTACAAAAACTGTCAAAATATTAACTACAATATTAAAATTTACATAAATGTTTTTTTTCATTCATTATTACATTATGTAAAGTATCCACTAGGGATGTCACTGTGAATTAGTTAATTATAGAAAAAAATACACACTAAAATAAGTGTATTAATATAAACCTGACTTTAGAATTACAGTTAACATTACTTTCACTGACAATCTAATAATAACTGAATCAACACCTTTTGGCATGGTGTACCTTTACCAGGTTAGCAATTCATTAGATAGAGGCACTGACTAAAGTACACAGACAATCGAAATCAGTAACCCAAAATTTCAAGCACACTGTATGAATTAAACCAGGGGTGCTCAATCCTGCTCCTGGAGATCTACCTTCCAGAAGACATTCGCTCCAACCTAACCATCCAATCATCTCATCAAGACCTGACTGGATCTTACATGTCACACGGGCCACTTTAGGGTTGGAGATAAAGTCATCTGGAAGGTAGATAGATCTCCAGGAGCAGGATTGAGCACCCCTGAATTAGACACTCATCTGTCATTTGCTTTTTAATGTGAAGATGAAAATTTTACCAGTTCTACTTCAACTTTATTAAGCTTTTTCTCAAGCTTTTTTCTTTTTTTTAATCAAGATCCTTCATCTTACTAAGGTAATTTGGCATTTGATTGTGAGCCGTGGCTTTGACCCTGAAGCTAGTGACCCAGCAATATCTAATGTTGTATCTGTAAGTCCAACCATATAAAAACTATGACCTGGACAAGCTTTTTCCTTTTAGGTAAGCTGATAGTTCAAGGAGACATTGACCCAATGTGTATGTGACACGCCCCCCTACTCAGGATGGCATTGGAGATATGGCCCAGACAAGCCTTTTGTTTAAAGTGTGTGTGTGGAGGGGGGGTCCCAAAATAAAGGCTAAAGGTCACAAATGACATAACATTGGTATGCAACACTGTCCTCCCCAAGATGTTTAAATATGTTTAGCCTGGTATATCTGAGGAGAAGCATATAGAAAATCTAGTCTTAACAAACATTTTCTTTAAATGGGATCAAAAATTAATCTCACAATAAACTAATATTGGTACATCACCATTTCCCAAGATGCAGAAATATGAAAATTTGGTATGTTCGAGGCTAAGCATATAGAAAATATAGTCCGGACAAGTTTTGTCTTTTAACTGGGGGTGAAAGGTTGATGTCACAGTCACGTAAAGTTGGTACATTGACATTTAACCTTCCCATCCTACAGCCTGGACAAGAATGGGGATTCATGGACACACAGACAGGCTGATCACTTCCGGGTGTCCACATTAGCATATGCAGGCCCATAATAAACAGTTTGTAGATGGACATTTTTAATATTGTTTCCAAGATGACTGGAAGTTCTTGCCATGGTTCCAATGCTAGATTTGTTTAAAATGTGTGTATACAAAGTAAAATCATACTTTACATTCACTTGAAATGAGAAAAAATGATAAGACATAAGACCTAGTGCAGGTATTTACTCCTATTTGGTTGACAGCTATATATCCTGGTACAATGTATATAACCAGTTGTACAAACTAGGGGCGGTGTGCACAACAGAAATCCTTACACTATTCAACTACAGTGTACTTATAAATCAGGCCTGACACAACTATGCAACAGTGAAGGTTATAGCCCATTGTTAACTATGTTTATTGTGAGGAACCCGCAAATAGTCATAAATTTCGGCATACCGCTTGTCCTTACCTCTCTTCACGGTTCTGACCAACACAAACTCTTCCCCCATGGCGTGGCGTTGGGTTACTGCAGGAGCGCTGACGCACCTGGAAACCGATCCCACAGCTTGTACTGCATGAAGACCAGGAAGTCCATGGTGTCCATGCTCCATTCCTGAGCACAAACACTTGCACTGAGTAACACTAAAATACAGTTTATGTCTAATAAAGTGTAGTATATACTAATTCAAGATGTTTATAATATTATTATTATTATTATTATTATTATTATTATTATTATTATTAATAATACATTATCTGTGTAAGTGTGCACTATACTGTATATACTATATGGGCATGCTCTGTTTAACACTTTCATACTGCACTTGCCTTAAGGTTATGGTTATGGAAGTGTTAATGGAATATGCATATGTCTATTAAATTCAAATCCTACCTGTGCATGTCACAGGGAGATACTGTTTATAGTTTGTAGAGTGTGTGTGTGTGTGTGTGTGTGTGTGTGTGTGTGTGTGTGTGTGTGTGTGTGTGTGTGTGTGTGTACCTGGAGCAGTTGGCCACCTCCACACTGCTGCCTTGGCACTGTTTTCCTCCACACTGAGGACTCGGTCTGTTACAGGCACGGGTCCTACACTGACACAAGCCAACACTGCCTCCATCACTGTGACTGCATGAACTCCAACTGGACCAAGAGCCAAAATGGCCATCTATAGTCACATTCTTTACCTATAAACACACACACACACACACACACACACACACACACACACACACACACATACACACACACACACATACACACACACACACATACACACACACACACACACACACACATACACACACACACACACAAGAATGTCACAATTATTTTCGTTTTCTTCTGGTGAATGGGGACCGACTTTTTACCTGTGGCACAAACGCCTTTACACCAATTTGCACCAATCGCACAGTAAGAATAAAACACATTTTTCTCTGTTTGTTTGTTTTATTTTGTTTTGTTGTCTTGAACAGAAAATCCTTTGAGTTATCAGCTTTCTTTGGTCGAACAATTTTAAAGAAAAGTAAAATGAAGGTCCTAATAAATTTATTTTCAACTACAGTACAGTATATACACAGTCTTTATTAGTTGAAATCAATAGTTTTCAAAGCATGCATTGTATCATTCTAAAATGATTTGTAGTAATATTTTGTAGTATAATATTGTAATTAAAACACACGCACGCTCATACACACACACACACACACACACACACACACACACACACAGCATATAGGCATCCAGCTACATGTATTACCACAAAAAAGCAAATAATTAGCTCTCTTAAACTGAATCAATAAAACCGAATAAAGTTTTGTTTTTGAAAGTGAAAATGACCACCATTAATTTTTTATTATACTCAAATTATTTATTCATTAAGCAATGCACTTTGTTCACATCCTGTTAGGAGACTGGACTTGTGAACTGTCTTCCTTTATTTCCTCGGAATACCTTCATGGCCTATCAAGTCTTTGGAAATGAATCTTCAATTAATAAAACAAACAGTTCTAACTGTCTGTCAGTCAATCCAATAATAATTTTCCCATCTGTCACGCTGCATATTCATTTGCCAATCTATGTGCCTGTTGGTAGTTTGTCTGTACGTCCTGATTATATGTATCTGTTCATTCAATTCATGCCTCAGGTTATCTGTCTACACATCCACTGTTTGTACATCTACGTTTTCAGTCATTACATCTTGTTGAGAGAGGTTATATTTTCTCGTGTCTGTCTGTTTGTTTATATGTACACAACAACTACAGAACTTATTTTCACCAAACCTGGAGGAGGAGGAGTGAGGCCTGGGCCAGGAAAGAACCCATTAAATATTGGATCAGATCCAGATCACAAATAGGATCCAGGAATTTTTTAAAAAATTTTTTGTTTCTCTTAGCAAAATTACACAAAAATTACTCTTCTGATTTTCATTAAACTTGTTGGAGGCCCAGATAATTCTATTTTGAAGCCAAACTGCATTATGATCTGAAACCAGGGATTTCTGATGGATTATAAAAGGCTTTTGCCTGTTAGAAACATTACTCAAAAATTATTATACATATGTACATCATCATCATTTTCTGTAGCCGCTTAATCCTAATTAGGGTCGCATCCCAGCCAACTTTGGGCGAGGGCAGAGTACACCCTGGACAGCTCATCAGGCCATCGCAGGATGGAAAGACGCTGATGGCTTTGCAGCCTACTCTTGTCGAAAGTCAGCAATGGTTCTTTTACATGCCTCACACCATAGACATGGCCGGCCTTTGTTAACCCAGTTAGCTGCACTGGGGGGGGGGGGGCACTGACAACCTTGTGGAGAGTGGGACTCGAACCCCGAACCTTTGGATCAGCGATCCAGCACCCTATAGCACTAGACCACCACTGCCTCCCACATATGTACATTAAACTTTATTAAGGGGTAAGGTAAAGGGCAGATCAAAACAATTATTAAATTAAAACAAATAAAAACATAGAGGAGAACAAATCAAAGTGACAAACAACAACACAATTAATAAAAAAAAGAAATAATAAAAAATAATTAAAACAAATAAGTCTCACAGAGGGTCAAAGCCAGTGAGTAACAGTAAATTTTAAGACAGGTTTTGAAATTGGACAATGAAGGAGCCTGTTTAACATGAAAGGGCATGAAAGGATTGTTCCATGATTTTGGAGGGGTGATGGAAAATGTTTTGTCACCTCTAAGCTCTGCTTTGATTTTGGTACAGCTGGAAGCAGCTCAACAACTGACCAAAGAGACCAGGTAGGATCATACAGATGAAGCAGCTCAGAAGGGGCAAGACCATTTAAGGATTTAAGAACAATTACAAGTTTAAAATAAATTCTAAAATGGTGATCTTTCTTGGCTGGTCCAGATCAAAGATGTGCAGCTATATTTTGAACCAACTGGAGAGGTTGACACAGAAGACTGGCTGACTCCAAATTAGGAGTATTGTATTGTATTGCAGTAATCAAGCTGAGACATGATGAAGGCATGGATTACTGACTTGAAGTGCTGCCATGAAAAGATTGGTTTCACCCTTTGCCAACTGCCTTAAATGAAAAAAGATGGACTTCACTACTGCAGAAATTTGACTGTTCATCTTCAAACCATAGTAAAAACTAAAACTTGTAGCTGAAGGTCTTGTATACAGTGCTAAGGGACCCAGGTCAACAGGAGGAGAATTACAGGAGCCAGTGGGACCAAACACCATCACTTCAGTTTTTGTCATTAAAATTTAAAGTTAAGGGCCATCCAAGCTTTAATTTTATTTAAGTAAACAAGAGCTGCAACTGAAAAGGCATACTTCTGCTATAGTGGTACATAAATCTGACTGTTGTCAGAATAGCAATGGAAGGAGATACCATGCTTTCTAAGAATAGAGCCCAGAGAAAGTATATAAAGTGTGAACAGTAGTGGGCCTAAGATTAAGCCCTGTGGAACCACACATAACAGGTGAATGGTGGAGGATTCAGTACCAGCAATGTATACACTAATGGTCTGATCTGCCAGATAGGCGTTCATCCATTACAGGGCAGTACCATGAATGTCTACTAGGTGCTGTAAATGAGATAATAAAATATGGTCCACGATATCAAAGGCTGCGCTTAGGTCAAGCAGAGGACAAAGGTCACATGGTGACCAGAGTCCAAACAAATGTTGAATTCAAACTGATTAAAAACAGCAGAACACAAGACAGGAGCAGAGATGAGAACCCTTGAGGACCTTATCAATAAAAAAGTTAAGAAATTTATGATGTAATTCAGAAAATGTTTCCAGGCTGACAGAAGCATTAAGAACAGAATCAATAGTTTTAAATAACATACATGGGTTATGAAAATTTGATGAAATAATGTTAGACAAGTGTTCTGTTTTAGCTTGTTCTTGAAGAAGCGCACACAGCCATTATTTTTCTTTTCAGACAAGACTTGTACTGAATCTAAACTCAGTCTGGTGTGTGTGTGTGTGTGTGTGTGTGTGTGTGTGTGTGTGTGTGTGTGTGTGTGAGATGTGTACTCACAGGACAGCGAATGATGCTCTGCTCCCACTGACTCATGCTCACACTCTCTTCCAGCATGGTGCACTTCTTTAACACCAGATCCCACCCACAGTACGGATCCCTTGCTCCAATACATGCCCTGAGATAGCAAGAAAAGCAGAAGGGAAGATCATGTGAACAGATTGAGAACCGGTACAAAACAGAATTAGAAGGATTTTCAGAAAGAGAGAGAGAGAGAGAGAGAGAGAGAGAGAGAGAGAGAGAGAGAGAGAGAGAGAGAGAAACGATAAAAGAAAAAACAGGGAAGACAAACCAATGTAGAAAAGGTGAAAATAGGAGAGAAAAAGGACAGGAAGGCCAGCGAGAGACAGCAAATGCAGCTTAATATCTATCTAAAAATATCAGAAGTGGTGATGCTCAGGTTTCACAGAATGAGATTCCCATAGATATTTTAAGTTGGTTTACATAATCCTCTGATGAAAGAGATAAATAGGAAAAAGAGGACTCCTTATGGACAACACACACACACACACACACACACACACACACACACACACAATCATACAAACATCTAGAAGGAATTAAGAATAGCTATAATAAGCCTAACATGCAAGCTTTTGGACTGTGGGAGGAAACCTGAACTAATCCCGTACAAGCATTGGGAGCACTGGGCATGAACCTGCAACCTTCTTGCTGCAAGGCAGACATGTTATTCACTAACATGTAATCTGTACGCTATGCACTAACATGTAACTAATCACTGCGGCTTTTATAAGCTATCTATTTAACATGCTGTAGAGAATTCTGAGCTTTTCATACATGTGCTAGCTATCTGTCTGTCACAATTGTTAATCCAATGGTTTATAACCTGTGTGTGCACTTTTTTTTTTTTTTTTTTTTTTTTATATGCTACATAAATCTTATTCAGTCTGGCCAGGAAATATGGATTAACATTTTATTCTTTGGGTTCAAGACAGTGGGTTTGACCTGTCTCATCTCTGAGCTACACAGCTGAACGAAGTCAGCTTTGGTCAGCATTTTCCTTTGTCATGCACACTTGGCAATGTGTACATGCAAAGGAGAGCAAACACACACACAGGCTCACACACCGGTGTCTACTCTAAGCAGCAGAGATTAGAAGAATAAACTTGGAACCGAGCCTGGAGGTACAATGTCAAACATGGTAAGGGCTCACTGCTGACTGAGGCCATAACAAAAAAGAATTGGGATAGTCTGATGAACACACACACACACACACACACACACACACACACACACACACACACACACACACACACACACACACACACACTAGCGATGTTCAAAGACCAGAGATCATTTTTTTGCAAGTCCAAGTCAAGTCTATGGTCACAAGTCCAAGTTAAGATTTGCGATGTTAATACGCATCTCATCTGCTGCTTTCCATCTTATCTGCCCAGAACAAATTATTGCTATACACTATGAGTCAAAAGAGCAGAAAGAAGCTTAAGTCTAGTGAATAAGCTAAAATGGAAAAAGGAAGGTGGTAACTACCTTAAAAGAACAAACAAACAAACAAGCACAGGCTGCGGGGTTTGAGTATGCAACAGTGTTGTGAAGAAACTTGCGAACAACAATACAGGGATCCCTCGCTACTTCACGCTTCAATTCATGCGGCTTCTCTGCATAACGTTTTTTTTTTCTTTTTTTAAATATTTATCAAATTAAAAACTAAGGAAATTAAGGAAGAATAGCAGAAAAAGTTAAGGGAAATGCCACCAAACAAGGCCAATTATGCAAAAAGCCCCCTAAACAAACACAAAATAAAAAACAACCCAAAACCTCACATCAAAACTGCTTACATTTTTGTGAGGTGCGCATCTGAGTGCATGCACGTGCATCTGCGTGCGTGCAGGCGCATCTGTATGTATGTGCATTTATATTTTATTTACATCTTATGGATTATTTTTTCATGTTTAATTGTTATTATAAGCATTTATAGCATTAATATGGATTTAATGCAGCCGTGAGGGGGGGGGCACAAACCAGTGTCTCTCCCTCATGCCGGTCCCAAGCCCGGATAAATGCAGAGGGTTGCGTCAGGAAGGGCATCCGGTGTAAAACAAATGCCAAATAAACTATGCGAATCACAAGAAAGAATGACATACCGGATCGGTCGAGGCCCGGGTTAACAACGACCGCCATCAGTGCCGTCAACCAACAGGGTGCTGATGGAAATTGGACTACTGTTGGTCGAAGACGTCGAAGAAGGAGAGGCGGGAGGCGTGTCCGTTGCCAGAGAGAGAAGAGGAAAGGCATGAGTCTAGGACTGAAAGTAGGGACTTTGAACGTTGGAACTATGGCAGGAAAAGGTAGAGAGCTGGCTGACATGATGCAGAGGAGGAAGGTGGACATACTGTATGTTCAGGAGACCAGGTGGAAAGGTAACGAGGCTAGAAGCATAGGAGCAGGGTTTAAGCTGTTTTATCATGGTGTGGATGGGAAGAGAAATGGAGTCGGAGTCATCTTGAAGGAGGAGTTTGTCAGGAATGTTCTAGAAGTGAAAAGAGTGTCAGACAGAGTGATGAGTCTCAAGTTAGAAATTGAAGGTGTTATGTTCAATGTTGTTAGTGCTTATGCCCCACAGACAGGATGTGAGCAAGAAGAGAAGGAGAGATTCTGGAGGGAGTTAGATGAAGTGATGCAGAGTACCCCCAGAGGTGAAAGAGTGGTCATTGGGGCAGACTTCAATGGACATGTTGGTGCAGGAAACAGAGGGGACGAGGAAGTGATGGGTAGGTTTGGTATCCAGGACAGGAACGCAGAAGGACAGATGTTGGTAGATTTTGCAAAAAGGATGGAAATGGCTGTGGTGAATACTTTCTTCCAGAAGAGAGAGGAGCATAGGGTGACTTATAAAAGTGGATGTAGGAGCACACAGGTGGACTACATCTTGTACAGGCAATGTAATTTAAAGGAAGTCAGTGACTGCAAAGTAGTAGCGGGTGAGAGTGTTGCCAAACAGCATAGGATGGTGGTGTGCAGGATGATGCTGATGGTGAGGAAGGTGAAGAAGGCAAAGGCAGAGCAGAAGACAAAGTGGTGGAAGTTGAAAAAGGAAGAGTGTCGGGTTGTCTTCAAGGAGAGTTGAAACAGGCTTTAGGTGGTCAGGAAGTGCTTCCAGATGACTGGACAACTACAGCTAATGTGATCAGGGAGACAGGTAGGAGAACACTTGGTGTGTCATCTGGAAGGAAAGTAGATAAGGAGACTTGGTGGTGGAATGAGGAAGAAGTGCAGGAGTGTGTACAAAGGAAGAGGTTAGCTAAGAAGAAGTGGGACATTGAGAAAACCAAAGAGAGTAAACAGGAGTACAGGGAGACACAGCGTAAGGCAAAGGTAGCAGTGTCAAAGGCCAAACAGAGCGCGTTTGATGACTTGTATGCTCGGTTGGAAAGTAAGGAGGGAGGTTATACAGGTTTGCACAGCAGAGAAATAGAGATGAGAAGGACGTGCAGCAAGTTAGATTGATAAAGGACAGAGAGGGAAATGTATTGACTGATGACAGAAGTGTGCTGGGAAGATGGAAAGAGTACCTTGAAGAGCTGATGAATGAGGAAAATGAGAGAGAAAAAAGAGTAGAAGAGGTGACTGTTGAGGACCAGGAAGTAGCAAAGATTAGTAAGGGTGAAGTGAGGAGGGCATTGAAGAGGATGAAGAATGGAAAGGCAGTTGGTCCTGATGACATACTGGTGGAGGTATGGAAGTGTCTAGGAGAGGTAGCAGTAGATTTTCTGACAAGAACATTTACCAAGGTCTTAGAGAGTGAGAGGATGCCAGAGGAATGGAGAAGTGTGCTGGTGCCCATTTTTAAGAACAAGGGAGACGTGCAGAGTTGTGGCAACTACAGAGGGATGTACGATGAAGTTATGGGAAAGAATAGTGGAAGCTAGACGAAGGGCAGAGGTCAGCATTTGTGAACAACAGTTTGGTTTCATGCCAAGAAAGAGCACCACAGATGCAGTGTTTGCCTTGAGGATGTTAATGGAGAAGTACAGAGAAGGTCAGAGGGAGCTGCATTGTGCCTTTGTGGATCTGGAGAAAGCATACGACAGGGTGCCGAGAGAAGAACTGTGGTATTGCATGAGAAAGTCTGGAGTGGCAGAGAAGTATGTTTGAGTGGTGCAGGACATGTATGAGAGATGTAAGACAGTGGTGAGGTGTGCTGTCGGTGTGACAGAAGAGTTCAAGGTGGAGGTGGGACTGCATCAAGGGTCAGCTCTCAGCCCCTTCTTGTTTGCTATGGTGATGGACAGGCTGACAGACGAGGTTAGACAAGATTCCCCATGGACTATGATGTTTGCAGATGACATTGTGATCTGTAGTGAGAGCAGAGAACAAGTGCAGGAAAATCTAGAGAGGTGGAGGTATGCCCTGGAAAGGAGGGGAATGAAAATTAGCCTCAGTAAGACAGAATACATGTGCATGAATGACAAGGACCCAAGAGGAATGGTGAGATTACAGGGAGCAGAGATAAGAAAGGTGGAGGATTTTAAGTACTTAGGCTCAACAATCCAGAGCAATGGAGAGTGTGGAAAAGAGGTCAAGAAGCGTGTGCAGGCAGGTTGGAATGGTTAGAGAAAAGTGTCCGGTGTGATGTGTGATAGGAGGGTATCGGCAAAAATGAAAGGAAAAGTGTACAAGACGGTGTTGAGGCCAACGATGTTGTATGGTTTAGAGACAGTGGCCCTGGGGAAAAGACAAGAGGCAGAGCTGGAGGTAGCAGAGATGAAAATGTTGAGGTTCTCTTTGGGAGTAACGAGGATGGATAGGATTAGAGGATCAGAGGGACAGCACATGTAAGACGTTTTGGAGACAAAGTCAGAGAGGCTAGATTGAGATGGTTTGGACATGTGCAGAGGAGGGATAGTGAGTATATTGGTAATAGGATGCTGAGGCTGGAACTACCAGGCAAAAGGCCTAGAGGAAGACCAAAGAGACGATTCATGGATGTGGTGAAGGAGGCCATGAAGGTCGTTGGTGTAAGAGAAGAAGATGCAAAGGATAGGGTGAGATGGAGGCAGATGATTCGCTGTCGCGACCCCTGAAGGGAAAAGCCGAAAGGAAAAGAAGAAGAAGCATTAATATGTATTTATTAATGTTATATACACATACATGTATATATAACATCAATACATACATATTAATGTAAAATTATTAACATATTAATAATTAAATACATATTAATTATTATTAATGTGATTGATCCTACTTCACGGAATTTGGTGGTTGTGGGGGGATCTCAGTCCCAATTAACTGCAGAATGTGAGGGATCCCTGTGTTTGATTTTTGTAATCAAAAGTATGCCGGAAGTTTGTTCTGCTGTAATATCTGTGAAAAGTGGCTACTTTGATGAGTTATAACTTTCAGTTATATTGTAATAAACAGAACAATTCCACAACTTCTTGTTTACCACTAAATGTTTTGGTTTTGTTTTGTGCTGGTTTGTGTATCTATGAACTTCAAAACACGAACGATGAGATTATCAAGCAAACAAACACTTATTTACAATTACTTACATTTGCACAAAATTCAGAAAATCCATCTAACCTCCCTTAGCTAAAAGCTGATACTAAGCTAGCATTAGGCAACTGAATCTATGCTAATATGTTTGCCAACTGTCACTCATGTTAATCTGCCTTTCATATTGTCTGCTGACCAACCGAGCCAGCTGTGCTTTGAGACATGTGATAAAAATTGATGAGGTCGATCCAGCATCCTCTATTTTCGTACTGCACACCTTGCATTTAGCCATTGTTTTGTTTGAGCTTTGTATGACTGTATTATATCTGAAGGTTATCACACATGGTACAGGAGCTGCATGTGCTGCAGGTTTTGGTCATCTTTGGCAGCAGAAAATTACAAGTTATATTCTGGGGCAGATTGAGTTTCAGTTCACAAATAATTATTTAATTATTTTATATATATATATATATATATATATATATATATATATATATATATATATATATATATATATATATATATATACACACATACAGGGATCCCTCGCTACTTCGCACTTCAATTCATGTGGCTTCAGTGCATCGTGTTTTTTTTTTTAAATATTCATCAATTTAAAAAATACGGAAGTTAAGGAAGAATAGGGAAAAAAGTTCTGGAAAACGCCACAAAAACAAGGCCGATTATGCAAAAAAAAGAAAAAAACTAACTAAAAATACCAAAAACCCTAAACCAACACAAAACAAACAACCCAAAGTCTTCCATCAAAACCAGTTTAAGCATCTATAGCATCAAATATGTTTTTATTGATATTATATACACATATATGTCAGTTGGGTCGCGGATTTTGATGGTCACGTGGGGAGCGTGGGGATCTCGGTCCCAATTAACCGCAGAAAGTGAGGGATCCCTGTGTGTGTGTGTGTGTGTGTGTGTGTGTGTGTGTGTATCTATTCTATCTATCTATATATATATCTATATATAATTTATTTAATTATCCCACTAATTTCAACTTCAGCCTGTTGGTGTCCTCTGACTTTTCAAAATAGTATAGCAGGTGACTCATTAATACGAAGGAATGGTGTATTCCCTCCTCCAGCCACTGCTCCCAGTAATAGATTTTAGGTTGACTATGACCTTGACCAGAATAAAGTACTTACTGAGGATGAATAAATAAAGATTATTGTTTAAATTATATTCAACCACTTTTGGTAATGTCCAATGGTTGAAAAAGCAAGTCAGGTTCTACATGAAGCTACTTAAGCACAAGAAAAGATTGCAAAGCTTTATCGAGACTACCCGTAACACTTAAAAAGCTTTGAGTAATGGTTAAATTCAAGTTGTGCTTTTTCATTGCTATAAATTGTGAAAATTTATGTAAAATGTGGTAATTTTGGAAGCATTATAAATATTTTTCTCCGTTTCTATTATTAATGTTTGTGTTTTAGACTGTCTACACTAAGATCCCATCAAACTTTACTAATATAAGTCTACACTAAGTGCTTTTATTGACTGAGAATAGTAGGAACAATAACACACACATAGCAAAACACTAATGTTCTAATGCAATCAATGTCCGGTGTTAAGTTGCAATGAGATAATGAAAATAATCACTGTGTGTGCTGCACGAACTGGTACAACAATAGGATCTTCACATACATTTCAGCTTTAGGTTTAGATTTAAAGAATAGACTGGTTCAAGTTGGCTGGATGGCTATGGGAGCTAAAATAACCACTATTACTTTCATGGTGTACGGTGAAACATACTGGATAAGGTCAAATGTTGAGGTGAATTAACTGCATTAATAGAAAACAATATATATCTGCACTCATGTCACAAAAAGAACAGTCTCAGGCTCCATTGGACACAGGCTTACTGAAACTGGTCGGCTAAAGATTCTGCTGCAGCTGGTGGTGTAATGGTGTAGGAAATGATTATTTGGCACACACTGGGACCATTAATACCAGTCCAAAATCATTTGAATGCCATAAGCCATCTGAGCATTGTTGCTAACCATGTGTAGCCTGTTATTGACACAATTTACGCATCTGATAATGGTTACTTTCAGCATGATTATGGAACAGGTCACAAAAGCACATGGGTCTATGAATATGGCAGGGAGCTCAGCTCCACCAGTAACCAAATTTGAATTGAATAGACCTCTTTTGGATATGATATAAAATGGGAGAATTGCAGCATCTATGTGTAACTAAATGACTCTCCAGCCAGAATCACACAGGAACATTTCCATACCATGGAGTTTTGAGACTGTTCCAAACGCACCATAACCTTTGTTGTATTAAAAAAGTGGACACTGCATGTATACTCAAGTTTCAGTAGTGTTTTTATGTCTTAATTGAATGTAAGTGTTCATCAAATCTAATGAACCTGCTCAAACATTCTCTTTAGGTATATGAAGCTGATACTTTGAAATTATAAAAGTCTCTGAAGTATCCGTATCAGGCAGAAAGTTTTAGCAACCCCTGCTGTCTCAAATGTTGAAGCTGCTAAATGAGATCTGCTGAATTTATTAAAGGTTCATACAAAAGGTGTGACTGGAGTACCCATAACTGAGATTTTATGTTTAATTATTATGTTCCTTGCTCTCAATTTCAGTACTTTCATAAATTAAAAATAGCAAAGGTTTTACATTTTTAAATTTTGTGAATGTCTAAGCTTTTTAAAATGGCTATTTATAGTTTTCTACTACTGTGTGTGATAAAATAATTTAAAGTATGGTACTATCTGGTGATATTTATGTTGATATTATTTTTTATAATAATTTAGCAATTAACTCCGCTGCTGCATCGAGGAAGGTAGTATATTACATGACTCCTATACAGAGATCACATAGAAACTCGGATCCCGAGCTCATCTCAGATGGAGACAAGGACAGAGGAACCGCATTCTATGTTCAGGTGAGTAAATATTTCAGTCTTATTTTTGGAAAAAAAAAATTACATTGGCTTCAATGTGCCAAAGAAATGGACATCCAGATTGTTATCAGTTACAAAGGCAAAATCAAATATTGTTTATTAAATTGGGAGTCATCAGTGCCCATGGCATGGATGAGTTTTGTGTGTGTGTGTGTGTGTGTGTGTGTGTGTGTGTGTGTGTGTGTGTGTGTGTGTGTGTGTGTGTGTGATAGTGCCATTGATGTAAATGGATATATTAGGATTTGGCAAACCTATTCTTTTTTTTATGCACAATGGTGCTGGCCTGCTGGCAGCATACATCCATTTCCCATTAAAAACATGTAATGCATTATGAAAAGAAAACGAGACTATGGGCAGCTGTGATGATGAATCTTGTACTGAGTGAAAATCGACAAAAGATCGAACATAAAAATTGCAATAATTACCAGTTTCTCAATCATTAATAGTGGAAAAACATAATTACACATGGACATTGTGCTAGACATGCATGACTAGACTTACTCTCTGGATTTGTGGAAATTGCAGCGCATGAGCGGGATTTTGATAACCTGATCTCTGACTCCCACAAAAAGCTCACTACGACTCTGCAGGATGAGTAGGCTCAGGATCGGCTCTCTCCTCCTGTAATATAAATGTTAAATTTATTTGAACTCGCAGCCAAGACTTTAAGATACAAGAATTCGTTTAATCAAATGCATTACCAAATACCGAGGGTTTTGCTTTTATACCTGGAGGGGAAGAGTTCAATCTCATCAAGCAAGCAGCTGCCTGTGGTCCGGTTAAGTGGAGAGAGAACCTTTTTAACGGTTCCATAATCTGTGACAAAATAAAGAAAGAAACAAGCAGAGAAAAAGACTAAGTTACATATTGCTAAATGAAATGCTTTGGCTACACCAACATTTAGTATGCAATAATGAAAAATAAAATTTTAATACAGTTGTTAAAAATCATGATGCAATGGTTAAGAGGATAGCAAAAGCCCAATAAAAAGCAAGAGGATGCCTCTAATAAACAATAAGCATGTAAAGCCTATTCAATTCAATCCATTTCAATTTAGTTTTACGTATTTGCAAAAAGATACCTTACATATTAAAACTAATTAAAAAATATATATATGCAGAAGGGGGTATTCTATATTTCCGCTCAGTGTTATTTTTTTATTTTTTTATTTTTGTTGTTGTTACAAGAGAAACAAACAGCTTTAATGTTGGGTCATTCATTTATTTATTAATTAATTTTCTCAGCCGAGGTTGGCACCCATCTCAGCTGACTCTGTGAGGGCAGAGTACACTCAGGACAGCTTGCCAGGCCATTACAGTGTAGTGTCTTCAGTTAACAAGAAAAAACATTTTTTTGACTTGTGACTAACTCAGCTTATATAAACAGAGTGACTCATTAGACCTCTTGATATCTGATGTGGATAAAGAAGTATGTTTCTCAAGGAAAATCATCTCTAATATTTCTAGAGAACAATATTAAGATTATGATTATTGCAAATAATAAGAGGAAAGAAGATCTTCAGTGATTCTTCCATGACCAGGCATCAAGAATCATGAAAGCCTTTTGCAAACAGGAGAACCAACGTCAATGTCTCTGTTGAACAGGAAGACCAACTAAAATGGCTTAGCACGCTTAGCACCATTAAAAAGAAACTTCAGGTTGAATGAAGGCAAACTTCTACCCACCAAATTTCCTAATCTTGCTCCAGCTTATGTTCAATGAGAGGGCTGATAAATTGTAGATGATAATGTATCATTTACATTATTGATCATCCCGAGTGAGCAGCTGACTTTTTTTATTATTATTATTATTCAACTGAGCAATCAAAAGTTAAGGGCCCAACAGTGTGGGCTTGGTGGTACTTAAACCTCCAACTTTTGGATTGGGAAACCAGTAAAAGTAGAAGTGATAAAAAGTATTAAAAAAAAAAACTCTCCCAACTCACATTTTGAGATGGAACTAGTTATGAACAATAAAATAATAAGTAATAGCAAAAAAAGTTAAAGTAAGTAAGAAAAAAAGTTACAATTATGGCAAGGGCAGGAGCAACTGAAACAGGCTACACGCCAGTTAACACATGCAGACTGAAATTCATACTGTAATCTGTGTCATATTTTTAAAAATGTCATATACACTGCTCTTAAGCTCAGACTAAATAGTGTTAAAAAAGAAAACAAGAGAAAACCAAAATATGGGTCTGAGAATATGATTCATGCTGGTGAACAATCATCTTATTAGGTTAGTAGTGTACAATATAAACAAGACATTTCCGCTACGTCTGAGGTCTGTCACATGAACAATTTGAGGTTCAGGCGCCTTGTATTTCTACTCGGTTAATAATGGGGACGCTACCTTGGTGGAAAACAGGTGAAGATGTGCTTAACCTTTCATTTATTTCTGAATGAGCTGTGCCAGTCAATAACGTAAATGAGAGGGTCAGAAATAATTGCTAACATGCTTTTATTCCAGAACCCATTACAGAAAAACTATCGATCCTCAATATTTCTCTCGTAAAAAAAGTGTTGAAGTCCAGTTATAAAAACATATTTTTTAAATTATAAAATTTAAGGTGGGAGTGGTTTTTGTGAGACTATGCAATTGAAAAGAAAGTGTCTGTAGTGAACAGGAACAATATACACAAGGAAGAGTGAAAAGGTAAAGTATCTGTGATTTCCCAATGACCAGAAAGAGCATTCTTATCATTTCTAATGAACAGGCATAAATACACACACACACACACACACACACATATATATATATATATATATATATATATATATATATATATATATATATATATATATATATATATATATATATATATATATATATATATAAATATAAATATATATATATATATATATATATATTTATATATATATATATATATATATATATATAAATAATGGTATATATGTTTTGATTATGGAATTTCTGATTTTGTTGTTAATGGCAGCATTGTTATTCTCAATCATTGTCACAATGGTACAGGTATTACGTACCTGTATTACGAAAATAATATTCAATTTTATACACACACACACACACATATATATATATATATATATATATATATATATATATATATATATATATATATATACATATATATATATATATATACACACACACACACATATATATATATATATATATATATATATATATATATATATATATACATATACACACACACATATATATATATATATATATATATATATATATATATATATATATATATACATACACATTTACACACACACACACACACACATATATATATATATATATATATATATATATATATATATATATATATATATATATATATATATATATTTTGCTGGTAGTCAAATGCGAGGACATTTATTGGTTCTTGTGAACCGAAAGGACATCGTCATTCACCCAGGTGAACATATCAAACATAACTAGATTTTAATGGGCAGAGAGAACAACTTAAAAGACTTTAATTAGCAGGGGAACACCTTTATTGACTTTAACTAACAGGAAGGATTTCTCTATTAGCTCTTGTGAACAGGAAAGACATCTTTATTAACTGTAGTTAACAGAATGGACACCTCTGCCTACCCTGGTGAACAAGGAGAACATCTTCCAAGAGTCTAGTCAGCAGGGAGAACTCCCACTTATATGTCTAGTCAACAGGAAGGTTCAATCTTTAATGTGCATGCATTCATTCATTTGAAGAACAACTTAATCTAGACTGGTGCCTATCACAATCGACATTGGACAAAGGCAGGGAACACACTGATCAGTTCTCCAGGCCATCACAGGGCATCACACAACTATTCACACTCATACCAAGGGTCAAGTTGGAGCAGTCAGTTTGCCTAATGTGCACGTCTTTGGACTGTTGAACAAACAGGAGTACCCAGAGGATAGTCATGGCTGCCCTGGGAGAACATGACACAGATATAAAACAATCTCCACACAGAAATGCCTGAGCCCAGGAATGGAACGCGGGACCTTCTTACAGTGAGGCGGTCGTGCACTACTCCACGATGCCGCCACATCTTTCATGTAAATTGGAAAGACAGTTTTATTCATACTTTTGAATGGGTAGGGCATCTTTATTCACTCTGATCAACAGGTGTCTCTATAGAGTCTATAGCAGAAAAACGTAAGGTCCCTAGTGAGGAGGAAGGATATCTTTAGAGATTTGAGTAAGCAGAAAGGAGATCTTTAATAACTCCTGTTCACAAGAGTTACACAATCCTGTTCACATGGTTTTTAATGTCTCTAGTGCAAAGAAGTAAGTACTTAGTGGACAGGATGGTCATGTTTATTGAATCCAGTTCACAGGGAGAATATTTAGTATGCCTCTAATGAAGAGGGAGAATACCTTTTAATGCCTCTAGCAAACAGAAACAACATCTGTATTGATTTCAGTGAATAGGAGTTCGTCTAACAAGCCAGGTGAACAAAATATACACTACATGTTAAATCTGATCGACTTTGAAACAGCAGTGACAATTTTGAAAGTTTAAAAAAAATTTTTTCTTTGCACAAATGCATAGAATCTTCAAAATCAGTTGAATTAAAATGTACATGTTGTTCAGCAATATCCGCCAAATGGATATTTTGGATCTTGCAAACAATCTTTCCTGTCTAAAGTCTAAAAAAAAAGACAGAATTAGCATTAGAATCACTTTTCAGACTTAAGCGCACACTATCATTTATCATTCACCATTTCTTTCCTTTCTTTTTATTTGTGCGGAAGTACTTAGAGCTTATTTAATGGTCACACATTATCATAAAGAATGGATGGAATATTGAGTTCAATAGCTCAGGTATTATCCAAGGGAGTATTTACTCTTGATCTTATTTTAAGCTTCATAGAGCTTTAAAGTTAATTTTATGGAACATATATCGTAAGTGTGCAGATCATTGATTTTTAGACACTGCACAAAGCATTGATTTGGTTGATAGCCCAGTGAAACACAGCTTTAGCATGGTGTGATACCGAAATCTGCCAAGAAAATTACCCGACTGCCAATCGAAGGTGAACTTAATGGAGAAACAAGGGTGCTTGGCACTGAAATTTATTTGACACTATTTTTTCCTTACACATAGTATAAAGCTCATTAACTCGATCCATTATACACCTGATTATTGATATATTTTATATTAGTACAGATTTTACAGATTGTGTTGATTCTTTTAATCAGACATTTCAAGCAAATATTTCACCCTCTTTGACAGGTGAAAACACCACCCCCTCCCAAAGAAAAAAAAAAAAACCCTACAATTTTGCAGTAATTCTCTCAAGTTAAATAAAAAAAGAGACCAGTTACATGCTAATTGTAAGTAGATCCTTACATTTACTAATGTCTATAAAATTAGAATCAGGTGTTAACTTCTACTGAAGTGTGTGGTATCATTATACCAAAATTGCAATAGCTTTCTAAGGTCTGTGTGAATAAAGTCTTTCAATGGACTTTAATGGATTTGTGAATAATTTGAAAAAAAACAAACCAAAAACTACAAGTTGTATCGGTTTCAAATCACTGCCAATCTGTCTGTGTTTGGCTGTTTACCCCAACAAATTCTCACACTCACACACACACACACACACACACACACACACACACACACACACACACACACTAGTACATATAGTGTGTGTGTGTGTGTGTGTGTGTGTGTGTGTGTGTGTGTATTTACAGACACTCCCAGGCTTACGATAATCCGTTTTACGTTTTTTCGATTTTACGTTTTTTGTTCCCCCCCCCCCAAAAAAAAAAAAAGGTCAAATTTTCAGTTTAGACGTACCTGTGTAGTATGCTGACGTAATGACGTAATGACGCTGCATTCATTGTTCACAAACTACAGATTGAGTATATATATACATATATATATATATATATATATATATATATATATATATATATATAGCGTGTTACCCTTGTGTTAAGACGTCGTCTCTGTGATCTTTGTGTTTACACTGTTTGTGGACTTTTGTAACCCGAAGCAAATATGGTTGGTCAGAAGTCTACTAGCATAGGTGCAAGTCTCATACACAGAGATGAATTAACTATCTGCTCAGATCGGCACAATCTACCATGCATACTCAGTTAACCAAAGAGTTGTAAAATGAATGAAAACCTGAATCCACAAATTACAGAACAATTACAGATATTTATTATCTTTTAGCAGAATCCTAAGAGTGTATACTTATTTTTATATGAATATTCATTAGGATTTGTACTTGTTCTTTGTATGCATCTCTTGAATAAAGTTTACTTACTTAAAAAGAAAGAGCTCTCCGCTCTGCTGGGATTCACATTAGTGCAGGCTGTGTTCTAAATGAGTTCAACTGCACCCTTGTGCACTTGAAAGACCGGAAGTCGGTATAACCCAAAGCAAGTACACTACTTTCGCAAATACACTACTTTCAGTATTGAGCGCTTCACATATTGTAAGCGTTGATTGACTGTTTTAAGCTTCATGTAAAGTGACTTTGTATAAATAAGTGACTTATTTGAACTTAATGTTGATATTATTTGATATATTTAATATTATTTTACAATATTATGTTTATAATAATTGACTTAGGGTTGTTTTATGAGATACAGTAATGGTATTTATGGATGTATAGTACAGTATGAGCGTCATACGTCACACGTCATACATCACTGTAACAACTTACCTTCACTTTCAACTTATATTCGGCCATCCGGAACCAATTAAAAACGTAAGTCGGGGCGCGTCTGTATATATAAAACAAGGCAATGACTCCAAACATATCAGTAAAACGGTATCATGTAAATTCCAGACTAACAAGATTGACGTTATGGAAAGACAAGCCCAATGCCCGGACCTTAATCCAATAGAAAACTTGCGGGGCTACATAAAAAATGCAGTTTCTGAGGCAAAACCAAGAAATTCAGAAGAACTGTGGAATGTAGTACAATCATCTGGGGTTTGAGTTCACAGGTACCAGGCGTTGGTTGACTCAACACAGATGTACAACAGTTCTCAGAAACAGTGATTATACAACTGAAATATTAGATCAGTGATTCAAAGGAAAGCAAAATCTTACAACATTTTTCAGTTTATACAGTGAATAAGTTTGGAAACAACAATGCAGATACTGCTATTTTTTAAAGTCAAAAAATAATTTTTCTTCAATTTCTTTAAAGAAATAACACAAATTTTATATATTTTTCTTCATTTTTCGATTTAGAATAGAACGTGTACTGTTCCCAATGCATTCGTGTGTCATCATCATCATAATCATCATCATCATCTTCTGCTAAATCCGGGGTCGGGCCGCAGGGGCAGTCATCTAAGCAATGAGGTCCAGACATCCCTCTCCCCCGCCACTTCCTCCAGCTCTTCTGGGGGGACACTGAGGCGCTCCCAGACCAGCCAAGAGACAGAATTCCTCCAGCGTGTTGAGCCCTCTCTTCCTAGTTGGACATGTCCAAAATACCACAGCAGGGACGCATTCTGGAGGCATTCTATGCCTGAGCCACCTCAACTGGCTCCTCTCAATGCGAAGGAGCAGCAGTTCTACTTTGAGTTACCCCCAGATGGCTCAGCTTTTCACCTGAGAAGGGAGAGCCCCGCCACCCTACAAAGGAAGCTCGTTTCAGCCGCTTGTATCCGCGATCTTGTTCTTACAGTAACTACCCAAATCTCGTGACCATAGGTGAGAGTTGGAACATAGATCAACTGGTAAATTGAGAGCTTTGCCTTTCAGCTCAGTTCCCCCTTTACCACGATGAACTAGTACAGGTTCCGCTTTACAGCAGAGGCTGCAGTGATCCGCCTGTCAATCTCCTGCTCCATCCTCGCTTCACTCGTGAACAAGACCCCAAGATACTTGAACTCCTCCAATTTGGGAAGGACCTTGCTCTAAACCTGGAGAGTGCATTCCACCCCTTTCCGACTGAGAACCGTGGATCTCGAGCTTAGAGGTGCTGATTTTCATCCCGGCCACTTCGAGCTCGACTGCAAATCACTCCAATGAGAGCTTGATGAAACCATAAGGACAACATCATCTGCAAAAGCATAGATGAGATACGATAGCCACCAAACCAGAACCCCTCAACGATTTGCAAATTATAAACAGAATCGGTGACAAAGGATAGCCTTGGCAGACTCCAACCCTCACCAGTAATGAATTCGATCTGTTGTTCCCAATACTAACCAAGCTCTGGCTCTGGTGATACAGTGACCGAATGGCCTGTAGCAACTGGTCCAAAACACCATACTCCTGGAACACACCTAACAAGATAACCCAAGGGACACGATAGAAAGCCTTCTCTAAATTTACAAAACATGTGTACAGATTGGGCAAACTCCCATGCCCCACCAGAATCCCGTGGAGCGTATAGAGTTGGTCAAGAGTGCCACAGTCAGGACGAAAATGACACCTTTCCTCCTGAATCCGAGGTTCAACCATTGGTCGGGTCCTCCTCTCCAATACCCCTGCATAGACTTTCCTAGGTTGGCTGAGGAGTGTGATTCCACAATATGGGAACATACACTCCAGTCCCCCCTTTTTTAAAAAGGGGGATTATCACCACAGTTTCCCAATCCAGGGGTACAACCCCGAATTACCACGTGTTGTTACAGAGACATATTAACCAAAACAAGGTGGTCCAGAACTGAGGAGCTTTTTGAATACCTCAGTAACCTCAGCACCAGTGATGGGCGAACCCCCACCAAAACCCCCAGGGCCGTCCTTGTACATGGAGGGCAAGTTGGAGGGATTCAGGAGGTCCTCAAAGTATTCCTTCTACTTCCCAATGACAACTCCTCTCAAGGTGAGCAGCTCCCCACTTCTACTGAAAGAGTGTTTGTGGAGAACTGCTTCTCCTTCTGTGGTGTCGGATGGTGGTCCAGGACCTTTTTGAGGCCAACCAATAATTGCTCTCCAGGCCAACACTGTAATACTCCTACGCCCAAGATTTCACATTAGCGATAGCTCAGGCTGTAGCATGTTTGGCCTGCCGGTACCCGTCTGCTGCCTCAGGAGTCCCACAGGCCAATAAGACGATAGACCTCCTTTTCCATCTGAATGTTCCCTTCACAGCAGGTGTCCACCACCGGGTTACCGCCACAACAGGCACTAATGACCTTCTGGCTACAGCCATGGGCTGCTGCCTCAGCCATGGAGACACGAAACATGGCCCATTGAGATTCCATGTCACCCGCCTTCTTCGGGACGTGGTTGTAGCAGGAGACTCCATCAAACGTTCCCAGGAGACCCTATCTACACGCTTGGGCCTGCCAGGTCTTGAGGGCGCCCTCCACAGCCATTGGTGATGTGGCCGCAAGTCTGCTGACATGACTGCATAGTTGATCACTGAACTGTGACCTTGGGTGTGCTGGTACCAAGTGCACTTATGGGCACCCTTATGTTTGAACATGGTGTTCGTGATCGACAAACTATGATGAGCACAGAAGTCCAACAATGAAACACCATTCAGGCTCAGACTGGACAGGCCGTACCTACCGATCACACCCTTCCAGGCCACACTATCGTTGCCCACATGGGTGTTGAAGTCTCCCAGCTCAATGAGTAAATCTCCTGTGGGAGTGTTCCCCTATACACCCCTAAAGATTCCAAGAAGGGTGGGTACTCAGAACTGTAATTTGGTGCATAACCACAAACAACAGTCAGGACCCCCACCCCCCACCAGAAGAAAGAGGGAAGCTACCCTTTCGTCAAACCAGGGAGAACCCCAACATGTAGATACTGAGACTGGGGGCAACAAGGATGCACACACCAGCTTGCTTCTTCTCCCCATGAGAAACTCCAGAATGGAATAAGGTCCAGCCCCTCTCGAGATGCGTGGTTCCAGAATTCAGGCTATGCGTTGAGGTGAGTCCGACTATATCTATCTGATATCTCTCCAGTTCATGCACCAGCTCAGGCTTCTTCCCGGCCAGAGAAGTAACATTCCATGTCCCAAGAGCCAGAGTCAGTAGCCAAGGATCAGTCCAACAGAACCGATGCCTTCGACTGCTACCTAACTCATACTGCACCCAACCCCTATAGCCTCTCCCGCAAGTGGTGGGTCCATGTGAGGGCGGCCCCATGTCTCCTATTTGGGCTGAGTCTAGACCGGGCTCCATGGGCAGAAGCCCAACCACCAGTGCTTGTCTTTGATCCCAGGCCTGGATCCAGTTTGGGAGCCTGTATTTGTGTGTATAGACATTAAAGCTAATATAAGGATTTTGAACTGAATTCATTTATGTTAAACAGGCTGCTATTATATTGAACACACCTGTTTATATACACACATCTATTATGGGAGCAGAAAAGCCTTGTAAACTTACAGTATATCTAGTGCATATAGAATGAACGTTGTAAATGTTTCTATTCAAAAAGAAATGCATCAAATACAGAACTGCTAGCAAAAAATAGAGAATAATGTATTTCCATAATAAACAGCAAGAGAGGCCAATTTTTCAGTGAATAGGGAAAGCACAGGAAGATATCTTGTAGGCGAGGAGACAACCTGAATGTCTTTCGGTGAATTAGAATAGCATCTCTTACATCTTTAATGAATAGGAGAGTATTTATGATTAATTTAATTAATGTGAATATTTACTAAAGAGGACCATAACCCGAATGACTAAGTCAGTAATAAGGACACACTTTGCAACTTCAACTAATTCACCTAAATATACTTATTAGTACAGTATCTTCTTTTCCTTTCAGCTTTTTCCCTTGATCAGGAGTCGCCACAGCGAATCATCTGATTCGCAGATTTAATTTTGCATAGGTTTTTACGTCGGATGCCCTTCCTGTCACAACCCTTAACAAGAGACAGAAACACGCTGACGGCTTTGCAGCTATGTCAAATGAAATATGAAAGTCAGCAATGGTTCTTTTACATGCCTCTCACCATAGACAGTGAGAGACATGGCCCGCCTTTGATAATAACCCAGTCAGCTGCACTGGGGGGACAGTGGCAACCCTGTGGGGACTCGAACCCCCAATCTTAGGATCAGCAATCCTGCGCCCTATCCACTAGACCACCACTGCCCCTGAATACTTATTAGTACAGTATATATACTAATAATACACAAAATGCTGTTGACGGTTAAGTTGGAAACATAGGTCACAAATCAGACTTCTGTGTGTGTTTTAAGATCATACCAGTTGCCAAATATATGATATGGTAGAGTGAATCCTTTCCCTGTACAACATCCACAGCAACATGAGAGAAGCGGACATTATCCTCCATGAAATAGGGCACAGGGACAATTGGTTGAACTACTTCATGCATCAGGATGAACTTCTGTGCATCTTGCAAATTTCTCTCGGTTAGGTTCACATAGGAACCATAATCTATGGTTCCACACTGTAGCAGAGAAAGAGAGAGAGAGAGAGAGAGAGAGAGAGAGAGAGAAAGAGAATATCATAATGAGATACATCTTCACAAGTTTATAACTTAATAAGTTAAGTACAGCTTTGTATTAGCAGCAGAATAACAATATGCAACACAAAATCAAGTAATAAAAACACATTTATTTAGTACAGGCTTATCTTTCTATTAACCAGTGGAGCATATCTGCTGCATGAAGTTGAATGGGTGAACAACCGAGAATTTTTCATTCATTCCTTCCTTTATTCATTTATGGGGTTTTTTTTTGTTTTGTTTATTTATTCTTTTCAAATATTCGCCCAATATCAACAATTATGCCCCGGGAAATAATTTGACCGCAGTTGGGAAGGGACTTGGTTAACAGAGGGTAAATGCTTACTCATTGGTCTATGGTATAAAGATAAAGAGTGCTTTGAAAGTCTCTCAGTCAGCTTTAATAAATGTCAGCTCAATAGTATTGCCTGTAGCGATACTGTATCAGCATGTGGATTGGAACCAATTAACATTCATATTTAGTTAATGTTTTGACTGCCACTTAGTTCAGGAGTGAAAAATGTGTCATGTTTATAATCATGCAGCCCAAGAGCATTGGTTAATCTTCAGATAAAACACCAAAATAGGGAAATTTGATTTCAGTAGCATGTTTGATGGTGCCAGATGGGCTGGTTTGAGTATTTCATAAATTGATGATCTTCTGAGACTTTTTTATGGATAATGCCTCTACAGTTTACAGTTAATGCTACAAAACCACCCATTGCAGCAGTTTGGCAAGTAGAAAGGCTAAGAGAAAGAAGATGGTGTGAGCAGAAAAGCATCTCAGAAATCCTAATGCTTTAAAGACAACATAATTAATTCACACAATTGAAAAGGCCACTAACCCGATCTATCTTATTTGTGTCTATTATAGTTTAAGATGTTGATAGTATATCACATGCCTTTAACATACCTCGTGTGGGGCCGGTGGCGTAGTGGTTAGGGTGCTGTGCTCATGATCAGGAGGTTGTGAGTTCGAATCCCACTGAGACCCTCACTGTGCTAAGACCCCTGGGCAAGGTCTCAACCACAAATGTGCCTCTGTTCACCCAGCAGTATAAATGGGTACCAGTAAAATATACTGGGAAGGTAAACCTGCGATGGACTAGCGTCCCATCCAGAGGGAGTTGAACTCCTGGTCGCTTCATGCTACGGAAACCGGGGATAAGCACTGGCCTGATGAGCCACGAAGCTAAGCCACTAGGCTCGAGTGTAAAAACTCAACAGACTTACCTTTTAACATTCCTTAACATAACATATACTGCCCCGGCCAGAACAAAAAACTTGCATTGGGCTGCCTTTAGCTTTGATTACGGTACATGATAATCATGAAATTGTTTTGACAAACTTAAGCAATATACAATATTTATTTATACTCAGAGTTGGGTTAATTTCTCACCAAAATCTCGAATTGATGACAGGAAAATCTAACAAATCAATTAAGTCTTCAGCCGTTTGCAAAGACCTTCAATAGGATTAACACCAATCTGTGCTGCCAGTTAATGTGTGAGAATGTGTGGTTCTTTATGCTTCCTGAAACACTGTTTGACTATTCAAACCCTAATTTTACATCCATACCATCAAGGAAAAAAGTTCATTGATGAAATAATCTGTTAATTCAGTACATTAAAGTCCTCAGTTGACTTCATTCTATTTTCACATAATGTTGTTGAGCCTTGATCTGAAAAACTAGAGCAAGAATGAAAAGGGTGATTATGTGTTACAAACATGCCTAAAGGTAATCCAACCAAATATTACAGTGTTTTACTTTTTTTTTTTTTTTTTTTTGGGGGGTTGTTCAGTTCAGTTCATTTTCTGTACCCGCTTAATCCTAACTTGGGTCGCGGGGAGGCTGGCGCCCATCACAGCCAACTTCGGCCGAGGGCAGAGTACACCCTGGACAGCTCGCCAGGCCATCGCAGGGCGGAAACACGCCTCACCATAGACAGTGAGAGACATGGCCAGCCTTTGATAACCCAGTTAGCTGCACTGGGGGGGCAGTGACAACCTTGTGCAGAGTGGGACTCGAACCCCCAACCTTTGCATCAGTGATCCGACGCCTTATACCACTAGACCACCACTGCCCCCTGGGGGGGGGGGGGGGGGTTGTTTGTTTTGTTTTTTGGGGAAGAGTATTATGTACTTGCACAAGTGTTAATATTATTCTCTTTTTTATAGTCCCAAGGTATACTTCTTCTTCTTTTTTTTTTCCTTTCGGCTGCTCCCTTCAGGGGTCGCCACAGCAAATCATCCGCCTCCATCTCACCCTGTCCTCTGCATCTTCTTTTTTGACTCCAACGACCTTTATGTCTTCCTTCACCACATCCATAAATCTCTTCTTTGGTCTTCCTCTAGGCCTTCTGCCTGGTAGTTCCAACCTCAGCATCCTACTGCCAATATACTCGCTATCCCTCCTCTGTACATGTCCAAACCATCTCCATCTAAATGAAGCACCTTTTTAATAAACAGCCTACAATCTGATTTTTTAATGTTCTGTTCCTTGTCTCAGCATTAGCAGCTGGGATACCATTTTATGAGGTAGGACAGGATGCTGGTGATGAGTACTGAGGAAGGAGTTGACTTCATCTTTGAACTTCTGTCTGTCTCCTATGGTCACTATTTCCTCCGGCAGACTGTTCCACAGTTGGACTGTTGCAGGTAGAAACGATCTCTTGTGAGTTTGTTGCAAAGAACATGGGCTCAAGGGTAGCTGAGTGTTGAGCACTAGTCTGCCGGGTTACTCATCCCACAACTTTAGGCTTTGTGAGTAGGCTGGTCAGAAGGGCAGGAGTATCTCCAAAGTACATACGATGGAGGAGTGTTCGGGTGCCAACCTCTCTTCTTTGCAGGAGGGGCTGGATTTGTTTGGCTTCAAGTGGCTTATGTGGGAGATTTATTATTTTAATGGCCCTTCATTGAATGGCATCAAGCCATGACTAGGAGGTTCGTGATGCTGCCATCCAAACTGAGGACACCTGAACATACTCTTATAGATCAGGGCTCTCTGGTCTGGGCTTAAATATGGTGATTCTCTTCTAAGTAGGCAAAGACGCCTTCCAGCATTGGATGCCTTTTTCTTAGCAGTGTATTTCCAGGTGAGTCCTTTCCAAATAGGGATACCAAGTAGTTCAATTTCATCTCCTTCTATTAGGATGGTCTCCAGGACTTACAGGTTTAATTGTTGTGGTTAGGTCGATTTAAAAGCTGCAGAGTTGCATGCACATATCTACAAGTCCACAAGTCAAATTGTACAATCCTTATATGAAAATAATACAATTGTTGAAAAAATTGTTGAAAGAAAAAAACAAATGATATCACTGTGCAACTTGGTTGCCGAACAACAGAAGTACAACTCAACCTAATACCCCATTTCACTGGAGCACGGCAGACTTACGGAAACAAAAATGTTTTCATCTGCAAACGTTCCGCAATTATTCCCTTATCTTTCCGTGTGATTCCATAATTATTCCTTAAGGCTTCCTCCACTTCTGTATGCTTTCGGCAGGCCAAAATATTCCGTGAACGTGCTTTTGAACATGTTCAAAAGCACGTTCACGGAAAAAAAATTCTGTGAATGTTCCGTGCTCTACACACCGCACACAATCAGCAATTAGCACCATCAGTACCATCAGCACCATGAGCAGCAGCAGAGTCAGACCGAGCGCTTGCCGGGTGCTTTGCCCCTCACATAGCCCCTGAAGACCGATTGATGGCACACCATGATATTTCACCTTCTTCTGATTCACTGACCCACTGCTGATTGTGGTTTGCTTGAGACTTCGATCGAGTCTGCATGATCATCCTCCTCATGCCCATGATCACGTGAGCACGGACAGAGTAGAGAGCACGCCACACGCACAGCCATGTTTAAACCGCCTTATAATAAATGATCAAGCAAATACAAAGTGGGATTAAGAGATCAGCGTGTCTTAAACAAGGGCTCAAGTGCATGCTTTCATCCAGCACAGACTCGATCAGAGGGATTTCCACTTTTCTGTAGGGTTTTCACCCATTTTCCATGTAAAAATGGCGAAGCTCTTCGGTCGACTGTGTTCCGCACCTTTCCGCTACGATCGTTGCATGCCGTGCTCCAGTGAAATGGGGGAATAAGACTGCTGTAAAAATTTCTATACACATGAGTATTTAGGAGGTCCCATGTCATTGGGAATGGGTGGCATACCTTATCCGCAAAGGGCTGATATAAATGCAAGTTTTAATTAAAAAAAATGCAGTAGACACACCCCTCATCTGTTTGAATCAATTTATGTTCACTTTCAATAAACTTTCAGATGTGGTCTCTGCTTGTTTGGAATGAAAACCTGCACCCACACCTTTGCTTATAAGGCTTGACTTCTCTGTGGTAAGACATTGCACAATCTTCTTCTTCTTTTCCTTTTGGCTTTTTCCCTTTCTCGGAAGTCGCCACAGCGAATCATCTGATCCGCACATTTGATTTTGGCAGAGGTTTTTACGTCGGATGCCCTTCCTGTCACAACCCTTTTTAGCAAGGGACAGAAACACGCTGACGACTTTGCAGCTACTCTTTACGAAAGTCAGCAATGGTTCTTTTACATGCCTCACACCATAGACAGTGAGAGACATGGCCCGCCTTTGATAACCCAGTTAGCTGCACTGGGGGGACAGTGACAACCTTGTGGGGTTGAACCCCCAACCTTAGGATCAGTGATCCTGCACCCTATCCACTAGACCACCACTGCCCCTTGGTAGGACATTGCACAATAGATCCAGGAAATTGACCTAACTTTAAGAATAGACTATAAACGGGGGAAAAAAAACAGATATGTACAAAACTTCATGATAATGGCTGACAATGGCATTGGCCATCAAACAATAAGTGAGTTTCTTACACACACCCAAGTCCACTACTTCTAGTCATGATTCCATTTTTCATATTTTCACACTGACGTCAGATCAAGTTAGGGCATAACCACCTGAATAATGATGTCAGCATTGGAATACTGGCACCATAGTTGATTAACCAGATTATCCAATAAATGTACTCATCCACAGCTGATCGAAAAAGCAGCCCTGATGGATAAGGTCAAACTATTCTTCAGCCTGAGGCAGGTGATGAAGAAAGTCCAATTACTCTTGAACTTTAACCAGGACCATGGAACAGACATGAGTAATTGGATGGGGAAGGGAGGAGACCTTACAAATAAATCAATCAGAAGAAACTGAATTATCTTGGGCGTAAGGTATTGCATGGCACGTGTCACAGATTATAGAGTGAATTAGTTCTGTGTCATTCTCAAAATAGTTTATCATATGGAACCCCTTAGGACAATCCAGACCTTAAACAAAAGGCCTGGAGACCACCCCCCCCCCTGCAAATAAATTTCTTTTTTCAATTCATGGACTCAGATTGCCTATTCAGTTATGTCCTATACATTAGAAAACTATAATACCTTCAGTACAATAATGATAGAAAACAAATATAAACTATATATAATATAATTAACAATTAAGATGTAATGCTATAATAAAGGCAGGGGTGGTCTGGTGGTAAAGGGCACTGGATCGCTGATCCTAAGGTTGGGGGTTCGAGTCCCACTCTCCACAAGGTTGTCACTGTCCCCCCAGTGCAGCTAACCGAGTTATCAAAGGCCGGCCATGTCTCTCACTGTCTATGGTGTGAAGTTCATGTGAAAGAACCATTGCTGACTTTCGACAAGAGTAGCTGCAAAGCTGTCAGCGTGTTTCCACCCTGTCATGGCCGGGCGAGCTGTCCAGGGTGTACTCTGCTCTCGCCCGGAATCAACTGGAATGGGCGCCAGCCTCCCCGAGACCCTAATTAGGATTAAGCAGTTACAGAAAATGATAATAATAATGCTATAATATAATATAATTAGGAACAATAATATGGAAAATGTAAAATTCAGATTGTTTTCTCTGTGCTATCTGAGTAGATACAGACAAAAGCACACCCACTCATTATGACAGAACATTTGAGACATCATGATAAATTACTGACATAATAACAAATTTACAATTTTTTAGTTGAAACTGGGAGGGATTGTTTTATTGCAGGATTTAAGAATAGCCAAATATTTTCCATGACTGGACAATGCACTTGATTTATGCACTCACACATTTAACCATGGATTGTTATGTTGAGAGCATGAGCCTTGGGCCTTGGGGTCATTGAACGAGCTTTTCATGTATCCTTTAAAACACATGTGAAATATTTTTGTAAATTATATTTTCTATTGTAATTCTCTCACAATGGCTCATTGGTGGTCTAGTGGTATAGGGCGCTGGATCGCTGATCCAAAGGTTGGGGGTTCGAGTCCCACTCTCCACAAGGTTGTCACTGTCCCCCCTAGTGCAGCTAACTGGGTTATCAAAGGCCAGCCATGTCTCTCACTGTCTATGGTGTGAGGCATGTAAAAGAATCATTGCTGACTTTCGACAAGAATAGGCTGCAAAATCCGTCCGCGTGTTTCCGCCCTGCGATGGCCTGGCGAGCTGTCCTGGGTGTACTCTGTCCTCGCCCTGAGTTGGCTGGGATGGGCACCAGCCTCCCCGCGACCCTAATTAGGATGAAGCGGTTACAGAAAATGAACTGAACAATGGCTCATGATTTAATTTATCCCAGTGCTACAATGGCAGAGGGAAGATAGGCAGACATGTTTGTAGAGTTGCTGTTAGTGACACTAAAATGAAGATAATTAGTAAAATCCTGTCAGTGCCAATGTTAGTGCAGACTCAGCCGTGCATTATTCAACCAATTAACCAAGTGTCTAGAGCCAGGACAGTTTCTCCAGTATAAAGACACAGAACTGTTATCTAATCGCAGAAATATTTCCGACACTGAATACAATTTCCTCTGTCTTTCCCTGTTTCCGTTTCATTACTTTTAAAACAGAACAATTTTCACACTTGAATGAAGATGGGCATAAGTAATTCTGTCTATCTGTAAATAAGCACAGAGACAAACAACATCAGCTGACTGCCTGACATCAGTGATATTTTGTGCCAGAACAATTACTGTGCTTTACTGGGTTTATTCATACCTCCAATGGCCTGTTATTCACATTGGTCAAATGAAAATGATTATTTTGGTTTAAAATACTAATGCTTGCATTACACTTTAGCTATTAAATTAATAATATTAAAAAAAAGACAGAGTTAAAATAACACTTTCAAAGGTGTTCGGGCCCTAATTCCACATTGATAAGGTAGAGTCATCTTCGAGACAATTCCTCCCATGAGAAGATAAATATTTCTTTTAAGGGTTTTATGTGCGGCAATGTTTCTTTTGTGAAAATGTGAAACCTACACAGGCAAAAAAAGGCTAACAGGCATAAAAATCACCAGGGTTTCCGAAATCTGTCAACATTAAAATGTTCAATGCATGCCAGAACACAGATGGACTTACATACACACTGTAAGGAGACGGCATGATAGACTTTCTCTTTTGTGTCCACTCGCTCACTTCCCATTGTACACTTATACTGCATTGGGCCACCTTTATGGTTTCTACTGCAACACATGTTTTTACCTGAGAGAGAGTTGAAACCAACCTGCAGAAACTGTTCTCTATGGCAAACATACATTTACACCGACAGTCACATGTACAGTCCTTATATTACAATTATCCCAATGTACATGTCCTTAGACTAAGGGACAAAACTGGAGCATACAAAATGTACACTGAAATGTCCTCACTGACCATGGCGCTCAAACATAGAACCTCCCTGCAGTGAACAAGGGGGCTATCCTCTAACCACTATGCCTCTACCCCCTTTCAATTCTGAGACAGATCTGTCCTGATCTTATCTTACTATCCAGCTATCGGACATTCTAACCTTTTTTATCCATTAATATAATTTTAGGGATATAGCGACTCTTCTGTACAAGAAAAAGGACACAAGAAACACAAAGTAAAGAAAGTAAAGCTGAAATGAGTATTGATGCCTATCGACTAGCACTAAGAATCCAAAACATCTTTTGTGCTGTTTTCAGAGCTTTTAAAGTAGAAATCAATCTGCAGATTGACAGACACTCAGCTAAGCCATGGACTGACTCTTTGAGAGTCTATTTGTGAGTGTTTGCTGTGACAGTGTTAAGACAAATAGATGAGCAGAGTGTTACCGAGCACTACAGCAGTCTTTATCACCCTGATTTATAAGTATGCAGATAGGTTTGCACAACATTTGCAGAATCTGGTTTAAATTTAATAGAAACCCATTAAAACAGCTATGTCAGATATGATGGTGATTGGATTAAGAAAGGTATGTTGATAAGCATATTAGACATGGTATGGTGCTAGTGTGGTGTGTGCATGGATACATACACACACACACACACACACACACACACACACACACTAGCATTTATTTGTGTGTGTGTGTGTGTGTGTGTGTGTGTGTGTGTGTGTGTGTGTGTGTGTGTGTGTATGTGCGCGCGTGCGCATGTGCATAAGGGGAGCTACTGCCTCAGACAATTGCGGACGAAGGCGTGGTAACAAACTGAATAGCTCATCAACACATATACAACTATTCACACCTATACTCACACCAAGGGACAATTTGGAATGGGCAATTAGCCTATTGCTCATGTTTTTTGGGCTGTGGAAGGAAATGGAGTACAAAGAGGAAACCCAGGAAGCACAGTGAGAACATTCAAATTCCGCACAGAAACACCAAAGCCTTGGAATCAAACTCAGGCCTTCTTGTTGTGAGGCAGATATGCTACCCACTAAGCCACTACGATACATGATAGATTTTAGTATAATATACCATTTTTGGACACAATATAAACAGATTCATTCACGTTTTATGTAATGTAGCTGTTCCAGTGAGGAACAGATCCAGGCCCTCCTCTAGATGGAAAAGGGTCAAGAAGAAACTACAGGAAATATGCCATTCATTCATTTTCTGAACCACTTAATCCTAATTTGGGTCACAAGGACACTGGTGCCCATCTCAGACGACTCTGAAAAAGGGCAGAATACACCATGGACAGCCTGCCAGACCATTGCAGGGCAAAAACAAACTGATGGAGAACCAGTGTCCTACTCTTTATGAATGACAGCAATGGTTCTTTTACGTGCCTCTCACCACAGAGAGTGAGATGGCTGGCCTTTGGTAAACCAGGAAACTACACTGGGGAGACAGTAGTGATAATCTGGTTACAGAGGGGCTTGAACCCCCGACCTTCAGATCAGTCAGCCAGCAACCTACCACTGGGTGTGTTTAGTCAGCAAGTTTATGTTATGTGAGTTATTGAGTGTTTCCATGTGCTTGCAGGCTGCCAGTAACCAGGACGAGTGAGACCAGCTGATGAGAGCTGTGTGTCTGGTTTATATCTCGGATGTGTGTGTGTAAGTGAATGTATATAATTGTGTAGAGATATGTGTCTCTGAGCAAAATGAAAAGATTGAATTACTGAAAAAATGTATTGTCAAATTGATCAACTGAGAATAAGCCAGTAAAAGGTTGTTTGTCTCTGTGTCAGTACCTTCAGACTGGGAAGTGTCATAGTATCCTAGACAAATAGAAGCTTGAAAACATATTTCAAAAAATTCAAAGTGATTTACTACAATGGTGTACTGAAGACTCTGTGGTAATTTTGGAGACTGTTGGTGCCTGAGGTAAAAATTCACAGGGCGCCCCTCCAAACAGCGTTAATCATAGTTTTGTTCTAAGTAATCTGACACCAACTAAAGAAATTGCCAACAAAGCTCAGACACGGCTTTCATCAGTTATGAACAGAAAAAGTCCAAGATATCTAATTAACCTCTCCAAAACACTCCAGTACAAGTGTCCTATAAACATCAGGCACATTGCTACTGTAGAAATGGTGGCGTCCATGTTTATTTTGGTTCAGTCCTGTCCCATAAAGGAAATACAACCTCAAGGTGATTGTAAGGTGCTGGAAGGAGATAGTGCGCTAGACATCATATGATTAGATTAGAGGTGAAGGAAAGGAGGCAAATGAGAACTGAACCAAATATAAGATAGTGGAAGCTAAATGTGGAAGGCTGCATTGTGAAATTCTGCGAGGATGTGAAAGAGGAATTCTGAGAGGAAGCAGTGAAAAGATGCTGAATAACTGGACAGCTACAGCAGTAGTGGTGAGAAAAAACAGACGGTGTTGGGAGTGGCATCAGAGCAAAGGAAGGAGGAGAATGAGACGTGGTGGAGTGAGGAAGATCAATGAACATCAAGGGAAAGAGATTAGCTAAAAAAATTGGGACGCTCAGAAAAATGAAGAAAATAGTCCAAAGAGATGGACCCTTAGGTGAATAGAGAGAGGGGCAAAAGCTAAGCAAGAGGCATATAATGCGTTGGATAGGAAGCTAAACATGAAGGAAAGAGACAGGGAAAGGAATCAAGCAGCAAACGTTGTAATGCATGTTATGGTGGTAAATATGCACATGGTAATACAGGGATCCCTCACTTTCCGCTGTTAATTGGGACCGAGATCCCCCCACGATAACGGAAATCCTTTTGTGAAAGTTCACAAAAATCCATATTTTAATTCGATCAAGAATGTCCAAAAGGTGCTTGCATGCTGAGAGGCCTCTGAACAACTACCCCCCCCCCCCCCGACTGACATATATGTACATGTATATGTGTATATAATATCAATAAATACATATTCAATGCTATAAATGCTTATAATGACAATTAAACATTAAAAAAATAATGCATAAGATGTAAATAAAATATAAATATACACATATACAAATGCACGCACACAGATGCACACCTCACATAAATGTAGTTTTGATGGGAGGTTTTGGGTTGTTTATTGTTTTGTGTTTGTTTGGGTTTTTTTTTTTTTTTTTTTTTTTTTTTTGCATAATTGGCCTTGTTTTTGTGGCATTTTCCTTAATGCTTTCCCCAATTCTTCCTTAATGTCCTTATTTCCTTTTTTTGATGAATATTAAAAAAAAAAAAAACCCACGATGCACTGAAGCTGCATAAATTGAAGCGCGAAGGATCCCTGTATTCTGGCAAGTGAAGAGAGTGTGCCAGGAGCATGGAAAGAGCATTGTGAGAAGTTGTTGAATGAAAAAAAATGAGAGAGAGAGAGAGAGAGAGAGAGAGAGCGAGAGAGAGAGAGAGAGAGAGAGAGAGAGCGAGAGCGAGAGAGAAAGAGAGAGAGAGAGAGAGAGGATGGATTAGTAAGGATAAAGTGAGAAGATGAATAGTGAAAAGGCAGTTGGTCCAGAGGAAACATCAGTGGCGGTATGGGGATGATTAGGTGAGATAGTTGTAGAGTCTTTATCCAAACTGTTTCACAAATTCTTGGAAGGTGAAAGGATGCTTGGCGAGTGGAGAGAAAGTGTGCTCATACCATGTTTTAAAAAACACAAGATGTGCAAAAATCTGCAGTAACTACAGGGACATAAAGCTCATAAATCCCTCCATCAAATTATGGGAAAGAGTAGAGGAATCCAAGATGAGAGGAGAGGTGGTGATCTGTGAACAGCGGTATGGTTTCATGCAATGGAAGTGCAACACAGATGGTTGCTTTAAGAATATTGATGGAGAAATACAGGGCAGATCTTAAGGAGTTGCACTGCTTGTTTTGGATTTGGAGAAAGCATACGACAGGGTGCCGACAGAGGAATTGTGGTCCTGTATAAAGAAGCCAGTCGTGGCATAGAAGTATATGAGCGTGGTAGAGAATACGTATGAGGACAGTGTGACATCAGTGAGGTGTGTGGTAGAAATGACTGACTAGATTAAGGTGAGATGGGATTTCATCAAGGATCAGCTCCGAGTCCTTTCTTATATGCAATGGTCATGGACAAATTGACTGACAAGGTCAGAACACAATCTTCCCCGGATATGATGTTTGGACATCATGATCTGTTGTGACAGCAGATAACAGGTGAAAATGAGTCTGAAGAGGTGGAGGTACGCACTGGAAATAAGAACATTCAGGTCAACAGGAGTAAGATATCAAATGTGCATGAATGAGAGGACAGAAAGATGCAGTTGCAAGGTGTAGAGGTGCTGAAGTTAAGTAAAGTTAAATATTTGGGGTCTATGCAAGGTTATGAAGAGTGTGATGAAGTGAAGAAGAGAGTTCAGTCAAGCTGAAATGATTGGAAAAGAGTGGCTGGGGTGATCTGTAATTGAACGAGATCTGAAAGAATGATGGTAGAGGTTTATATAGCAGGGATGTCCAAACTTATCCACAAAGGGCTGGTGTGGGTACAGGTTTTTACTTGAAGTAGATGCCACACCTTACACCTGTTTTCTGATGATCTTGATGAGACCACTTTGTTGTTGAAAATTATAGCTAACTAGAATGACAAGATCAGAAAATTAAAATTTTAATTACATCCTAGATCAATGGATCCCAACCTGGGTTCGATCGAACCCTAGGGGCTCGGTGAGTCGGTCTCAGGGGTTCGGCGGAGCCTCTGCCACGGAGGTCAGGACACACCCGACTCATCATGTCAATTAGTGATGACACGCCCCGCTTGGCCATCACTGGCTGCAGATGATCACATTACATTGCTTGGCCAATCAGTGCCGCGGGGAATTTAGCGCGCTCAGTAGTCAATGTGTGAAGTCGTGAGATTTTTTTCGGAATATTTTAATCCATACTATGTCGAGCAAATAAAGAAAGTGGTCGGACAAATATGTACAACATGGATTCACATGCATCACGGAACGTGATGGGACTCAGCATCCTATCTGAATGATTTGCAATGCCAAGTTGAGCAACTCTAGTCTCGCACCGGCAAAACTAAAGGAACACTTCGTGAAACTGCATGGAGATGGGAATACAAGAACACAACAGGACCTATTTCTTGAATTTGTAAAAAATCATATTTTTATTTTTCACTGATGAAGGGTTCGGTGAATGTGCATATGAAACTGGTGGGGTTCGGTACCTCCAACAAGGTTAAGAACCACTGTCCTAGATGTATATCTCAGTTGAAAACATTGTAGGGTGTTTTTTTTTTTTTTTTGCCAAATTTCAGTGATGCAAAGCTTTTTTTTTCCCAATTACATATGATTACACTAAAATTACTATTAAAGTTAAATACATTTCTTTTCAAACCTATTCTGATCATCAGCAGTAAGATTTTTTATAGTCTTTGAGATGTGTTGTCTATCAGCGGCTCCATTTGACATCATAAACCAAGGTGGTCTCACCAAGATGACTGCCACCCAACTTCAGAATTGAAACATTAATGTGCAATGTAGTTTTTTTTTTTTTTTTTTTAGCTCAGTGATTCAGAGCAGGTGGATTGTGTAGCTACTGCTTGGTTGAAGTAAAAACCCACACTCTCTTTGCAGATAACATCAGGCACCACTGGTTTGGAAAACAGTAGTGAGGCCAGCTATCCTGTATGTTTTGGAGACAGGAGCTTTGGCAAAAGAGACAGGAGAATGAACGCGGAGATTTTCTCTGGGAGTAGCACAAATAGACAGAATGAGAAATTAGTACGAAAAATGGACAGCACTCAGGAGTGTTTTGGGAAAATGGTGAAAAAAGCCAGACTGGTGACTTTTAAATTAGAATCTGAACGAAGCAAAAGTGGATGATGCTTATTTTGGTACAAATGACCCAAAATAAGTTGGCTGGTCATGAAATGTTAATATTGTTAATAATATGAGGAATCCACTTGCAAAACCTGCTTTGTCAAGTTAGTCAAGTTTTAAGAAAAATCTAGTTTTTTCATCGGCATGGAAATTAGCTGACAAAGTTTCACTTCTTTTACAATAAGGTCAGCAGGTTCCGAAAGTGGAGCTATTCGTGGGACATGCACAGGTGCCTGAAAAAGAGGCGAAGGGAAATAACTTTTTTTTTTTTTTAAATACAAAGCTTGACTTAGCAAGTTTCTCAAGTGGAGTCCTCATATTTTGGTCCTATATTCTGCTGGCCTCAAATTTATTTTAACAAGACCACTACCCGTTACTTCAGGGGCTAACCACTCAGTGTGTTCTCATGAGTACCATTTACCAATAGGTAAGGGTGGCTACTGCTTGGAGACCTAAGCCAGTAGGGGGTCCCGGTTGGTGGGTGACACCTGAGAGGAATAATTTCCTAATTTTATTTGTTTAGACTAAATGTACCAGTGGTGGTCTAGTGGTATAGGGCGCTGGATCGCTGATCCAAAGGTCGGGGGTTCGAGTCCCACTCTCCACAGGGTTGTCACTGTCCCCCCCCCCAGTGGAGCTAACTGGGTTATCAAAGGCCGGCCATGTCTCTCACTGTCTATGGTGTGAGGCATGTAAAAGAACCATTGCTGACTTTCGACAAGAGTAGGCTGCAAAGCCGTCAGCGTGTTTCTGCCCTGCGATGGCCTGGCGAGCTGTCCAGGGTGTACTCTGCCCTCGCCCGAAGTTGGCTGGGATGGGCACCAGCCTCCCCGCGACCCTAATTAGGATTAAGCGGATACAGAAAATGAACTAGACTAGATGTTCTATTTTGGCTATTTATAAGAAAAAAAAATGTAAATGTGCCAATTTATCACGTACCAAATGATCACTAAGCCTGAAAGTCACTTCAGGTCCAGAGAATATATGCACAAAAATAAAATAAATAAATAGCAAGTACTGTATGTGATTTGCAAATGTTTCTGCCCTGCAATGGCCTGGCATGCCGCCCAGGGTGTACTCTGTCCTTGTCCAGAGTTGGATGGGATGGGCGCCAGCCTCCCCGTGACCATAATAAGGATTAAGCAGTTCAGAAAATGGATGAATGAATAAATGAATGAATGCTATATTGTTTGAAAGCATTTAAATTAAGTTAATATACGTGGTTAATTTAAATGAGATAAGAAAATGAGGGCAGTGATGGCCTGTGGTAAGGTGCTCAATCACTGGTTGGGGGTTCAATGAATGAATAAATAAATCAAACCATATATTAACAATTTCACATTTTTTTACACCTGGCTATGTTTAGCATAACCAATTTACAAATCACACAGAGACTCAACAAAGTAAGTAGCATGACCAGTGATCCGGCAATGCTACCCAATACATCACTGTGCACCCATTCCCAGACTCCCACCATAGTATTTTAAAGCTGAATTAGTTTTGTTAAAACACCTTTTTTTTTTTTTTTTGGTTTTTTTTTTTTTGCAACAGAAAATTTCACTCCTGACTGAGTGCAGGATATTTCAGTTAAGAAGTCTGCGTTCATTCATGGGCTCTCTGTAATCAACTTCAATCAGTGAAGAAATAATTTCTCTAGTGCACGCTCCATGTTGCCCATACATGCTTGGAATAGACAGCTACTAGTTTTACATCAGTGCAGGAAGCCATAAATCCGAGGCTCATAAATCTTTACTCTCCAATGCTGACAAATTCTTGATGAAGATGTCACAGAGGCTGAGATAAAGTGAGGCCCGAATGCTCGCCAAACAGCATACCGCCTCCCAGTAGAGAAGGGTTTTTTCCACTGCATGTCAGCTGCTGCAACTCTATTATCTCCTCAGACAGGATTCTCAAATTCAGCTGATCCAGTACAAAAAAATTAATACATGCTGAGAAGACAGTTTTATTTAAAAGCGAGTCAAAAGCATACGAGGCAGCTCAGAGACTTCAGATGGCCACGGGTCTCAGAGCGAATTAAAGTGCATTAAAAGCTTCAGTGTCAGCCAACTTAGCCAACTTGCTATCATTTAAACCCCTTCCATTGAGCTCCAAAACGTTACACACACATGGCTTTCCAAACTATCGTTCTAAATCCCAGAGTCCCTTCAGTCTTATTGTGAGGGATCACTGATTCTGAGGAGAAAATTAAAGGCACTTCTCAGACAATCTTTATAATTAAATGATTAGAAACAGTTGAACATGGACGTGATCTTTTATATTAACCCTTGTATCACTGTAAATTACATTTTTGGAGGTTTTATTCAGTGAAAAGCTTTTAAAACTTTTCTTTGAGATACAAAATAATGTTCCTAGGATAGGCATTGGATCCACTGTGACCATCATCAAGGTACAGCTGCTGCTCAAGACCTAGCAAGGGGTTTGCATGCTTATCTTCTAGTAAAGAAATGATTCTTTAAAATTGTGAGATTTTTGTTATTTTGGTTCATATGGGGGATTGCTTGGCTTGGCATAGGTTTGCGCTTACCAAATATTCGTGGTTACTGCATTTAATAGCACAGACAAGTCCTAACCATAGTCGTGAACTGTTTATAAATAATGGCATAACTAAATAATGCATTATATCACAAAACACTTATATTGCCAAAAGCATTCTCTCTCTGCCTACACGTACATATGAACTTAAGTGGCATCCCATTCTTTATCCATAGAGTTTAATATGATGCTGGCCTACACTTTGCAGCTATAACAGCTTCAACTCTTCTGGGCAAACTTTCCACAAGGTTTAGAAGTGTGCTTATGGGAATTTTTGACCGATCTTCCAGAAGCACATTTATGAGATCAGACACTGATGTTGGACAAGATGCACTGACTTGCAGTCGCCACTCTTATTCATCCTAAGGAGGTTCTATCAAGTTGAGATCTGGACCCTGTGCAGGACAGTCAAGTTCTTTCACACCAAACTTGTCCATCCATGTCTTCATGGACCTTGGTTTATGCACTGGTGTGCAGTCATGTTGGAACAGTAAGTGGCCATTTTGAAATTGTTCCCACAAAGTTACAGAATGATCGAGGCTGAGTTGGCATCATTCACAATCCCTTCCACTTTGTTCTGACAGTTCACCATGGAATATTTAGTTGCGAGGACTTTTTGCACAGGTGGAATCATATCACGGTACCACACTGGATTTCACTGTGCTACTGAGAGCAACCCCTTCTTTCATGAAAGTTTGCAGGAGCAGTCTGCATACCTAGATCCTTGAATTTATACAACTCTGGCCATGAACGTGATTGGATCATCTGAATTCAATTACGGGCATTCCTCACTTAACGACGAACTCGGTTAAAGACGACTCAGAGTTAAGACGGCCTGTTAAAAATTGCCAAAAATGATCAAAGGTATACTTTTACTGTTAATGAGTCAAAGCAGAAACAAAGCAGCTGAGTTGTGAGTGTGTGCGTATGTTCGCGCATACCCAGTGTTGGCAGCATCTCCCATCCCACCTCCCTACTCACTCTCACACACACACACACACACACACACACACACACTACTCAGTCGGAAGTCTACCACGTTGCTAGGTAAGAGAGTTCAAGCGATTGCTAGCAGTTATGGCTTCTCCCATTCAACGGTCTATACGTATGCAATACAGTAGCCTACTGTACAAATACAGACCAAGAAAAATGTCTACTAAAGCGCGGTTCATTTAATGATGGAATCGCTTAACAACGGGGTCTACAGAACGTAACCCCATCATTAAGTGAGGACCGCCCGTATTTAGATGGGTGAGTGAATACTTTTGACAACATAGTGTATATAGTAAACAAGTTGATGATGATGACGATGATGATGATGATGATATTTGTGATAGAAAATGTTATAAATGATGCTGAATGCTGTGTACCAATAATTGAACTAAATGATAAAATATCAAGACTGACGTTCAACTGATGATAAATATAGAAAGAGCAGTGGTAGGGCAGCACTATGGTGTATTTCTTAGCACGTTCACCTCACAGCAGGAAAGTCCTAAGTTCGATTTCCGAGCTCAGGACATTTCTGTGTTGCGCTTCCCTATGCTTGCGTGGGTTTCCTTCAAGTACTCCTGTTTCTGTCCATAGTCCAAAAACATGTACAGTAGGCTAATTGGCTGTTCTAAATCACCGCTAGGAATGAGTGTGAATGGTCGTGTGAGTGTTGACCCTGTGATTGAATGGCAAGCTGTACAGGGTGTACCCCACCCTCGCCCAGAATTAGCTGAGATGGATGCCAGCCTCCCCGTGACCATACAATTCAGCAGCTGAGAAAATGAATGAATGGCTGAAAACATTGGGTAAATTATTAAATATTATAAATTAATCTACATCAATTTATGTAATGAATACATCTAGCATTCAAACCAGCATGAAATACCACATCTGATAATTAACTTTATTACTTTGTTACCAATACTTACAGTCAATTATCTTAATTGTTTAGTTTGTTTGTGTTAACGGATGCAGTAAACAATGCTGAATAAGTGATCTTTAATGTGTTAACTTTCAAATTCTTCTTATAAATAGCCCATTCTTAGAAACGTTTAGGCCGGATGTAAAGCTGTAAAAGTAGGGAATGAGGGACATGTTGACTAAATTCACTCGATTAAAAGGCACAGACACAACCGAATCCAGACGGAGTTGTGCGAATTGAAAGGTTAGAATGGTCTGCTTTGACATTTTGCATTAACTCATAATAAGAATATTCTTTAGCATTTAACTTCCCTTCCTGTGATTTATAAAAGTCACGACCAGGACCCGGTTTATTAGATTAATTATCAAACTAATGCAAATGCATAGATTTAACAGCTTCAGATATGCCATCATTTAAAAGAAAATTTATTAAAAAGAATAAATAATGGAATGGGTGTGTTGTGGGACATACATATAGCTGTGAAGAGAACATCAGACAGTAATAACTACTCTACAGGCCCTCAATACTCTCATTTTCTCTATTTTTGTGCATAGTTGTAGTAATACTGTACATTTCTCCTTTCAGAAGTGCAATATAAACATGATATTGTTGTTCACAGAAAGTAATATATTTTGGGATGGGGTTATTTTGGTGTTTTTTTATTTGCCAGTATTGGCAGTATTTTGTTGCAAAGTAGTACAAATGCAAATGGGTATGGAATGAAAAGAAGTGTTAATATAATCAATTACTTTTACTATTACATAATAAATATAAGGTAGAAGGGGTTTTGTGTGATACCATTAATTGTATCTATTTCATATTCTGATTGTCCAAAGCTATATCTGTATTCAGACGTTAAACCCAAAGTGGACATGGTGATGTGTAAATTCCAGCTCTGACAGTTCCTTGCCTTCAGGCATATTGCTTGAGATCTTAATTGACACCAGTTGGGGTTTATGCTAGACTTCTTTTTTTTTTTTTGTTAATATGTGACAGCAAATCTTCAATTTCCATTCTCTCCAAACCATAAGCAAATGACTATCCTCATTTAAATCACTTTCACCCTCAGCAGACCCTAACGCCGGACGCCAAAAATACATACATTGCACAATGCTACATGTTCATGCTAATAAACACCGTCTTTTTAGGGCCTGAGCTTCATACCTGACTGCTAACTCAAACATGCATAAACTTTAAAAACTTAAAGCTGTTTCCTGTGAACCCACTCCTGATGCATACACCACAACCAGGTGCTGAGTAAACCATTCTGATAAGCTTTCCAAATCGTCTACTCCTCCTCCTACTACCTCTACTAATAATGTGGCTCCCCTACATATCCATGTCTGTATTGTTTAGACCACCTATACCTATACAGTTAGATTCTTAACATTCATGCATTCATTTTGTGAACTGCTAAAGCCTAATTAGGGTCTTGGGGAGGCTGGGCGAGTGCAGAGTACATCCTGGACAGCTTGCCATGCCATCGCAGGGCAGCAAACAGCTGTGCAGCCTATTCTTGTCAAAAGGCAGCAATGGTTCTTTTACATGTCTTGCACCATAGACTGTGAGAGACATGGCCGGCCTTTGATAACCCAGTTAGCTCCAGTGGGGGTACAGCAGTGACAACCGTAGATAGTGGGGCTTGAACCCCCAACCTTAGGAGCAGAAATCCAGCACCTTACCGCCAGGCCACCACTGCCCCAGAGATCCTTAATATGATAATAATATCCTTAATACAAAGATTTGTGTAGAGAAGTCATACAAAAGGATTGCATTAACTAATTGAACTGTACATTTAACATTAACATAAACATTTAATGTTCACAAATATGACAGCAACAGTTGCAACATGTGCAACAGAGTGTGAAGCGTTGAGGTAAGGCTGTGCTCCTTTAAAACGCATAGGAAATGAGACACAATTTTTTTTGAGAACTCTTGGACCTGAAATTTACAGCTTAACCTCATCATGCCTCAGCTTGCTGATTTCTCACCTGGAAGTCCGGGTTGGGGTTTGGATAAGGAAGCCATGCCGAACGCGAGTTCTCTTGATATTTAAAAGGCCCACTGAACACTTGGGTAATGGCGCTCAGATTGAAGGCACACACTGCCGAGGCAGCGATGCTGTTTCTGAGGGAGAAAAGAGACAGAAAGGAGTCTCAGGCACCCAGTCATGCACACCCACTCTCACACTGTCTATTATCAGTACATCAGAGGCACTAATGTGAAAAAATGGGTCTATCTGCTGCTGGCTCTTGTACAAAGCCACAATTTAGGAACATCAAACATTAAACACAAAAAGAAACCTTAGTGTCTTCACATCCAAAATTTCCATTCACTAATAGTCACATTTTTCTGAATTCATTCTTTACTAATATAATCAGACAAGTTTTTCATCTGAGTTTCTTAAAAAGTATAGTTCTGATTACATCTTTGAAAGGACTTTGATCTCAATAGTCTTTAAAAATTCTACACTCTTTGTGGATCCATTAAATATTTAATAGTTTAGAAAATCATCTTTAGGAAGTTAACCATCCGAAAAAATCCTTTAGGATCTTTTTATCAATATAAATAGAAATAACACCTTGACCAACACCTGCCATGTTCCAGCCTACATCTAAATACTCATTTTATAGACCTAGAAGAACTGTGCCATGACACAGCTTGACCTCCACACTTTGGATTGCTCTAAATTCAAAAAGTTGTTTATGGACATAGTATCCCAAAACTGTGTAGACTGAATATAAAGGTTAAGGTGTTCTTTAGCACCCCCCCCTCCCCCCAAAACAAAACAACAACAACAAAAAAACAGCTTGTAAAGACAACCTAAACCACAAAAAACATCAACAACAACAACAACAACAATACTACTACTACTACTAATAATAATAATAATAATAATAATAATAATAATAATAATAATAAAATATTACTTGTAGGAGGTGATGGCAATAATTAATTGTAATGTGAGCAGCTGTAACGTACTGGTTAGTGAAGAAGCTTTTGGACTGAAAGGTTATTGGTTCAATTCCCAAACCAGCTAAAAAATATGTGGTAGTGGGGGAGTAAGCTGCACCTTCTTGGCTGAACAGCCCTTGAGCAGACCAACTAATCCCCCACTGCTTGCTGGGTGCCCCCCACTGCTCTAGGTATGTGTGCACATTTCGATATGCTAAATGGAGAGGAAATTATGTACTTTTGTAGGATTAGTACATTATAAATAAATAAATAAATAAATAAATAAATAAATCAAATAATCATGCATCCACTTCCTAGGAAAGGTCTGGTCCTTGAAGAGTAAAGGATCGCTATTATGTAAACAAATGCATCAAAGACTTGTTAAGATGTCTTAAAACAATGCATATAACAGAATGCTAGGAAAATATCTGAACCATGACAGTGCATTATATCCTTGAACAATTTAAGAAATCTTGAGAAATTTCCGTTGGTGATGAGCAAGGGCACCAGCCCAGACTGAACTCTTCGATACTGGGATTAATCATAACACTGTCGAAACATGCAGTGTGTTCAGAAGAATAAGTATTCCAGGTCTTCCGTGGAAGAAATAGCCCATGTGCCCTGAACCAAAAATACAAAAAGAAGAAAACAGACTGTTACCCCAACAAGCCAAAAAGCCTGGGGTGGGGGTATGGGCTTGTGTTGATGGCCAAGTGAAAGGTAACTTGCATTTTTTTGGTAGTAGCATTAATGCAGAAAAGTGCATTGAGATTTTTGCATGACATTAATTCCAGGGATGTCCATATATATTTAACAAGACAATCTAAAACCATCTTCTGCACACACTGCTAAGACATGGCTGCTCATGAAGTGGGTACAGGTACACAGGAAGCAATGAGCAACAAGTGACCATGTAAAATCAATGAAAGTAAAAGAGAGAGAGAGAGAGAGAGAGAGAGAGAGGGAGAGAGAGAGAGAGAGAGAGAGAGAGAGAGAGGGATGTCAGTCAACATTTTCTGAAACCATGCAAAGTAGGTGAGTACAAAGTTAAACTGAAATAAACTCATGCAACACGTTTTGGGAGATGACCAATCGGAGCTTAATGATATCATCGATTAATAAATGCCGCCAAACACTGGATTCCCCAAAACATTTTCCAGTAGAAAAATTTCATTTGAGTTTAATTATTCCACCTACAGCAACATAGAACACAAGCTCATTGGTGGTGTGTCTAACTATACTGTGCCTTACAAGTGCACACAGACATTTTAGAAGCATAGTAATCCGAAATGCAATGCTTGGGTCCACGTTAGCGTGGCTGGCACATTGCCTGGCATTTCCCCAAGTATATACTTAAATATATTCATAATGCACAAGAGTCTTCTTTCAGTATAATAATACCAATAACAATGATAAGCTAATTATTATGATAATATATGGTAATATAAGCAAAGATAATAGAAGCTAATGATAATTTATGGTATTTATTAGTGAGCTAGCTCGTTATTGCTCACAGATCTACACTTCCTATAGAGAACTAGGCAGATACTGCTCATGGTTTCACTCACAAACAACCAGAGCTGATGATGAGTGCTTCGCTGTGATTGACATGTGTTATGGAGAGATTTGCTTGTCATTTATGACTTGCTGTGTGTATGTACGAAGGTCTTATTGCTGAAAGGATAGGTCAAAAAAGTGGTAAATTGCAAACAATTTTTTTTTTCAGTTTTATTTTCAGAATATCATTCTGACTTTTTATGATTTTAAATCGTATAAGTTGTTAAATGTTACACAAATAAGCTTGTTTGCAATCACATGTCAACACGTAGAGCATGCCACAGCGAAAATGTATGCTTATCTGGCTAGCTCAGTTACCTGAACATTTTCTCAGAATTGCATTTGTGACTTTCAGCAATTAGCAGACAATGTTATTAACGTACATTCAGGTACACAGATATGACATACTGTATTATAAAAAAAAGGCCTTTAAGAAATCAGTCTATCTTGGCTGGACATAAAATGGATCAGTGCATTTTATCGTGTAAGCTCTGGGTCTAAAAAAATGTTTTTGTACTTATTATTGATTTCAGCAACCTCGTCTATTTTTTTAATCATTACTCCAGTTGTTTAAAACAATTACAACATAAAGTTTCATTGATATCGTCTAGCTTGTTTTGGTTAACTGTTCTTTAAATAAAAGTAAATAAACCAGTTTAAAGCAGTCTGGACTCACACATTAGTGGTGAAGATTCCATACAGTAGTTCCAGTTCTGGTAAAAAGAAGGTTCCTTGCAGTTCATTGTAAGTGAATGGGATTTCTCCGGGCCGTGAGCAGTTCAGTCTTGCCTTCATAAATGTCGTCCAAGTGTCCTCTAATAAGAACCGGCCACCAATATCGTTCTTACACACACGTGCCGCACGGGAAAATACAGTCCTGCCACAATCGTGCTCCACTGCATTCTCCCGGAAAAAGAAGTATGTAAAGTTTCCAATGTCGTAAGAAGATACAAAGTTGGGCTCTGTGTTAAACAGGGGGAAAAACAATGGTGATTGTTAAAGAAAGAATCTTGACGAAAGGGAATACACTAACTAAAATGTAACCAAATGCAAATGCAGAGGAACGACTGAGCCAACGTAACTAAAAAATACCATGCATCGAATATCTACCGGTTTATCGCTGCACAACCTGCCTATACACTCTTTGATAATACTAATCCAAATGGAATTCCAAAACCACTTCAGGTGTGCAGGGAACTTATTGATAGAAAGTGTTTATGTGTACATGTGGAATTGGAAAAAAAAAAGTGAATAAAAAAAAAAATAAAAATGTGACACCACTGAAATAAACTTTTTTGTTTCTTTAAGAGAAGCCATGCTTACGATACCTTGTTTTAATAATTTTTAAATATTTTAATTGTGTCATGAAGATAGTTTGCTTTTTTAAATTAGCTTTTTAATTTTATAATACTTCGCGCTTCAATTCATGCAGCTTCAGTGCATCGCTTTTTTTGTTTTGTTTTGTTTTTTTTTTTAAATTCATCAAATTAAAAAATAAGGAAATTAAGGCAGAATAGGGGAAAAAGTTAATGAAAATGCCAGAAAAACAAGGCCAATTATGCAAAAAATCCCAAACAAAAACAAACAAAAAAAACAACCCAAAACCCCCCATCAAAACTATTTACATTTTTAATGCGAGGTGCACATCTGTGTGCATTTGCATCTGTATGTGTGTGTATTTATATTTTATTTACATTTTATGCATTAATTTTGAATGTTTAAATGTTATTATAAGCATTTATAGCATTTAATATGTATTTAATGATATTATATACACGTATACATGTCTCTCACTGTCTATGGTGTGGTCTATGGTGTGCATGTAAAAGAACCATCGCTGACTTTCGTAAAGAGTAGATGCAAAGCTGTCAGTGTGTTTCTGCCCCTGCTAAAGGGTTGTGTCAGGAAGGCCTCTGAAAGGAAGGAAAGGAAAGCGGAAATCTCATCTCGTGCACATATGCATGTACGTATACGTCAGTCAGGGGGTTCGATCCTACTTCGCGGAATTCAACAGTCATGGGGGGATCTCGGTCGCAGTTAACCACAGAACATGAGGGATCCCTGCATATATATTATTTTTTTAATTTTCGATGAATATTTTTTTAAAAACCCGCGATGCACTGAAGCCGTAGAAACTGAAGCATGCAGTAGCGAGGGATCACTGTATCTTCTTCTTTTCCTTTCGGCTTTTTTCCTTTCTCGGGAGTCGCCACAGTGAATCATCTGATTCGCACATTTGATTTGGCAGAGGTTTTTACATCGGACGCCCTTCCTGTCACAACACTTTAGCAAGGGACAGAAACACGCTGATGGCTTTGCAGCTACTCTTTACGAAAGTCAGCAATGTTTCTTTTACATGCCTCTCACCATAGACAGTGAAAGACATGGCCCGCCTTTGATAACCTAATTAGCTGCACTGGGGAAACAGTGACAACCTTGTGGGGACTCGAATCCCCTACCTTAGGATCAGTGATCTTGTGCAAAAATCCACTAGACCATCACTGCCCCATCACATATGTATATATATATATACACACACACACACACACACACACACACACACACACACACACACATATATACATACAGTGGTACCTCACCTTACGAAAGTCCCAACAAACAAAAAATCCAGGTTACGAAATGTATTTATCTAAAATTTCCGTGTCTGGATACAAAACAAATTCACATTACAAAAGCGCCATCTCAAAAATTCAAACAGTGCGCAAGTTTCTCTCTCATTGGCTACCTCCTAAGATTCCGCCCCGCTGGCCTCCCATTGGCTATCTCCGAACATCCCTCTCCGCTGGCCTCCCATTGGCTAGAAGAGATGACGCAGCTCCCTCCCATTGGCTATTATGGAACTGCATCTCTATAATACCAATGCAGCCATGAGGCGGGGGGGGCACTAACCAGTGTCTCTCCCCCTTATGCCGGTCCCAAGCCCGGATAAATGCAGAGGGTTGCGACAGGAAGGGCATCCGGCGTAAAACTTCTGCCACATTTAAAAATGCAAATGATCAAAACAAAATTCATACCGGATCGGTCGAGGCCCGGGTTAACAACGACCGCCATCAGTGCTGTCAACCAACAGGGTGCTGATGGAAATTGGACTACTGTTGGTCGAAGACGTCGAAGAAGGAGAGGCGGGAGGCGTGTCCGTAGGCAGAGAGAGAAGAGGAAATGCGTGAGCCTCGGACTGAGAGTAGGGACTTTGAATGTTGGAACTATGCAAGGAAAAGATAGGGAGCTGGCTGACATGATGCAGAGGAGGAAGGTGGACATACTGTGTGTTCAGGAGACAAGGTGGAAAGGTAGAAAGGCTAAAAGCTTAGGAGCAGGGTTTAAACTGTTTTATAATGGTGTGGATGGGAAGAGAAATGGAGTAGGAGTCATCTTGAAGGAGGGGTTTGTCAGGAATGTTCTAGAAGTGAAAAGAGTGTCAGACAGAGTGATGAGTCTCAAGTTAGAAATTGAAGGCGTGATAGTCAATGTTGTTAGTGCTTATGCCCCACAGGCAGGATGTAAGCTAGAAGAGAAGGAGAGATTCTGGAGTGAGTTAGATGAAGTGATGCAGAGTACCCCCAGAGGTGAAAGAGTGGTCATTGGAGCAGACTTCAATGGACATGTTGGTGCAGGCAACAGAGGGGACGAGGAAGTGATGGGCAGGTTTGGTATCCAGGACAGGAACACAGAAGGACAGATGTTGATCGATTTTGCAAAAAGGATGGAAATGGCTGTGGTGAATACTTTCTTCCAGAAGAAACAGAAGCATAGGGTGACTTATGAAAGCGGAGGTAAGAGCACACAGGTAGACTACATCTTGTGTAGGCGAGGTAATTTGAAGGAAGTCAGTGACTGCAAAGTAGTAGTGGGTGAGAGTGTTGCCAAACAGCATAGGATGGTGGTGTGCAGGATGACACTGATGGTGAGAAAGGTGAAAAAGGCAAAGGTAGAGCAGAAGACAAAGTGGTGGAAGCTGAAAAAGGAAGAGTGTCGTGTTGTCTTCAAGGAGGAGTTGAAACAGGCTTTGGGTAGTCAGGAAGTGCTTCCAGAGGACTGGACAACCACAGCCAATGTGATCAGGGAGACCGGTAGGAGAGTATTTGGTGTGTCCTCTGGAAGGAAAGTAGATAAGGAAACTTGGTGGTGGAATGAGGAAGTGCAGGAGTGTGTACAAAAGAAGAGGTTAGCCAAGAAGAAGTGGGACATTGAGAGGACCGAAGAGAGTAAACAGGAGTACAGGGAGACACAGCGTAAGGCAAAGGTAGCAGTGTCAAAGGCCAAACAGAGGGCGTATGATGACTTGTATGATAGGTTGAACAGTAAGGAGGGAGAAAATGATCTATACAGGTTAGCACAGCAGAGAAATAGAGATGGGAAAGACGTGCAGCAAGTTAGAGTGATAAAGGACAGAGAGGGAAATGTATTGACTGATGACAGAAGTGTGCTGGGAAGATGGAAAGAGTACTTTGAAGAGCTGATGAATGAGGAAAATGAGAGAGAAAAAGAGTAGAAGGGGTGACCGTTGAGGAGCAGGAAGTAGCAAAGATTAGTAAGGGAGAAGTGAGGAGGGCATTGAAGAGGATGAAGAGTGGAAAGGCAGTTGGCCCTGATGACATACCAGTTGAGGTATGGAAGTGTCTAGGAGGTAGCAGTAGATTTTCTGACAAGAATATTCAACAAGGTCTTAGAAAGTGAACAGATGCCAGAGGAATGGAGGAGAAGTGTGCTTGTGCCCATTTTTAAGAACAAGGGCGATGTACAGAGTTGTGGCAACTACAGAGGGATAAAGTTGATGAGCCATACAATGAAGCTATGGGAAAGAATAGTGGAAGCAAGACTAAGGGCAGAGGTCAGCATTTGTGAACAACAGTTTGGTTTCATGCCAAGAAAGAGCACCACAGATGCAGTGTTTGCTTTGAGGATGTTAATAGAGAAGTACAGAGAAGGTCAGAAGGAGCTGCATTGTGCCTTTGTGGATCTGGAGAAAGCATATGACAGGGTGCCGAGAGAAGAACTGTGGTATTGTATGAGGAAGTCTGGAGTGACAGAGAAGTATGTTAGAGTGGTGCAGGACATGTATGATAGATGGAAGACAGTGGTGAGGTGTGCTGTCGGTGTGACAGAAGAGTTCAAGGTGGAGGTGGGACTACATCAAGGGTCAGCTCTCAGCCCCTTCTTGTTTGCTATGGTGATGGACAGGCTAACAGATGAGGTTAGACAAGAATCTCCATGGACTATGATGTTTGCAGATGACATCGTGATCTGTAGTGAGAGCAGAGACCAAGTGGAGGAAAATCTAGAGAGGTGTAGGTATGCCCTGGAAAGGAGGGGATTGAAGGTTAGTCTTAGTAAGACAGAATACATGTGTGTGAACGACAAGGACCCAAGAGGAACTTTGAGGTTACAGGGGGCAGAGATAAAGAAGGTGGAGGATTTTAAGTACTTAGGCTCAACAGTCCAGCGCAATGGAGAGTGTGGAAAAGAGGTGAAGAAGCGCGTGCAGGCGGGTTGGAATGGATGGAGAAAAGTGTCCGGTGTGATGTGTGATAGGAGAGTATCGGCAAGAATGAAGGGAAAAGTGTACAAGACGGTGATGAGGCCAGCAATGTTGTATGGTTTAGAGACAGTGGCCCTGGGGAAAAGACAGGAGTCAGAGTTGGAGGTAGCAGAGATGAAAATGTTGAGGTTCTCTTTGGGAGTAACGAGGATGGATAGGATCAGAAATGAGTACATCAGAGGGACAGCACATGTTAGATGTTTTGGAGACAAAGTCAGAGAGGCTAGATTGAGATGGTTTGGACATGTACAGAGGAGGGATAGTGAGTATATTGGTCGTAGGATGCTGAGGTTGGAACTACCAGGCAAAAGGCCCAGAGGAAGACCAAAGAGAAGATTTATGGATGCAGTGAAGGCGGACATGAAGGTCGTTGGAGTAAGAGTAGAAGATGCAGAGGATAGGGAGAGATGGAGGCAGATCATTTGCTGTGGCGACCCCTGAAGGGAACAGCCGAAAGGAAAAGAAGAAAGAAGATCTCTATAATACCCACAATGCTTTTCGTGTAAAGGACAGAGTTACTGTTGTTGCGTGAGATTTTCGAGTGTGCTCATTGCAACTTTATTTTTTGGCTCAGGCTTTTAACCTTGCATAAACATTTGTAAGATTATAACTCTGCTATGAAGACATGGTCAACACACGTGTGCACACACACGCGGGCACACACACACACACACACACACACACACACACACACACACACACACACACACACACACGCACACACACACACACAGACACAAACACACTCATACGTGATTCCCGGTGCAGGTGAAAAGAGGAAGTGGGCTCATGGTATGCGGTTGAGTGATATCGCAAAGGAATATGGCCAAACCTGTCTACCATCGGTATAATATTGAAGCAAAAGGAGGCCTTAAAAGGTATGCTTTTATAATTTTTAAAAGGTTTAGGGGGTAGTATTGGGAGCCTTGGAACGAATCAGGCCTTTTACATGTAAAATGCGGTTCAACTTACAAAAAATCCAGGTTATGAAACCACTTCTGGAATGGATTAATTTCGTAAGGTGAGGTACCACCTTACACATATATATCTATAAATATATATATATATGTATATATATCTATGTATGTGTATATATATATATATATATATATATATATATATATATATATATATATATATATATACACATACACACACCCACAGACACACACACATATATATATATATATATATATATATATATATGTTTGACAAATGTATTTTTCGAACTGTTCACATTTCACAGTAATTTCAGAAAAAAGTACATTTACACAAAAAGTCAGTCATTTATACATGTAGATTTTTAAAATATTTTTTTGTTTCTTCATTTTTTCAGCATTACCAGCCTGAAAGAAAGTAAATCAGATGCGATGCACTTAGATGTAAAGAATCTGCATGTACACTACAATGGTCTGAAAAAAAATGCATACCTATCATACACTGAAAGGCGAAGGAAATCCACTGAACCCCAATGTGACTGATAATAGTAATTATTCTCTATGAATAAGTAAATCACTGTAAGTGTGGGTCATAAGCTAAAGTTAATTAAGTCGGTGTCCTTTGTGCACATTATCCATCACTAACACTCATTACAAACAAACAAATAAATAAAGACACAACATAACTCTGTTACATCATCAGTTCATTTTCTGTAACCGCTTCATCCTAATTAGGGTCGCGGGGAGGCTGGTGCCCATCCCAGCCAACTCAGGGCGAGGGCAGAGTACACCCTGGACAGCTCGCCAGGCCATCACAGGGCAGAAACACGCTGACGGCTTTGCAGCCTACTCTTGTCAGCAATGGTTCTTTTACATGCCTCACACCATAGACAGTGAGAGACATGGCCAGCCTTTGATAACCCAGTTAGCTGCACTGGGGGGGCAGTGACAACCTTGTGGAGAGTGGGACTCGAACCCCCAACCTTTGGATCAGCAATCCGGCACCTTATACCACTAGACCACCACTGCCCCTACATAAAATAACATATATATTTGATTACAATTTTTTGAGGGTTTTATTACTAACAATATTAAATTAACTATTATTAAATGATAATATGGTATTTTTCCAGCTATCACAAGAAAATTGCATTTAAAAGATGATTGCAAGCATGAATGCTCTCAGATTTCACTAATGCATAAAAAAATCATATTGGAAAAAATATTCATGGGGCCAGTTTTGATGTGAATGGAAGAGTTAACCTTCGTATTGCAGTGTGCTGTGTCATTTGTATTAGCAGTAAGACATTTTTATTAATCTCTCACCAAGGTAATAGACATTCTCATTAATCAAAATGAACATAAAGGTTAAGATGAGAAATGGCTTAAAGAAGTGTTCTCATCTAATTATCTCATAGGAGGCATTTTTCAATATTAATCATCATGTGTGATCACATCAGATTCAAACAGCCTGTTTGTGTCAGTGATGCTTTAATTTCCTTTTAAATGCAAGAGCTCCTGTTGCTTAAGCCAATGCAATCCTGTGTAGAATTGAAGAACAAAATCAATTTGCCATAAAATAAAAATTTATTAAACCATCTTCTCAAGACTAAGGCATACACAGTACATTTATATTATAATTTATTTTTCCAATTATCTCTTAATGTGAATCAGATAAAATCCACTGCTGACAAAATGGTGGCTAAAGCAGTTGACCTCTCAGTTCTGTTTCCATCTGAACATGACGGCTTGACGTAGAAAGATCAAGCTTGGCTAATTTGATTGGTCTGCCAAAAGCAAATGTCACTGCCCTGACCTTCATAGATAACAAGAGAATAATTAAAGGCATGTGCTATTGGTGAAACCCGAGGGTTCCACTTTACCATTTACACTTTATTTTTATTATATCAGTAATTCTGTTTCATCTATAATCACCACTAATTAACACTATTCAATAGTCTGAATGTGTTAATTATAATGATTCGTTATCAAGACTTAGAACAACTGTTCAAAATGGAGTAAGGGTTTAACAGTTTGTGAATGTAATGTGTGAGAGTCAGAGAAAGGTCTTGGACGTAAGTGCTGTAAAGAATGTTTATTACAGCTAATCCAAGACTGGTATAATTAATGATCGGTGGGGGCAGACCAGGGAGCTCTATAATTATTCCAAACAGTAAGCTGAAGGCAAGGGGGGAAAAAAAATCTCTTAAACTAAAACTTGAGAACTTTTATTATTACCGTATTATTATTATTATTATTATTATTATTATTATTATCATAATCGACGTAATAAACGCCCTGCTCCAATAAGACCCCCCCCCCATGCTTTTGATCTAAGGTCTAATAACCGCCCATGTGTACTGAGAGCAAAATTGGAGATTAAACTTACCAATTTTATTCGATCAGTCTCTGTAACTGTGAAATGAGGCGTTCATCACTGCCTGTAAAAGTGAGTTTACATGGTATTTCAAGACCCCCTGCCACTGGGGAATGTCTATAATGTTCATTAGTAACAACACAATTGATTGTTCCGCCGTGCTTTAATAAACAGGAAAATATTTTGCTGTATTCTTTTGGTAAATGTCCAACAATCGATAAACCATTAGAAACTGCTACAGCAAAACTATGGGATGCTCTGAATGAATGGAGCGATGCGCCAGATATGGACCTATCAGAAAGTGATGACGCGTATTTTTCACCCGATTCTCCTGCTCACTAACTTCATAAATTTGAAGACGTTCCAGGCCATGTGCTTTTGTTTATGTTCGTGTTGATTTGTTCAATATGCCATGTGCTAAAGTTGACATTCGTGTTGATTGACTTGATTTTACTTCTGGGAAAATGTTTAAAGGAACAGCACAGGGAGGGTAAAGGAAGGAGTCTTTTATGCTGTTTTCTGTTTATTTTCAGCTTTCATGTAAGTAATTTGGTTGATTCCACAACATGAATAACACAAATACCAGTAAAACTATTTCATTGTTCCGTTATTATTCATGTTTTCCACCTTGATGGTAATAAGCACTTACCGTTCCACTCCGCTGGTAACATTTTAATAAGTGCCCACCCACTCTAATTTTTTAAATGCCCTGGGCGCTGATCACATCGATTATGGCATTATTATTATTATTATTATTATTATTCTATGAACCTTGTAAATTTGAACACCCTTTTCATGTGTTAATTAAGCAGATAATCCAGACTCTTGATGGTTTAGCAGACTCTCTTCACAGGTTTATATTTCATGAAGATGGTAGCATCTGATAGCACCTAGCGATATTCAGAGTTCAGTCCTTTATACTAGTGAGGACTTAATACTGTAATAGTAAACTTTACTCCTGACATGAGTACTATACCAAAATTATGTCACAGTTTATCACTACAGAAGTGGGGCCGGTGGTGTAGTGGATAGGGTGCTGCTCTCATGATCAGGAGGTTGTGTGTTCAAATCCCAGTTAGACTCCCACTGTGCTAAGACCCCTGGGCAAGGTCTTTACCACAAGTGTGCCTTTGTTCACCCAGCAGTATAAATGGGTACCAGTAAAAATATACTGGGAAGGTAACCTGTGATGGACTAGCGTCCCAACCAGGAGGAGTTGAACTCCTAGTCACTTCACGCTACGGAAACCGGTGATAAGCACCGGCCTGATGAGCCGCTATGGCTTGGGTGTAAAAAGCCCAAAGGACTTTTACCTTTTACCTTATGACTACAGGTGAGTGTCAGTTACACACGACAGTGAACTTGAACTATTTTTTTCCTTTATATAATATTGGCTTAAGCTGGAAGCAGTGTTGTAGTTTGGCATAACCACAGTACAGTATGTTACAAGAAAATGTACTTTGGGCTATTAAATTCCCTCATTTACTAATCACTAATTAAAAATGTTATTTGTTCAAAAGTTTTGTTTTTTCCTCAAGCAGGACATCAAAGACCATTTTGTTTTGAGACATTTCAAGTTAAATTTCAAGAACATTTTTTTTTATGCATAAAACTATAAACCATAACCAATTTAAATTTAAATTAGGCCGTACAGCATCGGTCTCACATAGTTAGTTGATATGTGAGCACTGTAGCTGAGATTACCCTGGGCATTCCATGACCATTCATGCAGATTTTGGTGCCGTCTCAGGCAATAATATGAATATATTCCAACTCTCTTGTCTACTAGCAACAACTGTGATGTATACATGCCAATCATAATTTCATGTACATTTTTCCCTCCAGAAAATTCTATCGTAGTGTCCGGTAAACCATATATGTCTCATGAAAGCAGTAACAGTTGCAATGGTCAACATGATTCAGCACTTAACCCCTGGCTAATTTCAACACGAGCAAACTTTCCATGAATAGAAAACATGACCTCCTGGTAATCAGGGTAGCTTACTGGCCCTCATGTGTGTTCTTATGAAAGTGCCTGGAATATCTATGGTGTAATGCAGGTTGACCCCCGGAAGGCTAACAACGAGCTACTGTAGTCTAAAAAAAAAATTATTTCGGCTATGTGAGGCTTCGGGTTTAAGTGCAGCAAATGGGTGCTTGATCAACGTATGCTTCAATACATTTCAAAAGAACGTACAATGAATCAGCAACATTAAACAAGGTTCTTACACCAGATGATACGAGACATAACATGAAAATCTATGAGAGTTTTCTAAAGAATTTGGTGAATTGCTTCATTAATTCATTCACAGCAGTTAAAAATTTGTATTATATAAATAATCCTTAAAAATTATTTATTAATTTCTTGCTCCACTGAAAATCCACCAACATGTTACTTACCGCATTTTATTGAAAATACAAAAACAAACAAACAAACAAACAAAAAACAAACCTCCAGTACTTTACCATTAAGCCACTTAGAGTTGTACTGAGCTGTGCGGAGTGGAGGAAGGCCTCCTAGGCTTCGGTAAATTGCAGGATCTCTACCAGAAAAGTCCATAGCAGTAGCAGCATAAAGCTCTCCACTGGAGGTAATAAGGGCTGTGGAGTTATGAAGGGGGTTGTACGGACATCGAGCCATACCACTGATTTGGTCATGGATTTCAGTTAGGTTGGTCAACTGAGAGAGAGAGAGAGAGAGAGAGAGAGAGAGAGAGAGAGAGAGAGAGAGAGAGAGAGAACATATTTTAATAAAAGAAATTTGAATAAATTTTCTGACTGCATAAATCACATAGGGTCGTGGTGGCCCAGTGGTAAGGTGCTGGATTACAAATCCAAAGATTGGGGGTTTGAGCCCTACTGTCAATGGCTGTCACTGCTGTCCCCCCAGTGCAGCTAACTGGGATATCAAAGGCGACCATGTCTCTCACTGGCTATGGTGGGAGACTGTAAAGGAATAATTTCTGACTTTTGTCAAGACTACGCTGCATAGTCATGAGCGTATTTCTGCCCTGCAATGGCCTGGAAAGCCAGGGTGTACTCTGCCCTCACCAGGAATAGGTTGTGATAGGTGCCAGCACCCTGGGATCCTAATTAGAATTAAGCGGTTCAGAAAATGACAGAAGGGTAAACCATATGTTTACGCACCGGATTCCAAAAAGTTGGGACACTATATAAATTGTGAATAAAAACTGAATGCAATGATGTGGAATTGCCAAATTTTAATATTTTATTCTAAATAGAACATAGATGGCAGGGTCAAAAGTTTAAACTTAGAAAATGTATCATTTTAACTGAAAAATATGTTGATTTTAAATTTCATGGTGTCAACAAATCTCAAAAATCTCAAATCTCAAAAAAGTTGGGACAGGTGGTAATAAGAGGCTGGAAAAAAATTGCACTTATAATGAACAGCTGGGAGACCAATGGCCACTAAAGATGTCCAATGGCACCATGACTGAGTATAAAAAGAGCTTCTCAGAGTGGCAGTGTCTGTCAGAAGCGAATGTGGGTAGAGGATCACCAATTCCCCCAATGTTGCTCTGAAAGATAGTGGAGCAATATCAGAAAGATGTTTCCCATTGAAAAATTGCAAAGAGTTTGAAGTTACCTTCATCTACAGTGCATAACATCATTCAAAGATTGAGAGAATCTGGAACAATCTCCCTGTGTAAGGGTCAAGGCCGAAAAACTATACTGGATGCCTGTGATCTTCGGGCCCTTAAACGGCACTGCACCACAAACAGGAATGCTACTTAAGGGAAATCACAGAATGGGCTCAGCAATACTTCCAGAAACCACTGTCAGTGAACACAATCCACTGTGCCATCCGCCGTTGCCAGCTGAAACTCTACGGCACAAAGAAGAAGCCATTTCTAAACAGGACCCAGAAGTGCAGATGTTTTCTCTCGGCCAGGGCTCATTTAAAATGGAGTGAGGCAAAGTGGAAAACTGTTCTGTGGTCAGACAAATCACGATTCTATGTTCTTTATGAAAAACTGGGATGCCATGTCATCTGGATGAAAGAGGACGAGGACAACCCAAGTTGTTATCAGCACTCAATTCAGAAGCCTGCATCTGTGATGGTATGGAGTTGCATGAATGAGTGTCGCATGGACAGCTTGCACATCAGGAAAAAGACCGTCAATGCAGAAAGGTATATTCAGGTTCTCGAACAACATATGCTCTCATTCAGACATCATCTCTTTCAGAGAAGCCCTTGCATTTTTCAACATGATAATGGCAGACCACATGCAGCATTAATTACAACATCATAGCTGTGTAGGAAAAGGATCCGGGTATTGAAAGGGCCAGCCTGCAGTCCAGATATTTCACCTATAGAGAACATTTGGTGCATCATATAGAGGAAGGTGCAACAAAGAAGGCCCAAGACAGCTAAACAGTTTGAGGCCTGTATGAGACAAGAATGGGACAGCATTCCTATTTCTAAACTTGATGTCACTACTGTGAGAATGGCCTTGTCCCAACTTTTTTTAGATTTGTTGACACCATGAAATTTAAAAATCAATATATTTTTCCCTTAAAATTATACATTTTCTCAGTTTAAACTTTTGACCCTGTCATCTATGTTCGATTCAGAATAAAATATTGAAATTTGGCAGTTCCACATCAATTGCATTCAGTTTTTATTCTCAATTTGTATTTTAAAAAGTTAAGAAAAATGCCACAAAACAAGACCAATTATGCAAAAAAGCCTAAAACAAACAAAAACAAAAAACAACCCAAAACCCCCCAACAAAACTACTTACATTTTTATGTGAGGTGCGGATCTGAGTGTGTGCTCGCACATCTGTGTGCACACGCATCTGTATGTGTGTGTGTGTTTATATTTTATTTACATCTTATGCATTATTTTTTAATGTTTAATTGTTATTAGAAACATTTATAGCACTGAATATGTATTCATTGATATTATATACACACAAACATGCACAAATACAGTCGGGGGGATCCTACTTCACGGAATTCGCTGGTCGCTCGGTCCTAATTAACCGCAGAAAGTGAGCGATCACTGTATTGGTTTGATCAAATGAGTTCTACAGATAAAACTGCAATGATGGGTGTCTATTTACTTCTAGTGGTAAGAAGGTCCATGTAGTCTGATTTCTGTGATTTCCTAGTGTTTAAATAATATTCAGGGAGATAAACAAAAGTTGACCAATAGCTGAATACTCTGGAACTCCAACAGTGCAGCTGTGACTCCAGGAAAGTGAATTTCTGTAGAATACACACATAGATCAATCTTGTACATATAATGAAAACTAGGTCTGAGTATGACTCCCAATGCCTAAGGCAGCAGGAATGGGGATAAGGATCTGGTGATTAACAATGTAAAAGACAGTTGACAGGTCAAGAAATATGAGGCCAGAGTGAGTACACTTTCCCTGGAGGGTAGTTTCTCCACTTGGTGGTGTTTTAGTTGGAGAATTGGATAGTTATGGAAAAAGAAAAAATGCCTCCGTTGGAACATCTTTTTACTTTCTTAAATGGGGAACACTAATATTTTATAGTTTAATTTAATAAAACAGAGACATATATGGATTGATACACTTATTTACTAACCTAATTAACTGTTGCTTCTTTGTTTGGTCCTTTATTGTTTTGCATGTAAATATGATTTAATATACAGTCCGCCCCCTACTTACGAAAACCCCTGGGTACGAAAATTCCAAGTTACGAAAAATATTTTCCTAAGTTTTTGTAACTGGGATATGAAAACAACCTCCTCTTACGAAAAGCGCCACATGCGCCATTCAAAATTCAAAAGTGCCAATCAAAATTTCACACGATGCGTGAGTTGCTCTTTCATTGGCTGTCTCCCAACATCCCACCCCGCTGGCCTCCTATTGGCTAGGAGGGATGATGCAGATGAACATTACCCATACTTCCTGTTTGTCACACGCGTGAAGGAGAGTTGACTGTTGGCTTGTTTTGAAATTGATCATTCAGCGTTATATTTCGTTATCGCCGAAAGCCCTCTACAATCGGGACGATATTGAATCAGAAGCAGACCTTAATGCGGAAATACAGTGACGGAGGCGATTATTTCGGCACAATATTAAAACAGAGTGCTCCGTGGGAGAAGACCTCCGATCTCGCAAGGAAGCAAGTTAATATTGAATGAGAACCTCTGATCTTTCAAACAGGTACTGTAATTCTGCTTTAAATAAAACATCCCGTCCATTTAAACATTTAAATAGAATTGTTCTGTCAGCTGTGTGTTGCATGTGGGCGTGGCCCGAGTTTTGTGTGTGTATGTGTGTGTGTGTGTGTGTGCGCGCGAGAGAGAGACAGAGAGAGAGAGAGAGAGAGAAAGTGTGTGTTTGTGTGTGTGTGTGAGAGAGAGAGAGAGAGCGAGAGAGACTGGCTACAGAGTCAGAGATGAAAGGAGGCTTAACCCTTTAGTTTTTAAATTAGTTTTTTAAGATGTTTAATTCAGTAAATGTTTAATAAATGTGGTGCATGTGAGCAAAACGCGGCTCAGCTAGACCACCGATCCCTCAAGGAATCAAGTTAAAGTTGAGTTTGGACGTCCGATCTGTCAAGCAGGGAAGGCGCTTTGAATTCCATGTCTTAAAATGTTCTGGCGTCCTGCTTGTGGGCGTGGCCCGCAGCACCACAATAAACATTTAATGTGCATACATTACAGTAAGTTGTTGACTCACAACCGCGTTTGGTTCCGGCAGACCGGTCGTAACTCGATCTGGTTGTATGTCGACTTCCCATCCAAATACACTCACGCCAAACAAAATCAGATGAATAAATCTCGCGCATTTAAATCTATACATCTATTTTCAATTCACGTCATTGTGACACGCAGCAGAGAGCCAATCCTTTCTGTACTCCACTGTGTGGGCGGGTCCCATAGCTTCAAACTCCAATTTTATTGGATTATAACAGCCACAGACTGTGCGTGTTGTTTGGGTGAAGACATAAATTTCCCTCGTATTGATCGGCTCATTTCCACAAAGCCAAGCACAGCTGGTAAGCAAACACAAAAGGACAGACATGGAAAAACTTCAACCCGCAGACCAGCTGATTGCCAAAACTTGGGACGCGCTTCCTGTCACATAAACACTGCAGCGTGGGAGTTCAATAAAATTAGAGTTTCAAGGTATCGGACCCGCCCACACAGAAAGGATTGGCTCTCAGCTTCGCGCGACAGTGACGTGACATTGAAAGTAGATGAATAGATTTGCTCTGAGCAGTTAGAAAGTGAAGCTGCATCATCTCCTGCTTGGCCTTTTAAGATGCTGGCGCTGCCGGCAGCGCAAACAACTGTCGTACGCAACACTCGCACTGCACTGCCATGAATCATGCTTTACCACTTTTGTGGTCGTAAAGTCGATCAGACGTAACTCGCATAGGTCGTAAGTCGACTACTCACTGTACACATTTAATGTGTACTGTATTGTGTGTGTGTGTGTGAAAGAGAGAGAGATAGAGAGAGACAGGTGTGTGTGTGTGTGTGTGTGTGTGTGTGTGTGTGTGTGTGTGTGTGTGTGTGTTAATAAAAATGTTTAATAATGGTTTAATTAATAAATATGTTAATAAAAATGTTTAATATGTTAATATAATGTTTAAAAGGTTTAATACATTTTTTTTTTTTTACTTTTAACACATATTTCATACAAAATTGGTGCACTTTTATAATTTTTAAAGGGTTTATGGGGTAGTCTTGGGAGCCTTGGAACAAATCAGATGTTTTACATGTAAAATGCGCTCCTACTTACGAAACTCTCGCGTTACAAAAAAACAAAAAAGGCGCTGGAATGGATTAATTTCGTAAGTCGGGGCAGACTGTATAACCATCCTGATAGAGTAAAGGGTTGACACTTATTATCATGTTGGACAATAATTATATTCATACTGAATTTGTGAGATGATGGGGATAATATGCATTAATGTGGAAGCAAATATATTTCATTCCTGAGCTAGAGAGAGCAGCCTGAATAAAAATAATAATAAACGCTGATTTGGGAGTGTTAGCTTAGTCACAGTTGAAATACTTTATCCATTTGAGGAGCAGCCAGTGTCACAGGGTTAACATTTTTATCTTGTTACTTGGCACTCAAAGTCTTCAAACAAACACACACACACACACACACACACACACACACACACACACACACACACACACACACACGGTTACATTTATTTAAAAATAAATGGGGAGCCAGCATCTATGTCCAAATAATTGAGATTCATGGGCATTACGTACAAATAGCATACAAACATCTACAATATACGAGGGGAAAAAAAAACTTTTTATAATGACTGTCTGGATGTGGTCATTTATATCATACAGACAATCAGGCTCGAGATACACATTGTATGCATCTGTGCTGCTAGAAAAAGTCATTATTATTTACATTTCGTGTATTGTGGCACAATTTAGCTTTTACAAAAGGACAGGGTGGAGATACAAATATGCTCCCTATATTTGGAAATGAACAACATAACCAGTGCTGGCAGAGCCGATAATGCAATGGGTCTGTAATAAATCGAGTCTGAGAAACTTGTCAGAATAACTTAGGCTTCACAATGTCTAAGTAAAAAGAAATTCAATTATGGCTCAAAATAAAACAGAGCATAAATGTAAGCGTCTACAGATCTTATGGGCAATTCTCCGCTATTATGAAGAACATAGCACACTAATGGCTTTTTCGATTGTACAATAAAATCTGAGCTCGTTTTCTGAAAATATATAATTTACTCCTAATATACAGCCAAAAGCAGTATTTTCCCCAAGAATACTTCACTCGAAGCATGTCTTCATATGTTACTTACCTTGTTTGACAACTTGAACATAATATAAACTAATGAAAACCTTACAAAACAATAAATACAGTATGTGCATTTGTAATGATTAGATCCATATGAAATGGATTGTTTTGTTCGTGTACATTTTTAGAATTGTTCAATATACATAATCATAATGTAATTTATTGCAATAAAACGGAAGACAATTATAGCAGAAATGTCTACAGTTTTACATCATAATCATCATAATCATCATCATCGTCATCATCATCATCATCTTCATCTTCTTCTTCTTCTTCTTCTTTTTCCGCTTAATTCAGGGACTGGTTGTGGGGGCGCAGTTTAAGCTGTGAGGTCCAGATGTTCCTCTCCCAACCAGTTCCTCCAGCTCTCCTGAAGGGGTGGGGGTGGGGGTGGAGACGTTCTTAGACCAGCAGAGAGACAGAGTCCCTCCAGCATGTTCTGGGTTGACTCCGGGGTCTGTTCCTGGTTGGACATCCCCAAAACACCACACCAGGGAGGCGTGCCAAGGCATGCTAACTAGATCCCTGAGCCCCCTCAACTGGCTCCTCTCAATACGGAGGAGCAGCGGTTCTAATCCGAGCTCCTCCTTGATGGCCGGAACAAGAACAGATAGAACGTCCAGTAGGAAAGGCTTTTGATGATGAGGGACAATCAACAGATTATTTCATATGTCTTAGCTACTGATAAGTGCATCGAGGTATATGGGATGCAAGTGTTGGGGCTCAGACTGATTGCTGTTGGCAATTCAGCAATTGTTTTTCAAGTGGGTCAAAAAATAAAATGGAATTTTTAATCAATATTCAGAAAATGGCAAAACAAGCACAAAATACAAAGATTTATATTCAGAAAACAAGGTTTAGACAAACTAACGCATGATATAAAGATCTCACAATGACAAATAGAATGCAAAGGAAAAATCAGATAGTGAACTAAATGACAGAACATGAGCAACAGATGCTTGTTGGCATGGGAAAATTAAGATGGAAGAATGGCCATGATTCCATAGCACTGTTTTAATGGTTTCATTATTTCTTTTAACTATTGGTTTTTTTCCTACTTGTACCTTCATTTCTCTTTGCAGATCAGACAACTTTTGCTACCTCTTTTGCCTCAATGCTTTTCTCACATTTTCTCTCATTTCTCTTTCCCCCTTTTTTTCCGAAGAAAAGAATGAAATATTACATGATGTACATGATGTTTAAATTTTCATGGCTTCATGGAGATTTTATGGCTCCACAGGAATTGGACATGTTTCACTGGGGATTTCCTCAGTTGAAAGTTTATGTAGTGTGTCCACCTCTGTTTCCACAGTATAGTAGACCAGAAGTGATAAAAGTGGTGTAGTGTGAGCAATGCAGCAATCTCTCTCTCTCTCTCTCTCTCTCTCTATATATATATATATATATATATATATATATATATATATATTTTTTTTTTTTTTTTTTTTTTTTTTGGGTTAATTGTGATCTGTCCAAGTAACATAGAGGTTAACATAGAACAGGTAGAACAAACTTAGGTAACAAACAAATGACCTGATGGGGCATGAATGTTGGAAACAAGACCAAACGGATTTTGGAAAATCATTACCTATAATGCTTGTCCTGTTCAGAATCAAGCAAAATCTGTAACCAATCCCAGCTGACTCTGGGTTCACCCCAAAGAGTTCATCAATACAGTGTAGAGCCAACACAGACACATGACTATTTACACTCAAAGGGAACTGTAGACTGTGAAATGTGAAATTTGGACTGTAGGAGGAAGTCCAAAGGAAAAGCTCAGGTAAGTATCTGACGCGAAGAATTTTTTCCCCCCTTTTTTAAACAACCAAGTAGTTTTTATTAAAATAATAAAAATAATCAAAATGCCTCCTTTCTTATAATCCATTGAGTGTGGATATGATAAAATAATTATCTCACATGCTTGCGTCATATATGACTGATACCCAGCTCCGTGCTCCATGATTCCAAGTGATGTAATAATTATTAAATAGTGGTTGTCTAGTGGTATAGGGCGCTGGATCACTGATCCAAAGGTTGGGGGTTCGAGTCCCACTCTCCACAGGGTTGTCACTGTCCCCCCAGTGCGGCTAACTGGGTTATCAAAGGCGGGCCATGTCTCTCACTGTCTATGGTGAGAGGCATGTAAAAGAACCATTGCTGACTTTCGTAAAGAGTAGCTGCAAAGCCGTCAGCATGTTTCTGTCCCTTGCTAAAAAAAGGGTTGTGACAGGAAGGGCATCTGACGTAAAAATCTCTGCCAAATTAAACGTGCGAATCAAAATGATTCGCTGTGGCGACTCCCGAGTAAAAGGGAAAAAGCCGAAAGGAAGACAGAATACCATAGACAGCCTTTAAATTCAACATTATAGTTTTTTCCGATTCTTTTTTAATCTGTTTTTTTAATTCCTATCTAAAACAATTTTTCTTAATATGATTATAGTATAGTCTCTCTTTCAGTGTCAGAGTCAGGCAATTTTTTTGCAAATGAATACCACCACTACTTTCCTTTGGAGTTTAGCTAGTGCAACTGCTGTCCTTTAGATAAACACCCCATAAATCTGTCCTACAGGAAGCTCAGATTCTGTGTCGTTTCAGTGGGATGTGTTTATCTCGCAAGCACCTGATGGCCACAACACTCGCCCTGTGTGATCGGTGTAAAGGAGGGATTATCTCAAATCCTGGCTCGTGTATGGCATGGATGTCTTTCAGCTCCCTTCAGCTTCCTTAGAGCTAATTTATTTTCAGGAAAGCCTGGGGTCAATTTGTATGTTTGGCTAAAGGAAGTGCCGTCTGCATGCCTTTGCAGGATGGGTGAGAGAAATGAAAAGGAGGCTTTCAGTTTTGATCGAACACCTTCTCAAAACCAGCGTCTGGCATCCCTTACGGGTACGACACAACGGCTGTAATGCATATTAAGAGGAAGTGCTGAAAGATACGCTTCACACTTGGGCAGCTGTGTTTAGGCTACACTGAGCAGCTTTCTTTAAAGATTCAGATTCACCAATCACATCGACAAGACACATAGGAATAATAAAACTTTTCACAAGGACAGAGTTTTTGAATAGCCACTGTGTTGGAGAAATAACAGCCTTGAGTCTCTAAATCGTCTTTTAAAACTGTTTCGACAGCTATTCATTTTATATCTCGATAATGATGCACAAGTCAGGGTCTTGTGCTTACTGTATATTTGTCTTGGAGATTTAAAAGCGTATCTTTGACATATAGAAAAGGTATAAGAGGGTATTTATTAAGTGATGAAACAAGGCTAAAAGATACAATTCACACTTGGAGAGTGTCAACACTCTAAAACTATTTAAAACATTTCATAGTTCACAAGGACTGTATCAGAATGCACAGTGCGCAGGAGGAATGAAGGCACCGAATCTTCATTGTTAAATAATCAAGTGGTTAACTGTTTAATTAAAATTACATGCAGAGACATTTGATAAGCTGAAAAGGTACAAAATCTAGGTTTTTTTTTTTGTTGTTGTTTTTTTTTTTTTTGGGGGGGGGGCAATGTTTGTTTGTCTTTTAGAATAGAATTGGAACACAATGAACCCACCGGAGTGTCCTTGAGCATATTGACTTAAGTTTAGCTGACGGAACACTTGAATCAATGGCGATTTTTATTTCCAGATTATATCAGTGGACAATGTAGCTTAGAGAACATTTTGAAATATAGAGTATATTTCCTGGAGGTCCAAAGTATGACAGCTCGGCTGCATCTTTATTTGAGAGACGTTGCTTATATTACAGCTCAGAGTTCACAACTCTTCCCTACATTTTTACCTTCATCTCCTCTTTAATTGATATTTATGATAAAATACTATAACACCCTAAATTGCCTCCATTCTTATGTAGTTTTTTAAAACACTTTAACCAAAAATTACAACACATTTTTACAGCCGGCACAGTGCTTAATATATCTGCCTCACAGCAAGACGGTATAGGCTCGATTCCCAAGCTTGGGGATTTCTGTGTGGAGTTTGCATGTCTCTACTATGCTTGCATAGTGGCAGTGGTGGCTTAATGTATAAAACTATGGGTTGCTAATCTGAAGGTCAGCGGTTCAATCTCTGCTATCCACTCCACTTTGAGCAAGGCCCTTAACCCGCAATTGCTCAGTTCTATAGAATAAAGACCTAAAGGTTTTTGTCACTCTGGATAAGAGTGTCTGCCAAATGCTGTGAATGTAAATGCATGGGTTTTCTCCAGGAACTTTGGTTTCCTCCTAATGTCCAAAAACATGCACAGAAGATTCATTAAAAATTCGGTGTGAAGTTATGTGAGTGTTGGCCTTGTGATGGTCTGATAAGTTGTCTATGATGAACCTTGCCATCGCCCAGAGTCAGCGGAGTTAGATGCCATCCTCCTTGCAACTCTAATTTGGATGAAGCTGTTCAGAAAATGAATTACTGTATTATAAGTATGTGCTGCTAAAAGTAATAAAACTTATATTTACAATATTATAATATGATAATATGTACCTTGTGAAGCAGAACCACAATCTCTAAACCAGGGTTGTGAAATCCATGCCATAAAGGGCCATGTGGCTGCAGGTTTTCGTTTCAACCAAGCAGCAGCACACCTGACTTCGCTCATTTAAACAAATGATTTGCGTCTTCAAGGAAGTTGATTGGTCAATCTGTGTGCTCTGTACAGAGACTGACCAATCAGCTGCCTGAAGACTCAAATCAGTTGATCTGAGATCATACCTGGTTAAACAAGTTTACACACGTCACTTTTAATGCATCTTTAAAAGCCTACAACTCTTGTGGTACTCAATCTGTATTTGGCTAAAAGCAAACCTTTTCACAGGAGCAGTACATAGGCTCTATCCTGCAAAAACAATCTGGATAAAAATGTGTGGGCAGTCGTGGTCTAGTGGATAGGGCGCAGGATCGCTGATCCTAAGGTCGGGGGTTTGAGTCCCCACAAGGTTGTCACTGTCCCCCCCAGTGCAGCTAACTGGGTTATCAAAGGCGGGCCATGTCTGTCACTGTCTATGGTGAGAGGTTCATGTAAAAGAACCATTGCTGACTTTCGTAAAGAGTAGCTGCAAAGCCGTCAGCGTGTTTCTGTCCCTCGCTAAAGGGTTGTGACAGGAAGGGCATCCGACGTAAAAACCTCTGCCAAATCAAACGTGCGAATCAGATGATTCGCTGTGGCGACTTTTGAGAACGGGAAAAAGCTGAAAAGAAAAGAAGAAGGCTGAGGAGTGTGATTCTAGGATAATTGGAAAACACCCTCTGTTCCCCCATTTTAAAAATTAAAAATGCCAATCCAGAGGTAACCCCACCCCCCCAAATTCTGCTTAAAAATGCAAACTGTGTCCATCAGAATCTCAGTTTTAATAAATACTATATTGATTGCAAGAAAGTTGAAGTAACTCATGTGTCTTTTTTTTTCTGGTGAAATATTTGTAAATGATAATTATGGATGATGTATTATGTTTTGGAACTGGCCCAGACTACAGGTCGAGAATATGATATTTGGATAAATGCTTGTTTAGTCTTTAATCTGTGGGTTACATTGTACTGACACTAAATAGGACCAGTAGCTGGACTCTCTGGGTTGTTACATATATATTTTAGGATTTATAAGATGTGTGTCCATTCATCCACGAGAGGATTATGAAGGTCAGACACTGATATCAAGGGAGGAAGTATAGCATTTAGTTCAGTTCAAAGATATCCAGTGGGGATTAGGCCAGGACTCTGTGCGGCTCACTCAAGTTTTTTTGCTCTACCTTTCAATCTTGATACAACTTGCTTTGTGTACAGGGTCAACATCAAACTGTAAAAGAGTTGAAGTAAAATTGTAGTAGAAAGGAATGCTAAGATATTTGTAATAGTTTGTTGAGATTTTGTTGTACAAAATTCTAATAAATAGCAAAATTATTGTCACTTCTCTTACCACGGGGTTATGACATGGGGCCACTACGGCCCCATATGGGGCCCATTTTTCAGCTAATGTACTACTCATATAGGTCCTACATAAAAATGTTGGTTGGTAATTTGTTTGTTTGTCAATTTATCTGTTAAGAAAATCCCACCTACACCTAGGCAAGGAAGGTCATCTCGTCATCGAAGGTCGTTGAGGACCTTACCTGAGTCCCGGAGATTATTTGAATTTGGAATGCCTAGGACAAAAGGACAAGGTCACAGAGATTTGGGGACAAAAATTTCCATATTAAAATTAAAATTGCTGATATATGAGAGAAAGTAATACACTGTATACACAACGATGGAGTGGGAGATAGGTCTGAAAGCATAAACACACTTTTAAATGGGATAATCCCTTTAGCCTGGAATCAATAATCAGTCACAGGATTGTTATCAATGCTAATAATAGAAATAATGATAGGCAAAAAGGGTCCACATAGTATAGAATATATCATAAGATGATCAGGTGGATATTTAAAATCAGTACCCATATAGGGCTTGCTCTTACATCATCCATACCACAAGGGATAGATACCCTGTTCTCCCAGACCGCCTCAATTTTACACTCTGTCTGTTTGCTTGCTTTTTGTTTCATTTTATTTTCCCTTTATCCTATTTACACAAAGCTCACTAGACATTTTACTTTTTGAAGTGAATAAAAATACTGCCACCTCAGAACGAGCTAATGAGGGGAAACCCAATCTTGCAAACAAGCTAACTGTCAGTGCTGGCAGAACAAATTTATGGGCAATCTTGTTACTAGGACCCTGTATTCCCATATCACTGACTGATATGCAAGCAGAAGGATGGAGACAATGTGTGATGAGTGTACACAGAAACCTTTCATTTCACTGCAATTCAACCATATCAAAGGAACTTCGATATATTTGCGTGATAGTGTCACTGCACTGAGCCCACTTGTGGTACAGAGAATACAGTACATACCTTAAATACAAAGCAAAGCAGAATCACATAAAACTCATACACTAAAAAAAGGTCATGAGTTTCTACTATAAATGAGTAAATTATTATAAATATTGAATAATTAACAATTAAAATAATATGTTCAAAGTCAGTCTCAAAAGTCAGCAATGGTTCTTTTACATGCCTCTCTCCATAGACAGTGAGAGACATGGCCCGCCTTTGATAACCCAAAGCCGTCAGCGTGTTTCTGTCCCTTGTGAAGGGTTGTGACAGGAAGGGCATCCGACGTAAAAACCTATGCCAAATTAAATGTGCGAATCAGATGATTCGCTGTGGCGACTCCCGAGTAAAAGGGAAAAAGCCGAAAGGAAAAGAAGAAGAAGAAGAAGAAGAAGAAGAAGAAGAAGAAGAAGAGGTCTCAAGAGATTCTCTCTAACTAACAGGAAAATCCAACAGATTTTACAAACCTCCAACATAAATAAAGCTGAAAAATAAATGAGCTGGTGTGAAACTCATTCTGTAGTTAAAACTGAAACCATACGAGTGAATTTAACAGAGATTTGTGTGCATTTTGCATGAAAAAAAAAATTACACTCAATCCTTGAAACTAATGTTTACTTGTAATGTGATCACACAACATTGGAAAGCATCAAGTGTTAATTGAGAATTTGACATTTACTAGCTTTTGGATACTAATAAACATTTCACTTGTGTGTGTGTGTGTGTGTGTGTGTGTGTGTGTGTGTGTGTGTGTGTGTGTGTGTGTGTGTGCGAGCACGCGTGTGTGTTTTAATTACAATATTATACTACAAAATTGAACCGAAATCATTTTAGAATGATACAATGCGTGCTTTGAAAACTATTGATTTCAACTAATAAAGACTGTCTATATACTGTACTGTAGTTGACAAATTTATTAGGACCTTCATTTTACTTTTCTTTAAAATTGTTAGACCAAAGAATTCTGATAACTCAAAGGGTTTTCTGTTGAAGACAACAAAACAAAATAAAACAAACAAACAGAGAAAAAAATGTGTTTTATTCTTACTGTGCGATTGGTGCAAATTGGTGTAAAGGCGTTTGTGCCACAGGTAAAAAGTCGGTCCCCATTCACCAGAAGAACACGAATATAATTCTGGCATTCTTCCTGCGAAGAGAAAATAAATGTCATAAAACAAGGGACAGCAAGGAAACTGTTGAAATGCTTGAAAAAACAAACAAACAAACAAAAAAAAACCTGCATTCATCCTATGCGAAAATGCTAATAGTTTATTATGTCCATCTACTATAATATTTACTTTTTCTTGATCACAATTACTTTTCAAGTATTTCGTACAATTTATAACAGTAACTGATTATAAAAGTATTCTGCTTCATTTTCTTAGTGCAAAAGCATTTCCTCATAAGGTTGACCCAACAAAGACAGCAGCATGTCCAGCTGCTACAGCCAGTAGAACTTTACTCCCAGACTTCATTCTTCAAAATTCAAATAACTGAAAAGATATGCGTGTAAATGGAACGTATGTGTGATTTTCTTTTACTGTTGATGTTGAAGTGAATCAGATTACCTGCATGAAGCTGTTAGGCACATGGATTTAATTTGCAATCTTGATTTGTTAAAATCTAATTAATTTGTTAAAAACAGATATGGCAGAGATTGCATTTTGCAGTACAAATCAAACACCATGAGCAAATCCTAATAAGAAGCTAAGTGGTGGCTAAGTACTGATCCATGGTTGTTATAATACAGAAGAGTAAGAATTTGATATTTATAATGTTTTACTAAATTAAATATAGCCCATATTGTTGTACTGTATATTGACTGAAGGAATAATTTATGTTTAATTACAGTGCCTACACTGAGTGGAATGATGGCCAATTGGTCAGCACTGTCACTTTCATTCTTGGCCAAGGGCCTTCCAGTAAAGACTTCATGTTTTACATTTACATTTACAGCATTTAGCAGACATTCTCATCCAGAGCGATGTACAGAACTGCTTTATAAAGTCTCTATCAGTCAATATAGTCTTTGTTAGAACATAGACTAAATATACCATCAGTCAAACTCAAGCTGTGGGTATTGTGTGTGTGTGTGTGTGTGTGTGTGTGTGTGTGTGTGTGTGTGTGTGTGTGTGTGTGCGCGTGTGTGTATTTGTACATAGCATAGTGTTTAATCCAAGTATGCTTGTGTAGGGGAAACCCTGATGTAATTTCAACAGATTACAAAAAAATAAATAAATTAAAAAATACAAACATGCAATTTAGGTAATTGGCCACTTTAAATTGCCCATATATTAATTATTGTTTGTGTCTGTCTAACCTTGCAATAGACTGCCAAACAGTTCAGAGCGCACCCCGTCTTTCATGCAAGATCAGATGGCATTGGGCCCACCGACCCCATGACCCAGATCAATAATCATGATTGATAATGGATGGATTGTTGAACAATGCACTTTGATTTGGAATTCTATCTCTGTAAAATGGTTCCAGGAATTTGCTCACAAGACAAATGCTCACAGGATTAATGCTCACAAGCTGAATGAAAAAAACGGAAATTTGCTCACAACATAAAACATTTTATTCAATTTTAACTCTAAGCCTAACCCTAACCCTAAACCCTCACCCGAAACCCTAACCCTAAACCCTAAAATATATACACATTCTTCAGTGGTTTGCACATTAAATTCCTTTAATGCAAGTCTGTATATTTAAAGATAAAATATACATGCCCTTGTATCAGAGACTCTACATTTATTACATTAGGTATTCCATTCAAAAAAAACGTAAAACACACAACTAGGCCAATGTATTTATACATCATTTTAAAAACAACTTAAAAATACAAATAAAATATACCTCTTATTGCACTTGCAGCATTCCTTGTGTAATCCCTCCAAATACATTTCAGACAGTATGCTTATTTTTTAGTAAACTGTAGTATAACCTTAATAATAGAGCCATTTGGGGTGAAAATTTACCTATAATAAAAAAATAATTATGGAACATATTAAAATAAAAAAAAGGATTGATGTGAACAAAAATATGTTGTGCATTGTTTGGTCGGTGGAGGACACTTAATTCTGGAGAACTGGCTTCACATTGCTGTATATTTAAACCTTTAATATGAATATTTATGAAAACAGCACTGTTTTATGTCAATTATTTCATTTGAAGGGTTTGTAGTATTCAGTCTGAACCTGTTGAACAGCTCAGAGGTTTTTTTAGTCATACTGTTCTACCATTCCTCCTGCTTTTTGTATATTCATAAGGTTCATAATTTTTAAAGCTTGCTCTTCCAAGTGTAGTGACTTGCTGATTTAACTTTTAACTTATACATGCATTTTTATGGTTGTTGTTTTTTTGAATAACATAATTTGCCCCAGGGGCAATACTCCTTCTGTGTATAAATAAAGGCAGATTTAATGTTCTCAACTCATCACAATGAGACAAGCTTATGAAAAGGAAATGGGGGAAGCACTGAGAAAGCACCATACACTACCTATAGCTTTGTGTATTACAAACAAATGCAGTAGACTGAACCACATTAATCTCAATCAAAGCTTCCTTTTCTCTTTATGTGATGGCCCTGAGGGAACCAGAGACATACAATTCCTTGTAAAATTTGCATTTTATGAGTTTTAGAAAAAAAAAACTAAATACATAAAATAATCACTTATGTTACAGACTTGGAAGGACTTGAACTGATGATGTCACAGTGTTTGCTTCTAGAGTGAGCCACTTCAGATAATTTTGCAACAAGAGGAAAACAATTCCAGGCAAACTGCAACTCTTAACCACCATGACTCAAAGAAAGGTGACTTGGCGTTGTAATTTGAAATGAGTAATATGTTGGTCAGCAAAGCCCTTATTGTAGGTCTTCAAATGCTTCTTAAACCATAAAAACCACAGGATATTTACTAAAATTCAATGGAAGCTCTGGAGGTCATGACACCGGAAAAAGTGAATTCAAGACAAACCATGAAGATATATTAGCTTGATTAAACTGTTTTAGTAGAACATAAACAGGTAAAAATAGTTAATGACAAACTTATTGAAATTTCGATATATCATAATTCTTTAGGTTGGATAAACTGTTACTGTAAATGTTAACTACTGTACCTACAAAAGACTTATGCAAGAAATGCAGGCAAAAATAACGAGTTTGTAATATATCATCTTCTTCTTCTTTTCCTTTCGGCTTTTCCCTTCAGGGGTCGCCACAGCAAATCATCTGCCTCCATCTCACCCTATCCTCTGTATCTTCTTCTCTTAAACCAACTACCTTCATGTCCTCCTTCACCACATCCATGAATCGTCTCTTTGGTCTTCCTCGAGGCCTTCTGCCTGGTAGTTCCAACCTCAGCATCCTACTACCAATATACTCACTATCCCGCCTCTGTACATGTCCAAACCATCTCAATCTCGCCTCTCTGACTTTGTCTCCAAAACCTCTTACATGTGCTGTCCCTCTGATGCGCTCATTCCTGATCCTATCCATCCTCGTTACTCCCAAAGAGAACCTCAACATTTCCGTCTCTGCTACCTCCAGCTCTGCCTCCTGTCTTTTCCCCCGGGCCACTGTCTCTAAATCATACAACATCGCTGTAGAAGAAACAAGAAGGGTCTCAGAGCTGACCCTTGCTTGATGCAGTCCCACCTCCACTTTGAACTCTTCTTCAATGCCCTCCTCACTTCACCCTTACTAATCTTTGCTACTTCCTGATCCTCGACGGTCACCTCTTCTACTCGTTTTTCTCTCTCATTTTCCTCATTCATCAGCTCTTCAAAGTACTCTTTCCATCTTCCCAGCACGCTTCTGTCATCAGTCAATACATGGACTGAAAGTAGGGACTTTGAATGTAGGAACTATGACAGGAAAAGGTAGAGAGCTGGCTGACATGATGCAGAGGAGGAAGACGGACATACTGTGTGTTCAGGAGACCAGGTGGAAAGGTAGCAAGGCTAGAAGCTTAGGAGCAGGGTTTAAACTGTTTTTTCATGGTGTGGATGGGAAGAGAAATGGAGTAGGAGTCATCTTGAAGGAGGACTTTGTCAGGAATGTTCTAGAAGTGAAAAGAGTGTCAGACAGAGTGATGAGTCTCAAGTTAGAAATTGAAGGCATGATGTTCAATGTTGTTAGTGCTTATGTCTCACAGGCAGGATGTGAGCTAGAAGAGAAGGAGAGATTCTGGAGTGAGTTAGATAAAGTGATACAGAATGCCCCCAAAGATGAAAGAGTGGTCATTGGGGCAGACATGTTGGTGCAGGAAACAGAGGGGACGAGGAAGTGATGGGCAGGTTTGGTATCCAGGACAGGAACGCAGAAAGACAGGTGTTGGTAGATTTTGCAAAAAGGATGGAAATGGCTGTGGTAAATACTTTCTTTCAGAAGCGAGAGGAGCATAGAGTGACTTATAAAAGCGGAGGTAGGAGCAATAGCATCTGTATTGTGTGCATTTATATTTTATTTATATCTTAAGTTATTTTTTAATGTTTAATGGGTATTTATAAGCTTTTATGGCGAAGTACTTATTGATAGTATAGATTCGTTGTGGCGACCCCTGAGAAAAAAGGGAAAAAGCTCAAAGGAAAAGAAGAAGATAGATATACGTATATGTCAGTTGGGGGGGGGGGTGATCCTACTTCGCGAATTTTGATGGTCGCTTGGGGATCTCGGTCCCAATTAACGGCGTAAAGTGAGGGATCCCTGTATGAGACATTCTTTCGAAATGACGGAAAATGTAACACTTGAGAACAAGCACCGAGAAACAACATAGATAAGCAGTGGTACACTGAGAGCAGAAGAACATAATTAAACAATGATATATTTATCGACTTAGACTCACAAACAGACCTTTTAGGTTTAATAAATAGAAGATAATCATTAAAATAACATAAAAGAGGGTGATTACACATTGTTGTGCAGAGCAGTGTGAGTAAATTCAGTACAAATTGTCAAATGAAATCACACAAGGAAGTCGGCGCTTAAAAAAAAAAAAAAAAAAAAAAAAAAAAAACTTTTTTAATTAAATCCTTTCACTTTGACCTGGGGGATTGGCATGAAGGGAAATGGTGTACTTCGGGGCAGTTAATGTCAAAATTATCCCGGTATCAGGGATGACTCGAGAGATAATGGGACACGAACTATGGTTCGGAGGAGCTAAAATGGACCCCAAACCAGAAAATATAAACCGGATTCCAAAAAAGTTGGCGCACTATGCAAATTGTGAATAAAAACTGAATGCAATGATGTGGAAGTGCCAAATTTCTATATTTTATTCTGAATAGAACATAGATGACACGATCAAACGTTTAAACTGAGAAAACGTATCATTTTAGAAGAAAAATATGTTGACTTTAAATTTAATGGCGGGAACAAATTTCAGAAAAGTTGTGACAAGGCCATCTTCATCACTGTGAGGCTGAACTGTTCAATTGTCCTGGGCCTTCTTTGTTGCACCTTCCTCTTTATGATGCACCAAATGTTCTCTATAGGTGAAGGATCTGGACTTCAGGTTGGCCATTTCAACACCCGGATCCTTTTCCTATGCAGCTGTCTGTCTTCCTTTCGGCTTTTTCCCTTTTACTCAGGAGTAGCCACAGAGAATCATCTGATTCGCACGTTTGATTTGGCAGAGGTTTTTACATCAGATGCCCTTCCTGTCACAACCCTTTTTAGCAAGGGACAGAAACACGCTGACGGCTTTGCAGCTACTCTTTACGAAAGTCAGCAATGGTTCTTTTACATGCCTCTCACCATAGACAGTGAGAGACATGGCCCACCTTTGATAACCCAGTTAGCCGCACTGGGGAGGACAGTGGCAACCTTGTGGAGAGTGGGACTCGAACCCCCTACCTTTGGATCAGCGATCCAGCGCCCTATACCACTAGACAGCTATGATGTTGTAATTAATGCTGCATGTGGTCTGCCATTATCATGTTGAAAAATGCAAGGTCTTCTCTGAAAGTTGTTCTAGAATCTGAATATACCTTTCTGCATTGATGATATTCCAGATATGCAAGCTGCCCATGCGACACACATTCATGCAATCCCATACCATCACAAATGCAGACTTCTAAACTTGGGCTGTCCTCGTCCTCTTTAGTCCGGATGACATGGCATCCCAGTTTTCCATAAAGAACTTTGAATCGTGATTTATCTGACCACAGAACAGTTTTCCACTTTGCCACACTCCATTTTAAATGACCCCTGGCCCAGAGAAAACATCTGTACTTCTGGGTCCTGTTTCGAAATGGCTTCTTCTTTGTACTGTTGAGTTTCAGCTGGCACAGTGGATTGTGTTCACCGACAGTGGCTTCTGGAAGTATTGCTGAGCTCATTCTGTGATTTCCCTTACAGTAGCATTCCTGTTTGTGGTGCAGTGCCGTTTCAGGGCCCGAAGATCACGGCATCCAGTCTGGTTTTTTTGGCCTTAACCCGTACGCACAGAGATTGTTCCAGATTCTCTCAATCTTTGGATGATGTTATGCACTGTAGATCATGATAACTTCAAAACTGTTTGCAATTTTTCACTGGGAAACACCTTTTTGATATTGCTCCACTGTCTTTCTGAGCAACATTGCGGGAATTGGTGATCCTCTACCCATCTTCACTTCTGAGAAACACTGCCACTCTGAGAAGCTCTTTTTATACTCATTCATGTTGGTAATGGACCTTCAATTTTTTTTTTCTGTTTGACGGATCCACCAAAGTACTGGCAAAAGTGCCGCTAAAAAATATTTAACTTTTATTTTTTCCAAAATTTTCCCCACCAATCTCTGCATTATATGCCAGTGTGAAAAAAATATCAAATCTTAATCAGACACAAAATCGTATCTTTAAATATTATGTATAATTTTGTATGTTCACCACACTTACATTTTTTATATCCAAATGAATTTTCGCATCAGGTATCGTGAATCGAGACTCCCAGCATGCTTTGTGACTGACTCTAATGAAGTTCATTAGTGACCTTCCAAGATTGCGCTCCCTAGAGGGTGACGTCGCACAGTTCTCAGAGTCAAGTTGTTTTTTTGTTTGTTTGTTGTTTTGTTTGTTTTTTCTTGCACTATGTTTGTCTATGACCAGATGACCCTACTACAGCTATGAGACTGCAGTCATTTTGAAAATTTAGAACTGAGCACGCTCAACCCCTATCCTGAGCTAATCTGCTACGGCAGCTCAATGCTAGCCACACCCTGGATAACAATAAGCCCAGGTGGAAACACGCAGCCGAGGAGGGGCCGAACGATGACTTCAGCACTTGGTTAGCAGTGGAAGGTTATCAGTGGACAGTTAGCACTCCCAGTCATACTGTTTGCAAATGTTCAGTCTCTGCGAAACAGGATGGATGCGCTTCATGCTCGGATTGCAATGCAGAGGGATCTTTTTTTTTTTTTTTTTTTTTTTACCCAAACAAAATAATGGGCATAGTGAAATATAATATAATTATAATATAATATAATTTAGTGCAATTTAATTTATTGTTGTTGTATCTACTGATTTACGTATTTATTGTATTATTATCATTATTATTATCATTTTATTTTTACTATTATTATTATTATTATTATTGTTGTTGTTGTTTACTGGGTCTGTGTGAGGTCCTTTTTAAATATAGGATTTTATGTATTTTTTTATAGAAGTATGTGTTTTTGTTGATTTGAGCCTTCCTTCCTGTTTTTATAACTTGACTCTTTGCACGACCGCACAAGAATTCCAGTGTGTGTGTTCAAGCACAAATGGCAAATAAAAATCTTGAATCTTTAAATATTATGTATAATTTTGTGTTTGCCTTCGAGATCGCGCTTACATCTTTATATCCAAATGAATTCTCACATCAGGTATTGTGAGTCGAGACTCCCAGCATGCTTTGCAAGCAACTCTAATGAACAGATAATGCATTGTATTGAGACATGTAATTTGCACACAATAGTTGATGATATTCCCAGGGGGCAGTGGTGGTCTAGTGGTATAGGGCGCTGGATCGCTGATCCAAAGGTTGGGGGTTCAAGCCCCACTCTCCACAAGGTTGTCACTGTCCCCCCCAGTGCAGCTAACTGGGTTATCAAAGGCGGGCCATGTCTCTGACTGTCTATGGTGAGAGGCATGTAAAAGAACCATTGCTGACTTTCGTAAAGAGTAGGCTGCAAAGTCGTCAGCGTGTTTCTGTCCCTTGCTAAAAGGGTTGTGACAGGAAGGGCATCCGACGTAAAAACCTCTGCCAAATCAAACGTGCGAATCAGATGATTCGCTGTGGCGACTCCCGAGTGAAAGGGAAAAAGCCGAAAGGAAGACAGACAGTTGATGATATTCCCAGCACTTCTACAGTCATCAACCAGAAGTTATACATGAAAAAAATTTAAGTACAGAAACCTTCCTGTGCTATTAATATAAAAAATAACAACAACAACAACAACAAAAATATTTCTCCCTCCGACACTTTTTTCAAAATTGTACATAATAATATATTAAATCTAGTGGCCTTATTTTTTTCTTATTTCCTCCAACATCACTCAATTTGTGCTGAAAAATTCACCAACCAGGAAATAAAAGTGAGTGGTCTAATTGGTCTTTGGTCTTACCTGTCCCAACTTGTTTGTTGATTTGTTGACACCATGAAATTTACAATCAACATATTTTCCCTTAAAATGATTTATTTTCTCAGTTTAAACCTTTGACCTGCCATCTATGTTCAATTTAGAATAAAATAGTGAAATTTGGCACTTCCATATCACTCATTCAGTTTTCATTCACAATTTGTATAGTGTGCCAACTTTTTTGGAATCCGGTTTGTAATAGAAAATGAATTGGTATGATGAAAAGGGGAGGCACCATATAGGCGCAAGAAAAAATACACACCAGGACATTTTCAAGGAATTTTCAGACTCTCTTTCTTAATGCAAAATGGGTGTATTGCTGAATAAAGAATAACCTGCTTCTTCTCATCCTGTTGTAAGACACTTCTTATTTTGTTGAAAGATGATTTTACTGAAAGTTTGATTTGCTTATTAGTTGTTTTGACCATTGGTTTTTATGAAAAATGAATGTTAAAGGTGATAGAAACAGTGAGTCCTTCAACCACTCTGTGATATGTCCACTCAGAAAGGTGTCTGAGTTTCTGACAGGAGGGTATGTTTCAATTATCATGGAATTACACTCCTCAGCCTACTCCGGAATCTCTATGCAGAGGAAGATCCAATATGGAGAATCCAGAATTTTGGTTTCATCAATCCAGGATCTCTAGCTCTCATTGGAGCAATTTGGCAAAGCTGCCGGGATAAGAATCAGCACCTCCAAGTACAAGGCCATAGTTCAGCCGGAAAAGGGTGGAATGCACCTTCTAGGTCTGGAATGAGGACCTGCCTGGAGGAGTTCAAGTATGTCTGTGTCTTGTTCACAAGTGAAGGAAGGATGTAGTGGGAGATCGATAGGTGGATCACTGTAAAGCGGAGCTTGTACCGGTCCGTCGTGGTGAAAATGGCAACACACACACAAGGCCAAGCTCTCAATTTACCAGTCGAACTACATTCCAACCCTCACCAATGGTCATGAGCTTTGAGTATTGACCAAAAGATGAAAATCACAGATACATGCAGCTGAAATGAGCTTCCTTCGCTGAGTGGCAGTCCTATCCTTTAGAAATAGGGTGAGAAGCTCAGCCATTCAGGCGAAGCTCTGAGTAGAACCGCTGCTCCTGCATTGACAGAAGCCAGTTGATGTAGCTTGGGCAGCTGTTTAGGATGCCTCCCAAACACCTCCCTGGTTGTGGGCATGTCCAACCAGGAAGAGACCCCGGGATCAACCTAGAACACGCTGGAGTTATTATGTCTCTTGGCTGGTCTGGGAATGCCTTGTTCCCCTCTGCAAGAGCTGGAGGAAGTGTCTGGGGAGAATGACATCTGGACCCCATTGCATAGGCTGCTGCCTGTGAGACCTGACCCCAGATTAAGCGGAAGAAGATGATTTTGATGTTTATGTGGGTTTCTTCCAGGTACTCTGGTTCCAATAGCCCAAAGACATGCACAATAGGGTAATTGGCGATTTCAAATTGGCCCGAGGGTACAAGTGTGGGTGTAAATGGCTGTATGTGTGTTGGACATGCAATGGACTGGGGGCTGTTCAGAGTTAACTGAGATAGACTCCGACCTTGCCATGACCCTAGAAGGATTAAGCAGTTTGGCAAATAATTAATATCACCATAATGAATAATGAATGAATGTCTATGTATTACACTGGAATCTTAGAGGGGGAAAAGCACATTAAAATAACTTGACTTAATTCTTTCATTTAAATAGAATGATGATTTAAGCATTATCCTGAGTTTGCATGATGGATAATTAACAAATATTCTCCAGGGCAAGGAGGATATTGTGAATTATCTATTCAATGGACTTTTCATTTGTTGATGTCCAACGAGCTTAAACTATACATAACTGTTTTATTATATACTATGTAGAAAAGCAAACCTAAATGAGATTTTTATAGTTTATTTTTACATGTTTTGACTGTTACAGAGGGGTTTACGTGAGCACCATGCACTCAGACCTAGGCACTATATAGCCAAAGGGCCAAAGCATCTTATAAACTCATTCCTTCATTTTCTAAGCCCCTTAATCCTAATTGCGGGGCCGGTGGTGTAGTGGTTATAGTGCTGTATTCATGATCGGTAGGTTGTGAGTTCAAATCCCAGTTAGATCCTCACTGTGCTCTGTTCACCCAGCAGTATAAATGGGTACCAGTAAAAAATATACTGGGAAGGTAACCTGCGAAGGACTAGCATCCTATCCAGGAGGAGTTGAACTCCTAGTTGCTTCATGCTACAGATAAGCACAGGCCTGATGAGCCACTATGGCTTTGGTGTAAAAAGCCCAACAGACTTTACCTTAAATCCTAATTAGGGTCTCAGGGATGCTGATGCCCATCTCAGCCGACTCTGGACGAGGATTGGGTATACACTGGACAGCTCGCCAGCCCATTGCAGGGCCAACACTCACACAATCATTCACACACCTAGGGGTGATTTGAAACAGCCAAATAGCCTATTGTGCATGCTTTTGGACTGTGAGAAGAAACTGGCGTACCCGAAGGACAACGCAAGCACGAGAAAAACAGCAAACTCTACACAAAAACACCCGAGCTGGGAATGGAACTCAGGCGTTCTTGCTATGAGGAAGACGTGCTAACCACTTTACCACAATGTCGCTGTCTTATAACCTCATTCAATGTTTAATATGTACTACACCGAGAAAGTAAAACATAATTAAACCATGCTTTGTAATGGCTTGCTTAAAATATGTAGTATATACACTCCATGGAACCACAAGAAAAGCAAATTTAATTACAATTTTTTAGTTAATTCTTCATTTTAAAGCATGAGAATGATGACTCTGCCTGCTGCAAGTGACTGTGACTGCGTCCTTTTCCCTCAGGCATTATTTACGCGGCTTAATGTTTTTTTTTAAAGCGGACCACACAATTCCTGTGTAGTACAAATCAAATAAAAATATCATAATATCATGGGCGTACTGTGTAGCCTGCAGCTCATAAAATAAAGCTAAGCTTTAAAAAACCCAATGGTAAATAAAATTATTTTAGAGCAGCGGTGTCAAAGTCATTTCAGCTAACAGGCCACATTATAGTCGGTCTGATATCAAATGGACTGATCCAAAGAAATCAGGTTAGTGAGGAAGAAAACAACTCCTTGTGCATGTGTTTAGGTTTCTGCAATCATTTGAAAGGTACAGAAGCTCAAAGGTATGATTTCATATGTATTCAGCTCCTTCGCAGTAAACCCCAAATTAGTTCTGTTGCAAAGAGATATGGTTACAGTGGCAAACTGTTGGCTGGTGAATAAAATTAATAATGCATCATTAACACATTTGAGCAGCATTTGAGATTATGGCTATAACTTTATTGCTGTAATGTTCTTTCTAGTCGAATAATAATAATAATAATAATAATAAAGATTAGCTTGTCTCCCCCCATCCCCCCAAATTTCAATTAAATTGCAGTCCTCAAAATTTTTATTTGGAACATGCCTGTTAAATGAAGTTATTCATGGGATTTAGAGCCTTTATACAGCCGAGCTGGACTCACAGTCTACATGTCTAAAATCTGATTTTGTAATAGAACGTCATAATAGCTTGAAAATAGAAATTTATTTCAGACTCTGATGGTGCATGTGGAATACTTTAAAAAGTATAAAAACTAAATAAACAAGTGGGGCACTGGTGGCCCAAGGTCCGGGGTTCGAGCCAACTTATCACTGCTGTTCCACCAGTACAGCTAACTGGGGTATCAAAGACCAGGAATGTCTGCCACTGTCTGGGGTAGGAGGCATTTAAAAGAACCATTGCTGACTTTCATAAAGATTGGACTACATAACTGTAAGCATGTTTCTGCCCTGTAATGGCCTGGCGAGCTGTTTAGATTTTCTGCCTTCACCCAGTGCCGGCTGAGATGGGTGCCAGCCTCCCTGCGACACTAATTAGGATTGAGCGGTTAGGAAAATCAATGAATGAACAAGTACATCTACCAATATGCCAGTGTACTGTACATCTTTCTACAGTACAACACTCTGATCTTCTTCTATCTTTTTGGCTTTTTCCCTTTCTCAGGGGTCACCACAGCGAATCATCCGATTTGCACATTTGATTTGGCAGAGGTTTTTACGTCGGATGCCCTTCCTGTCACAATCCTTTTCACAAGGGACAGAAACACGCTGACGGCTTTGCAGCTACTCTTTACGAAAGTCAGCAATGGTTCTTTTACATGCCTCTCAATCATAGACAGTGAGAGCCATGGCCCGCCTTTTGATAACCCAGTTAGCTGCACTGGGGGGGACAGGGGCAACCTTGTGGAGAGTTGAACCCCCAACCTTAGGATCAGCGATCCAGCACCCTATCCATTTGACCACCACTGCCCTCAGTACAACACTGTGATCTGTTCGAAGGATTTCCGTTTTACTTATTTCTTTATTGATTCTCCACACCATTCTGTGTAAAGATGAAAATCTTAGAACAGCTATTTCTGGAACACGCATTTGAAGCTAAAATATATTTCAAGTGAACATTCCCATTAGATTAATTATATTCTCTATTTACCCTTGATGGGAATGTGGGTTGTTATGTATTTGTGCTGCCATGCATGTAATGCATGTAATACCGTGCTGCTGTATGACTGGCTGATGAAGGGCAGTGGTGGCCTAGTGGTATAGGGCGCTGGATCGCTGATCCTAAGGTTGGGGGTTCGAGTCCCACTCCCCGCAAGGTTGTCACTGTCCCCCCCAGTGCAACTAACTGGGTTATCGAAGGCTGGCCATGTCTCTCACTGTCTATGGTGAGAGACATGTAAAAGAACCATTGCTGACTTTCGTAAAGAGTAGCTGCAAAGCCGTCAGCGTGTTTCTGTCCCTTGCTAAAGGGTTGTGACAGGAAGGGCATCCGACGTAAAAACCTCTGCCAAATCAAATGTGCAAATCAGATGATTTGCTGTGGTGACCCCTGAAAAAGGGAAAAGCCGAAAGGAAAAGAAAAAGAAGATATGACTGGCTGATGAGACACTTGCTAGAATGTGCAGATGCACCTGTGTTCCTCTTAAAGTCTTCAGAATGTAAAGGAGCCTCGAGCATTTTTCCAGCTTCAAACAGAATTATAAGAGGTTACAGGGCAAGAGAATGCAACATTGCAGGGAAGCGAACAGAACAGGAAGGTTAAACTGATATGGCTAAGCATGACTCAGTGTTCATACTTGCACAGCAAATAAAAAGCAATTTCAGAACATTTAAACCCTGAATGTGTATTTGGGATTTGATCTGATTAACTTGACCATTGAAAACACATCATAGCGAGTATGGAAAGTCTAAAACTAATTTGACCCATACATTAAAAAAATGGGGAATTGGAGTATAATTATCTCAGTTAAAAAAAAATAAATAAATAAATAAATAAATTGAGACATGCAATGGGCCTAGGGCTGAAGCACTTTAGAAATGTGACGTGAAACAGATGGATAGATAGAAAAATGGACTGGGATAAAGACAGACAGACAGACAGACAGGCAGCCAGCCAGACAACCAGACAGATAGATATATAGATTAATTTTAACGCTCGTCTATAATCTGTAACAACAGGGTAGCAGAGAATCTAGAGTGAATCCCAGATGATTTTGGGGTGAGAAAAGAGGTTAATGTATTTGGTGACTCTAAATGGGCAAATTAAAGTAGGACCTAAAGGCCTTCACAGAACAGCTGCATTCATACTGAGATTAGATTACACACAGTTACACGCTAAAGAGAAAAAAACAAACAAAAAAAAAAAACCCAAACAAACCTTAATTAGGTGACTTCTGAAGGCAGCTGGTAACACTGGATTTTATTTGTGGGTATTAAAGCAAACTGGGCTGAATACAAATGCACATCACAATTTCCAAATTTGTATTTGTTCAAAAAAAAAAAGGAAAACCATGCATACTTTTCCTTCCACTTCACAATTATGCATTACATAAAATCTTAATAAAATGCATCATGTTTGTGGTTGTATTTTCAAGGGGTATAAATACTTTTGCAGGCCACCATAATTACCTCCAAAACATTTTGTGCACTATGTATCTAGTTCTGTTTACATTAGCAGGCACATCCATGATTAGCTGCATTGCTATAATTGACCGAGGCCACCGACTGTTATGCAATTGAAGAACCTTAATTTTCCTAACCTTAAATATGTACAGTGATACACGAGTATAG